>JAFIDM010012231.1:66124827-66189426 GCA_023159025.1 Thereuonema tuberculata
TTTCAGACTTCCCAATGCCAAAAGCTGTCAATTCAATTGCCCTCTATTTGTTTGAATCCGTTCTCCTTGTTTGGGGGCAGTTTCCATTTTACACTTATTTTCTCGCACCTGCTACAATTAGAATGACCTTCTGGTGCACCGACACAATCCCAAACAATCCATCATATGCGCAGTAACGTACTTGGAGGAAAAAAGGTGGCATATTTAGTCCGTAATCTCTCTCTCTCTCTCTCTTTTTAAATCCCCCCTCCCCCCCTTACACCCTGCTCTGGATCATTTCCAAATCTTTGCCGGGGGAGGGGGATTCTATTCAGAAAATCTTCTGAGACCCCAGTGTCCTATTCGCACGTGATGTCATCGGTGAATCACGTGCAGAATGCGGCTTATCTGTGTCTCTGGTCAACGAATTTAGCTTGTGCTTATGCCTCCCCTCGTCTGCTTTTTCATGGTCCGTTGATTACACACGACTTGGAGTGGCAGAGATTCCGCACCAAGTCCGTGTTTTGTTACCCGTTCTTCCCTTTTTTTCCCCGGTGATTGCGAATTAATCTGTCTAAAATCGTTTTGCTATGATGTAATTTCATCTCTAGGTAAATATAGGGTGTCTCTATTTGCATTTCTTAATTCAACTATGAAAACATCGCAAATGACTAAATTACATCATCTAAATGAAGACCAGGAAACTCCTAAAATAAAAGTGGTTTATTTTTTTCCTACCAGGATGTACAGGGAAGATCAAAAAACTGCTTCATGTTTATCATTTTTCTATTGATTCTAAATTAAGTCGACATTCTTTTAGAACTTGTAAACAAAAATGTTTTTCCATATTTACTGTTATCATATATTGAACTAAATAGAATTAAAATTGAAGATTGACGTTTAATCTGCTAACGTGAATTTTAATTAATTTTTCACAAATTTTTAATTAATTTGTGAAAAATTAATTAAAATTCAAGTTAGATTGCAAGTATAGTATTAGCATCCCTTCAATAAAAGGCATCCCTTTTTTTTATAAACAAATAATATAAAAATAATACATTAATACTTACTTTTGATCTTTTAAATAATTGCTCTGGACTCATATACATTCGTCATTCATTATCCATTGCTCTACGATGCTAAATGGACTACAAAAACATTATCCTTAAATTGATTTCATTTTCATTTTCCAGTTTCCACTTACTCTTACTTGGCATTCTGGAAGTCACAGGGCTAATTACTCAACTCCAAAAAACATTAACAGTGCGATATATATTTTTTTATTACTACAGTTACATTAGTTAGTAATTATTATATTGATTAAAGTTGGTACTAATTTACCTTTTTAGAAATTAAGGCTTTACATTAGATTTACACACATTATAATCTCACTAAATTGTTACTTTATTACTTTTGTTTAAAACTTTTTTCTTCTTAATTTTTGTTTGTTATTTATCTATTTTCTTTCGTCTTTGGAATTCTTCTTTTATTTTATGTGGTTGATTATTTAATTATTTTTATGCGGTTAAATCTTCCCTGTCGTTGAATCCTATTTCACCCAACTAATGAGTGAGGGCAGAGCTTGGATTTTTTTATCCAAGAATTTTGAACTCAGCGAAAAAGAAACCAATTGCACTTTGTTAAAATTTATGTTCTTTTTTTCTGTTTAAAAAGCTTGGAAAAAATTTAAATAATAAATAAGAATTAAACAACGAAACCAATAAAATTATTGAATTTAAGTGCCGTTGATACACGATATTAATATTGAAGAATAAGAAAAACAAATACCATAACAATTTTTTTTTTTTTTTTTTTACCGTAGAATATTTACTGTAAAATTTTTAGAGAAAAGTTTTTGAATTTTGAAGAAAAAAAAATCGATATCTCGATTTATTTTAATATGTAGAAACTAGACTGGTACCGTCGCTTCGCTCCTGAACCCTTGCATGAATAGCATTAAAAAAAAAAACCTTTATTTATTTAGCAAATTAATATGAAGATCGGAGAATACACGACTTCCCAGCTCGTTGTGGGCTGCTCCACTTAACTCAGATGTATTGCGCGTTGGCACTCACACGGGGGATTGCCGCAAAAACACTTCATTCTTGCATGTATCTTCCAAACGCAGAAACGTTTGTTAATGACTGATATACCGTTCGATAGAACTTTCAAATACCAACATTTTCTCAATATAATGTTCTCTTCCAAATTTTATCCTTTTCGTTTAAATTGAGAAAAAGTCAAAATTTGACCCTTTAAAAGGCGCCATTTTGGAAACCAAAAACTTTTTTCGAAAGATTTTTATAGCATTTTGTTTGTCTTAAAAAGCTCTACATTTTATCCCTTTACATGACCAATCTATCTCTTATAGTTTGGTCACAAAATTGGAAAAACGTAAAGTCTTATAACAATGACAGACAGAATAACGCTTTTATATAATATAATTTCAAAAAAAAAACCTCACACATCTTCAACTAATCTTTTGATAACCAAGAAAAATTCATACTCCGCTCTACCTCTAAAGGCATTATTTCTCAAAACTTCGGCACAGCATTAGTTTACCAATATTGAAGAAAATGTAATGTACAACAGCCAATTGTCCTGTTCTCAGCTATTTGATGGGTTCAATTATTTAAAAAAATGTTGTATTTTTAATGAATAGAGTAGGCCTACCAATTTATTTCGAACACAGCAAATCATCACATGGAATTAACACTTCATTCAAAATAAGTGCGCGATTATGTACTGCTTTGATATTATCAAACTTCACACATTTAAATCTGCAGTAAAATCGTTCGCTTTTTGAAATGGATGATAAAGTGATATATGAATTTTTAAAAATGTGCTATAAACTCGTATTTAGCTGAAAGTAATTAACTCTGTAATACATTGAGTGCATTGTTTACTCTTTTCCGGATCCGATTATATGATTCAGTAACGTGATGATATAATAAATCAATAGCTGTCACGCATCGCAGGCATCAATACTTTTATGCCAATCATTCATTGCTGCAGCATGACATCATCAATTTATGGCAGCAAATGGCAACAATGGAGAAGCTTCGTTGACGCAATTAAGTCACAAAAGCATTTGACAGTTTGCTTATCAGTTGCCTGTTAGCTTTAGGAAAATATCGTTTCTCAAGATAACAAAAAATATAGATGACTTTTTACAGAACTTTTTATGTTTTAAAGAAGTTGATGTACCGCTTCCCATAATCTATAATTCGTCCTTAATCCGGGGCTCGGTTATTGTATCTGAAGTACCGGATACTGTTCCTTTTTTCTGTTGTCAAATATAAAAAAGCAAAATTAAAGAAGTATATTAGTTTTGAACATAGGGATATCATTTGACGATCTCTATAATGCTGTGCGTTTCCAGTGGCATTATGGTTTTCTACCAATTATTTTTTTAAATAATGCTGCAAAACAATGGTTAAATTTTATCTTTGTAGGTAATAGTGAAAGTACATAAAAATAAGACTGCATATTGTTATTTTATTTTAATATGAATTAAAGATTGATGGCATACATTTACGTGTTTCAGTGCATTTTGGTTCTGACAGATTACTATGGATAATGGATCTCTACTGTAAAAATTAATTTTCAGTTTACATAATTTAACACAATACATTTTAAAGAAATATAATTACGTTCTTAGAATCTTTAAGAATACAATCTTTTTCCGATCGAATTCAATTTTCTTCATACAAAGAGTATCGTTAAGAAAAGAAAAAAAAAATTAGAATGCACATGAATAAACAAAGGTTTCGCATGTCGGGAATCTGAGACAGCTGTTTCAGCCTTATTAGGCTTCTTCAATTAGATTTATCTTGATGGTAGCTCAAAGTGCGAGACAAAGAAGAGGTAACCATTCCTGCTCCCCGGAATGGCCTCTCAAACAAAATCAAGCACCAACAATAACTGACTGTGCACCGCACAGCCTCAAATTCTTTGTCCCAGCAACCGCTGGGCACAAAAGAATTTAAGAAAGGATAGAGAACCAAAAAAATATACAATTAATGTAAATAAAAAGCATAATGTGCATCAAAAATTGTGAAGAAAAGAAAAAAATTCGGGAATCTGAGACAGCTGTTTCAGCCTTATTAGGCTTCTTCTGTCAGATATACTCTTGAGTATCGTTCTTTTTGAGTTATTTAAGGAGGTTTGAAATTTAAGATTTAACCACAGTATTTTTACGTTCTCCCCTGCTTTCCAATAAGAAAGCAAGGCTTATGAAATCAATTAGTTTATGTATGTGTGCGTATTTATGTCTGTCTGTAGGTTCCTCTAAAACATTTGAATTGCTGGATGATCTTCTTGGAACTTGATGTAGTTATTTTTAAAGGTAAGAGATCTTTTTCTCATATTTGAAATTTTTTCATGTCGGTTCTTGTCGATAAGTAAGCGCAAGTGACAAAAAAATTCCTGAGAAAAAAGAGACAAAAAAAAAATTGAATTTCTCTTAAAAAATGTCTTAAAATAATGAATATTATTTTTTTTTAGTTCTCTTAATATCTGCGCGAGCTTTAATGTAATTAAAGTTAATCCGATTTATACAATTTAATTAAATAATGCGGATTTAATTAATCTTTTCAGAATGGGAAATTTCTGTATATAATTTAAAAATAAATGGAAATTGTCCATTATTTTCTTGATTTAAAAAAACAATAACACAACAATGAATAAATACAACAACAACAACAAAGTTTACGGAAAGCAGGCTTTCAGATGTTTCCGGACATTTTATGTTTTACATCTGGCGGGAAAGTGCTATGTCAGTGTGAATGCACTGCATTATGAAGATCTTCAAACGATTTTTGGGTGCCCATATTCAAAAATGCTATTCTCCTTTATTTCTACTTTTTTTTAATAATGAAAATATACAGTATTTCAAAATGAAAAAAAAATAAAGTCTTAATGAATTTGCTTCAAATACTTTGACTCCTTATTAAAGTTAAATTTAAACATTTCAAATTGCTGGAACACACTTACTATACTTTCTTTTGTAAAATTCAATTCTGGATGATTAGATGCCGTAAGCAAGTATTTGTTACCTGAAGCATTCTAAAGCCAAATGGTTACATAAGAACAAACTCTCTTCTTCACTGTTCAACAGATAACAGTCATAGAAATAGTTTTCCCTGCTACATTCCTACAATCTTTATCATATTTGATATAAGATACGATATCTTGCTAATTTTCTATCCACAAACATTTATGTAACAGAAGTTGATTCAAATTGAAGAAAATTCTTTAGCAAATGTAATTCTATGATGAGGACAGATCTTATGTATCCTTATATTATATCTTAAGATAGATTGATAGATAGATAACAATAAACCTTAATTAAGTTTGTTAAGCCTATTTGAATTCATCAAAAAACCAGAATCATTAAAAATAAGAGTATTTTCCAAAGTTTTTACAATATTTCTTAAATAATGAAAATGAATAGCTCGAAGTGTAATGAAAATTTTAAATATTTGATTTATTCAATATTTATAATTAATTAAGTAGGAAATAAACTTTTGTATTTTCAACAATAGCCCATGGGATGTGAAAAAACAAAACCTTCTTTTCGAGATTTTTTTATTTTACAATAATGTTTACCAAATGAAAATTGCTGGTAAATATATGGTAAAAATAGAATTAACTTACTCTAATAAATTTAATATGTGACAGGTAAAAATTCATTCAGATAATAAAAAGAAATCACACAACTTGGGTTTAGTAAGAAATATATTGAAAATACAACACAACGTTTTGGCAATTATAGTTCCAATTGCCGTTTTCAAGTTAACAGACCTTAGAATTAATTTATTTGATGGTCAATTGATCAACAATTAAATGCCCTGACTTTCGCCAGTTAACGCTGCTATCAAATGGTATTATCAGTGTAATTTTATGGTTCTGTGACAGAAAGGCCCTAACGTTCTTCAGAAAGTTATTTAACCCCAATCCTTATTCTGTTTTTCAATTTGGTCACGTTTTTGATTTTGTTTTTCAATTTGTAGATTCGAATTCGTTTGTGTCTCCAGATTGCCTCGTAAATCTTTGATGACATCCAAAACGAAAGTTTTTAAGAATAGCTCCAGATGATTTTTTTTTTTCTTTCAGGATTTTTTCCCAAAACATGCCAAAATTCTACTTTGAACGTTATTTTAATTTGGACGATAAAATGCACGTTTCCGCTCCCGGTTAGCATTCAAAGTTTCAAAGAAAAGATAAAAATAAAAAACATCTCATTGTATTCGCAGCTGGTTGCTCATCGGCTTGCATGGGTTGTTGGGAGAAGCTGTAAGCTACACGTGCAAAGAAAACAAATGCCCTTCGCTTTCAAGAGATAGTCTTCTTCTGGCGGCAACTCTTGTTCTGTCTACGGCGCTAACAATCTTGAAAATTATGGCAGTTTTGAAATCGCTTTATTTATGAAGAACTTTTCTGGCTATTCTTTGTGAGAGCAACAACTTCTATTCGAAAACCCTGGAAAGAAAGTAATGTTAATTCTTTTGTGTGGACGTTGTTTAAAATAATTCAGAATAACTGAAATTGAAGTAATAATTATATACTGTTACGTGGTATGTAATGAAACGATTTCATTTTATATTACTCACATAAAGCTTGTTGTAATTCTAAATTGTTCTCTTAGATATGTTATTATATTAATTGACTCAGCACGCGTAGGATTCCATTGGTTAACTTTTTTCTTCTCTGTTAAACGGCTGGATGGATATCCATAAAATTCTATACGTAGCTTATTTATGTTTCAGTTAAAACATGTGTACATTTATTTTTGTCCCAACCCTTCCCCATCCTTCAGAAATAACCCCAGAAACCCCTCTCAAAAACGGATGGACTAGTTCCTTAATATTTGGTAAGATTCTAGGTTGTCATGGACAACCTCTAGTGTTGCGGGCTCAGTCTCTACCATGCGGTATATAGTTGAAAATTATACTTAGTTATTATATATTACCTTTGCATTAATCTAGAAAGCTGAATCTCCGCTTTCAATTTCTGCTTGTAAATGTAAATGAAGATTTTTTAGTGTCTATTACTTGCAAATGTGCCTGAAACATAGTTGGCATTTTAGCTTTTATTCTATAAAATCGTTATAGAAGACGATTTAATGATTATTTTTGGTTTTTATTTCTTATAAACACATTTTTATTTAGTCATTTATTTTCATATTAAGACTAAAAGTTTCTCAAAAATACTTCAATACTTTATTGTGTGTATGTAACATAACATAAACATAAACTGTTGGGATAATGTGTAATGTTACATATGTTACAATACTGTATTGTATTATTATCGTAACATATAACGTTATATTTTATCCCAGCAGTTGATCCAGTAATCTGAAGTAAAAATAGTAAAAATAAAATAAAAGTATTAATCTCGTATTGTAATGGTTTGTGGGAAAGTCTTGGGATCTAAAGACGAGTCATGTTCTGGAACTGAACTGAATTAATTTATTAAACGAAAGATGGATTTTTACATTATTTACAAAGCTTGATTTGATTGGCTAAGTAATTAAAAATATACATAATGATTGGCTAAAAGCATAACGAACTTAAATTAATTAACTGATTCAACGACTGCAACGGAAAAGAATTTAAAAATAAACAGAACATCAGTAATTATGTAATGCAAATAATAGTTAAGAATAAAAATGAATACAGATAAACAGAGATAAATAATTTCTAGAAAAATACAGATAAATAAATGATTTCTAAAAAATATTTATATACAAATTGTTACAATATTCTATTTATTTTTAAAATTGTATTGAATAAAATGACATCGAATTATGTCTCGGGATTAGAAACTCTGGTAGTGAGGACTGAGCAGATAGCATTAGGCGGATTGGAGGGATAAGGATCATGAAGATCAAGTAATCGTGCTGATGTTTTAAGTTTGATAATTAATGGAGTCATTTTTGAGGGATGGGAGGAATAAAGACCGAAATAAAAACGTTTTACGTTGGACCGTAGACAATATGCCAAATTTTTATCGAAATCTGTGCAGTCGTTTTATCGTGGTGATTATACAAACAGACAAAGAAAAAAAAACTGAAATAGTAAATCTTCTCATGCTGAGTCAATAAAAAAATAAATTACTTAAGTAAAATTCCTTCACTTTGTAAAATCAATGATTTCTTTGATTTTGTTTCTTTAATTTGTTTTTCTTTCTCTGTTTCTGATGCTTTATACGGCTTTTGTAAACACATCAAACATCCTAAAGTAATTCGAAAAAGGGATGTTATTCCAGGAAACAATGACATGTTTTGTCATTGTAAAAACACAGTTATTTATGACAGTTGCTTCATTGCTTGCAGAAAGAGCCAACATTTAAATAAACAGTCAGCAACTATCTTTGTATCTCTTTTTTTTATTTTGAGGCGAGGTTGCTGAAATAAAATCCGACGTTTTACATCAATGCCGACTCTTAACTAGTCAACAACTTCGAACTTAAGCAAAGATTATTTTAGTTCTTTTTTTTTTAACCAGAATAAGCCTTTACAGAGCAATGGCAAATTTAGACATGATGAATCGTGTTTGCTTTATTTTAGATCATAGACAGGCGGAACTAATCAGGGCTAATATGCTTGAGATAAGACTAGAATGTCACCTCTTCCTAAAACCCACTCAGAGCTTAGCTATTGAGTTCCTCCTGGTTAAGGAATCTTAATGATTTGAGACATACTGGTTAAGTGGGGAGCGGGATGAGAAATTACAAGCAATTTGAAGATCTGCGTGGAATTCACACACATCAAATACAGTCACTCCGATTTCAAACACATACAAAAAATCTTTTGGTGTTTTAATATATAAAATTACTTTCATTTATTTCTAAAGAAAATTAGTTAAATCATAATTTACCTTTCTTAACAACTGCTATTTTCTTAATACTAGTACAACTAGTACTGTTTGTATACTAGAAGTGAAGATATTTACTGCCGCTACCGCTGTCTTAGCTATCATGTCCCAGACTCTATCTTCCGTGTGCAGTGTATCAACAAGCATCTTTACTCCCCAGGGTATCACCGCAGGAGAAAAGTACCCTGGGGTTTTTCCCGCTGCTTGGCGGGCAGCCTTTAATCTCTAGCCAGGTGAAAGAAAAGTTCGTACTAAGTTTGCTTCTTGGAAGATGCTACAAATAAGACACAAACTTTGTACTTCACTTATCTGAGTCTCCGTATAAACTTTTTAAGCGTGATAAATCAGACTTGTAAATTTTTGTGTATTTTGCATTTCTATGATGTCGTAGCTTTAAAAAGTCAACATTCAAAATTTTAGATAACCTATATATTTAAAGCTTGCTTAAAGCCTGTCAAAATGTTGGAAATTTAGATTGACAGCTAAAAAATATTTTCCCCAAGTTATCATGCAAACGTAGTTACATTAAAGTAAACTATCATTGGTTTCAACTTAAATGACTAAATTACTGAGTATTAGATTATATTCAAAAAAATCAGAAATTCTTAAACTAAAGCATATGGTTTACTTTGATTAAAGTATGTTATGCATTTTTCTCATAAGCTTTAATTGATTTTAATTGACTTTCTTGCATATGAAGGTTTATTATTCCATGTGAACGTTTTTCTTCAGTGTTTGTCTGATTACAGGTTTGCCCTGTTCGAATGTTGTATCACGCTAAAATGGCTGGAGAGATTTCCTTAAAATTTGCTACGAAAAATATGCATGATTCATCTTAAATCATAGGCATCCTCCCATTTTTATCTCCCTCCCATTCCTCAACAAATGATCCCGAAATCCCTCGATAAAATAAAGCGACTAAATCTTTAGTTTATTATTAGGGGAATACGGGGTAGGGTGTAATATTTTGAAGTACAATCTAACATTTTGAATTTCGCACGAATTATGAAGATATCGAGAACGAAACATCTAGCAGTAGCTTTGTTGACATCTCCTGTCAATGGCCGTTGAGATGCTGAATAGTACGTGTGCAGTGCATTTGGATTTAAACTATTTTCTTGTTTTCAGATTATGCTCTGCCCCAGATGTGGATTTAAATATTGTGAAATCCCTAAATAAAAAAAATATATCATATAAAAGTCACGTGAATTTATTTACAATCTTTAGTTCCATTCTGATACAATATTTATTTCCACTCAAATTAGAACGCTGCATATTATTATTTCTCTACTCAGGTATTTATCAAAATGCAGAAAGTGTAGGAAAGCTTTCGAAAAACCTATGACACCATCAAACTTCATATGTGGTTTTAGAAAGACAGTATCTTTCCCTATAACTTCGATGTGTTTAATGATGAAAACCTGACAACAAATGGAGAAGGGAAGAAGTCGCATACGAACAGAAACACCTCTGAAGGAAAGCTTGGTACAACTTGCATATCAAGTTAGTAAAGGTCTGAAATTAGTACAAAACAAAGGTAGTATATAAAAGAAGTAAAGAAAGCATCAAAAAACTGTTTAGAGAGTAATTGGATATGACAGACGATGAGGATCTCTCCAGTCTTGACATCCTTTGATGATATAAACTGTTTTTCAAAAAGAAGATGATCCTACTGCAGAAACTCCAAATGTTAGTGATTATGTATTCAGGGAAAAAGTCAATATTTTCTTTGGAAAAAATAATAAAACAGAAAGATGTGATTGGTAATTATGAGATCAGCTATCTCAGAAAATAAGAGAAAGATCCCAGCAAGTTCATGTTTTCAGTTCAGCCAGATATGGTATCTGTACAAGAGACAGATACAATGATAATATTAACATAACCTGTATTTGCAGATCAAACTAGAAGACTAAAATCATATCTTCATTTTGGCATTAATATGGATAATCTAAAGGTCCATTAATTAGAAGAAAAATGTAAGAACTACCATTAAAAATAAATTTCTGCTGTAATAAAACAAATGGATTATTCTAGAATAAATATTAGTGCGTACACTTAACTTTATTCCAGTATTTGTACTTCATTTATGCGTTGCATGAACCCCGTAGTGTGTTACACTTTGCTCCAGGTATGGGATGCAGTATGGGATACAGGTTACAGGATAACAGATTATTGAAGACAGTATATCTGTAAGTATATTAAAAGATAATGTTTAAAGAAAACAATAGACGTCACTATCTGTAGGTATTCTCTGTACAAACTTTAAAGGTAGGTCAGAATACAAAAACCGTATTCATAGTGGAACGCATGTCCGCAAAAGCCATCCGAATGTTTTAGAATGTACACTACGGTTCAGAAATAAAAGACAACAAGTAGGATAGACAATATGTCTTTTAGCCCTATGTCTACAATACGACATTAAGATGTACACAATCTGTCCTTATTTCCTGTGGTATAGTACAATAGACCTCCGGTCGCAGTGCTTGGCTTCTCTGCCACCCACATTCATTACATAACATAACATAACATAACATAACAAGATGTACACAATTACAGGTTCACAGTATGTGCTCAAAGTTCCTTCGACCAACAGTAATACACGCCACACAACGTCGATGCGTGGCTTACCGAACAAGTGGGTAAATGCGAGGTCTTTCACGGACACATCCAGCTGCCACAACGCCTCTTGGTACGAAGTCAGCATTAGAAACAATAGAGGTCTCGTAGATGATGTCTTTGATACCAGAGCTGCATATTCAGTCCCCACTGAGGGATGGATAGCTACTAAGGGTACTAATTTAACAAATGTAAATGTTTTATACATAATTTTCGATACACATTTTAATTAAAATTAATTAAAGTATATGTAATATCTACATTTCGTAGAATTAACATTATTGTTAATATTATAGTTAATATTATTTAATATTATATCTAAATAGGATTATTTCTTGGAATCTATGTCTCAACTGTAAAGATTGCAAGTACACAAGTGTTTTCCAATAGGTCATTTAAAACATATTCCTAATCCTTTATTTCGAATATAACATCATTTCCTTAAGTACGTACCAGAACGATTTAATTATATATCACTAAACTCGAATGGTCATGTGAAACTGGAAATATTGAGACATTGGCATTTCTTTAATGGAGTCACTTATAGCCTGATTTATAATCTACGGATTTTATTCAATATCTCTTGTAATAATTTAGAGATATCAACTAAAATCGCAGTCTTAATTTTGTATTGGAGGATACTAAGTTAATTTAAAACAATAGTGTTTCTAATTATTAAATGTCAGCGAAGAAGATGTGTCCCACTCTAACGTTTACATATGACAATATTTACTTAGATGAAGAGGCGAAACAGAAAGCATAATTTGTTCATTCAGTATAATTTAATTTTTAGCAAGAAATTGCTAATAACTTCTGAAAATAGAGGTAAAAAACAACGATCAAGTTCGAAAAAAATTGTAAGTTCGTTTTATATCTAGTTAGTTAATAAGTTTTTAATAACTTTAATTCAAATATTACTTAAAAAAGAAAGAAAAGGATAACTTCAATAAGATTTTTAAATAATTTGAAAGTCCCTGCACCGGGGAAGTGCTGTCTGAATTAGCTGGATTAAATTGTGCTTTATAACCTATGTTATTAATAAAATATAAAACCTATGTTATTAAAATTACACTAGAAGAACTTAATCTTTTATAGTAATAAGTTATAATGAACAATTAAATCATAACTGGCTTTTAGATTATTACTACTGAATTGCGTAAGTAATAAATGAAAATAATATAAACAGAAGTATGACTAATGTACCTTCACTAGTACATTAACGTAATACATAGAAAAGACCACACCTAGTATCAAAATAAAAAGAATATTAAACGGAGAAATGGGTATTTTGTTTTCCTAAAGACTAATGATTTTAAAAATGAAACTTTGATGACAAAACAAAACAAATATACTGAATTACTGTATTTTCACAAGTGCTTATTTTTTTTTTTTTGTAACAAAAAAACAAGTTTAAGTTTGTGAATAACCCTGAACACCAAAAGTATTTATTTTTAAATTTCAAATTCTTTCCTTTTTTTATTGCTTCCATCTCATTGTGAAATCCAAGAGAGGCTGAAAATGAGTGTAAAACAAGGGGAGAAAAACTGTAGCAGTCGACGCCGAATGAGTCAGTGGGGGTGTCTCAACTCGACCTGGGAGAAACGGCGAGTGCACATTGGTGATTCAAGCGAACGCGACTGTTGCATCCATATGTAATGAGTGGAAAGAAAAGTCACTTTCCGAACGCAGACCGGTGCGTTGGTGGAAGGAAGATAGTCAGGGCGGGCAAAGCAGAAGAGGAGGTAGTCTAACAAGAAAAAAAAAAAAGAAAGGCCTAACATAGGTGGCGCTTACATCAACTTCTGATACGGAACCGTTAATACGAATGTCAACCATCGTCGAACAGATTTGGGAAAATGCCCGGAATTTTCCGGTAATTCTTCTCAATATGTAATGGCGCTGCTAAAAGAGAAACGACAAAGAGAGAGAGAGGAGGAAAAAAAAAACTCCCTCTAGTTTCGAGATAAGTAGGAAGGCTGTTCATCACGACGTTTTCTAAACACGCTAACGACCACCTTCGAATAATAAACATGGGCGGGTTGAATTATATGTCTTAGTCTCTTTGAAACGAATAACCACTTAACATGTCCTCAAACTATTTAAATCGTCTTAATCTTCTTTGAGAGACTCAAATTGGCAGAAGTCTCCTTCGATTTCCCATCTAAACTACATCTGCACCATTATAAATCTTATTATTTTTTTATAATAATGATTATTGGATTCGAATTTACTTAAAGTATATGTCTCATCCTTCAATAAATTATGCGTATTGACTCTTTATTGAACAGAATAAATTCAGGAGGGGATAAAATTATATATCAAGTTTCTCAGAATTTCTTTCTTAGATTATTTCAAATAAAACTTCTTTGAAGAAAGAAGTGTTAATTTTTTTTCGAAGTTCCATTAAATTTCATTGCTTATGGATATCTTATTTTTTTTTACTATGCTTAGTTTCATTAATTATTGGCCGATCAAGTGAAGTCTTTCTATTTCACATAAACATTCTCCTTGTTTACCTGTTTTTATCTCTTTGTCGATTATCTACACTCACATCACGCTAAAACGGCTGTACGGATTTCCTTAAGATCTAATACAGTGGTTATTTTAATCTAACTTAAAACGTGAGACCTTTTTTTTTTTTGGTACTTAGCCTCCTCATCCCTCGAAAATGATCTTAAAATCCCTCGTTAAAACATCTGGACTGATTCCTTAAAATTTGGAACAAAGCTTGTTTGTGCCCAATTTTAGTTATTTTATTCTTACCTTTCTCTCCTCTCGACACACGCTGAGCAATTTTATGCAAAAATCTCATTAACTTTTTATCGTTATTAGCTTTTGTATGATTTGGAGAATTCAGAGTTAAAGTGAACCGAGTTCCTAAACTTCAATTCGAAAAAAGATGTTTACAGTTAAAAGTTCTTAAGAAGGCTTATTGAAATGCAGTTTCTTATTTTAATGTCTTTCACACAGTAAGGGATTTACTCATAAACGGAATATATAACATTTTAAAAAAATATATATCATCACCTACCTAATGAGCTAGTTTACTTAAATTGTGAAAAACATGACATAAAGTAAAACACTTTAACTCTGAACCCTCCCTTTACTTACTGGTAGTTGAAGAAATAAATAACGGAACGTGCGAAATTTTCAGACGTCCATGGATTGAAGCACATCCTACTTTTCCAATTGAATACTTGCTTTCACTGTTTATCCATTTGTCTGAATCACATTAAACTTGTAAATTAAATTTGGTGCACAACTGATATATGATCCAAATGAAAACATAAGCACATTTATCCAATCTCTCAAAACTGACCCGAACTTGGGAGTGGACTGATTTCTTCACAATTTGCTATGTAGCTTATTTGTCTTCCAATTAAAAAAATGAACAATATTATTTCAATGTCCACTCCCCCCACCCCCCTCAAAATTGATCCTTCTCTCACCCAGTCCCTACTCTTCAATGGATAGCTGAGCGCTTACCGAATATATTAAATAGCTTACAATGATAAAAAAATGCAGAAAATACAAATTTTGCTTAATTTTAGAGACAATTGAAATTAAGATTTCCACTTCTATTAAAAAAAAAATAACCATCGGCTTAAAAAATATTTAAAATGCTATGAGTGCAAAAAAGATGAGTTTTGGCAAAATAAACTATACAGTGAGTTTTCTCATAGATTCCTGAATTCCTATTACTTGATCTTCATTTTTATTTGTATTTATGAAGTAATTTGAAAAAAATAGACTGAGAAAAAATATAAAAAGTAAAAATATCCCATAAATATTTCACTGTTCCATGTTTAAATAACTGCGGATAATCAACATAAATCAAATAAAGGGAAAAACATAGGTGGAAAATTTTATCTTAAATTTTATAATAAACTTTAAAAAAAAAAAGGTTGTGCTCCCAGTGGTTCTTAACAGGACTAGTTGAGGTCGGATGGTCAGCCCGACGTCCGCCTTTACTCCCTTTAACCCCCAAGTTAAAAATCCCGGTTCCCATTTGTGCGTTTGTCTGATTGACTATTTTGTAAACGTATCATCTTAAAATGAAGCATAGGATTTTTTTCTAAAATTTGGTAGAATAGCGGTATATGAGCAAATACTTCACAAAATGACCTCAAAATCCCTTGTTAAAGCATCTAAACTGATTTCTTTAAAATTCCGTAGCTTATTTGTGGCCAAAGTAAAAATATGAGCATTATACAGTAGACTCTCGATATCTCGAAGTTGAAGGGACGCAAAAGAAAAATTCGAGATAGCGAGTTTTCGAGATAACAAGGTCATAACCAAAACATAAAATTTCACGTAAAAACACAAGATACGGAATAAGATTCTAAAAATTAGAGTCTTGATAGATGAGAATAAGTATAAATATGTAATGATAGTTAACAATAAGTCTAAATAGAGCAATGATAATTTTAATTTTTGAAAGTAGTCGAAAATAATTACATTAAATTGAAAAGAATTAGTAAAATACAATGAACCTATATTGCTACAATTTCTTAAAAAAGTCCAGTATCGTGGCCTGGCGACATCTCTTTTGAAATTGTTCTTCAACCAATTTTTCTATTTGAAAAATAGCGGCAAAGTTATCGTTTTCCACGTTATCTGAGCATTCCATGAAGCGTCGTAGTATGTGGACAGCATCTTTAGCTTGGGACGCAGTAACGCACTGACACGTTTTATAACTTCCCTAACGTTTTTCGCCGACTAACTTAACCATACGCAGTAAATTCTGAACAATTTAGAACAACACGCCTAAGCTACAATGTAACAAAAGACTGGCGAGACATAGTAGCGCACACTCGCACCCTCCTTTCCCCAAATGGAGCTATCGATCAGATGGATTTATCGGAATCGTCCTTGACCCCTCAGAGAGTTAATGAAGGGTGTGAGAGATTCTTGAAAAAATACCTCTATTTGCTTCGACACAACTAAATGGCGATTTTTCCTGAAAAATTCATTTTTTACTTCGAAAAATATTCGACTTAACAAGGTTTTGAGGGAAAACTCTTCGACATAAGAATTAAAATTAACATTAGATGAATATGTAATATCAAGGGGAAAAATAATTTTTACCGACATATCAAGTTTTTCGAGATATTGAAGTTCGATATATCGAGAGTCTACTGTATTTTATATTAATCTCCACTCATTCTCCTAGGAGTCTTGAAAATTCGTGCTACTCAGTTGCCACTGTGTATACAATTGCGTTTTCGAGTGATATCCAAGGAATAAATATCATAAAATATTTTCAACTGGATACTGTGTTTGACATTCATACCAGAGTAACGCTTGTAATTAAATAAGTAATTACATTTGTTTAGAATACAAAAAAAAAAGAAAATATTTCCGAGCAATTGAGTCTTTATTGTTTCCTCTTTACTTTTTGTGTTTTGATAACATAAAAATAAGAATCAGTAAAAGTAGGCGAATGACAATTGAATTCTAATAATAAATATAAACTGTTGCAATTATGATTTTCATTACTATTGATTTTGATTGACTTAATTAATAAATGAAGCAAAATGAAGCATTTTTTTTATAAATGTTTCCTTCTATTCAGAGTTACTTGAGTTGCTATTCTCAGTACAGTCTGGACTTACGGTATTTAGGTTCCGGAGAATGTCCGTAAGTCGAAACAATCTTACTTTTTATAGTTTTCAATGTACAGAGATCTTCATATGCGAACATAACGGTATAACGGACAATAGCAAAATGTGCCGATGTTCGTAACAGCCTTACAACTTTTGCCTTCAATTGTATAAGCTATCCTTAGCTTCTAATTAAATCATGAGAAGACACTAAAATAAAATTTATAAACCCTTTAATATTATTTTAATCACAAAGAGAAATAGTCAAACACAAAGAAAACGAAATAATAATGTACGAATATTATATTAGATAGATTAATGTGGGTGGCAGGAAAGCTGAGCACCGCTTTCTATTGTGCTCTCCCTCAGAAAGAAGTGCACACGAAGCGAGTAATAAATAAAGATGGAGGGAATAGTGCATAGGAAAAGGGAGAACCCAGAGAAAACCTGCCTAGCGGTGATCTTTCACCACGAAACCCAACACCGGTATTCAGAGGGAAGACGCAAAGGTCTCCAAAAACATTTAGATAAAAGCCAAAAAAAATGTGAAAAAGTTGGCAAGAACTTATGATTTATGCGCAGGTTTTTTTTAATATACATATTTTGACATAACTTTCTTTCGTCAACTTTTATTGCTGTTAATTGTTATGCAATTTCAGATCTTTATAAGTCCCAGGGTTGTTAGATTAAAATGCTCATTTGTAGTCCAGAGATTAATGCCTTCTTGAAACTTTTATTGCGTATGAAGACCACCAACTTTCAGCCAGACGATTTAACATGTATCTTAGGAAGTTTATGCTGAGACAGAAAGAAATATAAACTCGTAAGAAAAGAAGAAAGAAGGACAGAAGAAAGGAATGGAATCCCTTCTAATGCCAAAAGGAAAAAAAGAAGAAGGGAGGAAAGATAAAAAAAGAAAATAGAATAGAAACTGTGGCAGACAATCGTCAATTCTTGGAGGCGCCATCTGCTGGCCTCTTCCGAATCATTTCCATCCAAAGGCGTAAATTCATATAATTAACTGCGAGAGTCTTTTTTTTTTTTTTCATTCGTCTGCGCTTTTCATCCTGTTTGTTCTCTGCCTACTTACGTATTCTAATTTTCGGGTGCTATTCTTATTCCCAGGATACTGAACTTGTGATCCCGAAGGAGATACGGGGTACTAACCCATTGGTATTCGCTGAGCCATCCAGAGTATGCGTTTTGCTTTTTTAATACACACTTAAACTTCATCGCTTGCAGAATAACAAAAATATACTTTTAAATATAATCCATCTTTAAATAAACATCTGCTGACGGTATCAGAATGACAAAATAAAAATACAAATGTAATAAACGAATGCTTAGAATGTTTTCGAACTATTATTATTTTTGTTAATATTATTATAGTCGTATTTTGCTAAAACACCATTTAAAAAGTTTGAAATGTATTTTAACTCACTTTTTAATTAACGAATCTTCGTAAATTTAATTAGATTTCGAAACAGTTGCACCAAATTTACTAATCTTTAATAGTTAAAAAATATGTTTTATAGCTGAATAAGAAATACAATCGCCTATTAGGGCTATTACTATAATACTGTTCTGTAATAATAAAAAAATTAGTTATTCAAAACTAATTAGTTTTTTATGTTTTATTGAATCTAAATTCAGTTTTCAAACATAAGTTTGTACGACTATTAGTGCAAATCCTTCATAAACGTCTGACATGAATAAATTGACTTAAAAGTCAATGAAAAATTGTGAATATAATTAATTCATTAATCTTTAATAAAATGATATCTACGTTACAGACGAAAATTAAAATAAAGCGTACACAAATGCACATACTTCACTATTTATCAAATCTAAGGGTAGAAATGAATGTATAAAGTGCAATAAACATATAAATCTTTATTAGTAATAAATAGCCTTTGAATTAGCGAAAAGACAACTTAATATAGCTACTTCAAGCTATAATATACTGTACGAGTGATGAAGCTGTAAAGAAATTATGGCCACTTTCCGAATATTTATGCATTAAAAGTTTAAATAAAATCTAAAGCATTTACGTAAGTTTGTATTATTATTATTATTATTATTGTGTAAAAATTTCAAACCTTGGGTTTCCCCAGCAAAAACAACATGGCGGGTCAAGGACCAAAGCACATATTGCCAAGTGTAAAGACATGTGCAAGAATGATTAGGATGTGTGGTTGTGTCCATAAATTTCCTAACTATGCGTGTTGTGTTGAGTATCACAGCCTTCTAGGGTTGTGCGTAAGTGTCTTTGTGTTGAGGCTGTGGTGCAATGTGTAAGGCATCAGACCTGCGTCGGACAGGACGATGGGTACAATATGTACTCGGTCCTGCCTCCACTGCTTATATAAATCTATCATAATCATGGCTGATAATTTGCTATGGATTTCTCATCGATGAAGTGTAAAGACGACATTAATTCATTAAAAGATGTTTACTGACTTTCAACCAATAGGCATGGTTTCTTAATTTCAGCAGAATTAATATAGCTAACTCTTATCTATATTAAATTTAAAATTTTTAAAGTTGTTTTGAGTTGAAGAGAATTTATGAAAACTTAAAAACAAATAATGATCATTTGAGAACTCATTTATCAACTCAACTTTTTTGAATCAATTTTCTTTGGGGGGTTCTATCATACCGTTGCTTTGTTAAAAGTGACGCTACTAAAGAATACTCTCAAAACTCAAGCCATTGTAATTCAATGATTCCCCAGCATTCGGACGTAGCATTGGGTCCAGGGTATCACATTCGTTCTCATTATAGTCGATTCAATTTTGTCCACTTAATACTAAAACCGGAAGTGGCCTGAACCCTAAGTCGGATTTTTACTAAAATCTCCAGGCGATGGGGAGTCCAACGAGATGTAATTTATAGGGATCCGACTACATGTTTGGACTGTGGAGGACATTTCACACACACCTAAATACAAATAACCAAATTGGGACAAACTGGTGAAGCAGTACAATTTTTACATCCTGGAGATGATTATTTGTAAGCATGCATTACAGAAAATAACAAAAATGAGATGCTGAAGTGTTAATACTGTTTTTTTACATTTTACAATTAAATCTAATGACTTTCAATGCAATTTTAGATTTCTTTGAGTCTTCTGGAATGAATTTGGGTTAGAGTACATTTCACTTCATTTTATTATAAACATGGATACGTTTATTAAAATAAGTTAAGTTTACTTTTTATGTTTTTTAAAGTATTAAATGCATCAGATTAAATTCAAATTGAATTAGTTAATTTGTTCCTGAAATCTAAAGTCTGGAAATATTACAATGTGCAAAACTTGAAAGTCAAAAGCAAAGTTATTGATTACCAATGCGTAAATTCGCCATCTTTAATTGTAAGTCAAGATTTGTCACAGTGCTTTTCAGTGAAAGCTAAAAAAACCTAGCGTTTCCGTCACGGATTCTTTCTGTCAAGCTGTCTTCATCCTTAGCAACTTCAGTCAGGGAAAGAAAAAAGTCAAGTCTTATTGAAAGGTCTTTAAAAAAACGTCGTTTGGCTTCGATGTACCAGTAAAATAAAGCGTTAATTAAAAAAAACAAACATTAATTAAGATGAGAACTTTAAAATTTACTACTAACAGGTTTTATATTTAATAAATTAAAAAAAAAACTTAAAGTTTATATTAAATTTTTTAGGGTATATTTTTGAAAGTCTTGCAATTAAGAGCCAATCTCACATTAAGATAGAAACAACTGTTGATGCTGTTACCACTGATGTTAATGGTGTAGATGATAATACGAGATAATACGAGAGATATGACAGTAGCAGTTTTTGAAGGTTTTAAATGTATTGATAAATCACTTATTTCCTTCTGAAAACAATAATAACTGAAATCTATCGATTGCTTTTAGAAATTTATAATAATTAAAAACAGGCGAAAGATGCAACAGAAGTATTTTTTATTAGTCTTCAAGTTTATTACTATTTCCTACATTCACATTTAACATTTCGTTGATTTAATCACTTCTCCGATGAGAGGTATTTAAAGAAATGTATGGGCAGATTTCCTTGTCTTTTTTTTAAAGAAATAGCTTTTTTCTTATCGGCCATTCCAATGTTATTTAAATAGGCTGAATAAAACACATGCAATCTTCGTTTTATTTTTAAAGATAAAAATTCTAATTTTACATTGAAATGACAATGCAAAATTCTAATGACATCCATACCTAATTAAATTACATTATCCACATAAGTTAAGTAAATAAGATTCTTGCAGTTTTCTGTTTGTTTTTATTCCATTTTTTTAATTATTTAAAAAAATATTATCATAATTGATGTTTTGATAACAACATATATATTTGTAAAAGAAAATATTTTTTGTCTTCCCGCTACTTTTCAGAAACCAAAAGACACAGAAATACAAATAAGTGTCAAATGTTATATATACTATTGAGGATGCCTACATTTCATTTTTCATCGACGTGGGTCAACCCTAGGCACGTGACCTTGGATTCCGAGATCATTTTCTCAGTCAGCAGGGAAGCCGAGTGGGTGTCAGGGAAGCCACTAAAAATTGTGCTTGTTGCTACATATATAAAGGAAAACATGAGAGATTTACTTGACAGGTTTGTTAGTTTTAATTAAAAATATTTTAATTAATGATACCCGGTACTGCAATGTTTTTTACATAATACAACGTAATAATGATATTGATATCAATATTTCCTTCTTCCTTTTTCGAGATCTAAACTTTTTCGGTTTCCGTAATTTTATTATTATTAACTTTCGTAAGTGTATTTCGGTACTTTTAGAACTTACCTAGCCTTATTTAACGAGTACCGCCTTTCTTCCCCAGAAGTGAAGAACGACTGCCCCAGGGCTGATCGAAGCTTTCATATTTTCTTCGCGAGACGTCAGAAGTCTTCACTTACGAGTCCCCAGGGGCCGCGTAGACCTATTGCGTGATCCTATTAAAACAGGTTTTACTGAAATTTTACTCGTTCAGGAAAGCCTTGTAGTCAAGGGCTTGGCCTGCCGCGAAGCTAATACATTTGAATATGGTTTCGAATCCCCAATCTGACATGGAGGTTTTCTATCATTTTCTTTGCTTGTCTGCTTCTTCTTCTGTTTCTCTCCTGTTACTTTCTATGATTCATTCTACGGTTTGTGCAACAGACTCGCCACGACCACTAGGTGCAATAACGGGCCAATAACAAAATAAAAACAAAAATCTTTAAACGTTCTTCATTACAATCAGTCAAGAATCAATACAATCATGTTATGTATTGCTAAAAATATATTTGACTCAAAGTGAATAATTCTTTTTAATATTTAGAATGAATATCATATCTTTTTTGTTACATGACGTTCGATAGTGATATTATTATTAATTAATATGTTATAAATTCCACTTAAATTCTGAAAACTTATTTAATGTTCAACTATTTTGATGAAGTGAACTTCGAAGCTGTGCAATATAATAACAGTATAATACTAGTTGAACTCCAAAGGTAAAACACAGAAAGATCCTGTCGATTGCCATTCTTTTCATCGTAAATTAAGGGAGTCACCGAAATTTAAAATTAAAATAAAATAATGTTTTCCTTTGATCATGCATTGACTTAATTAACATATTCATTAAGAAGTTAAATAAGAGGGAGACAAAGGAAACTGTTAAATATAGCTAAAGGAAGACAAACAGTTAAAATGTTTGAAAATAAAGTTTTGAATTGATTGTTGTAAACAAACAATTAAAAAGATAAGGTTTCGTTTTTACTTTTTGTTTTGCTAGCTAGTAACGGTTAGTAAGGCAGGTTTTCAAAGTAAATCTTTACTTATTTAGAATACTAGCCATCTTACAGCTAAAAGTTATCTTTAATGTACTTCTGGATATATTACACTAAAAGTTTTGAAGATTTTCAGCTTAGGAAGATTGTTGGCAACCAGTCAACAAGATCAAATTCAAATCACTATTCTTTCAATGGAATCACGTCCATGATCTAACATCATTGAAATGCTGGCCAAATTGCACATACGTTTTGATAGAATCTTCCTTTATCTGAAGTAATGCTGATATTCTTCAAGTGCAAAACAGTCTACTTAAAAAAAAACATCAGGAATAATATCAAAAAGCTCCACGAATAGATAACATTGAAATTTTATACTTTCGTTCCAAGAACTTCAAATAATTCACTTTTGTATTATGCAGGATCTACAATAGAAGAAGGCTATGAAAATAAAGCGCTATTTACAGGTCTTTGAAATTCATCAGATACCCTTCAAAAACAGTCAATGATTTATGTTCAAGGTTTTCACAAATCAAATTCATAAACTAAACATAAAATTCGAAGTTAAAATAAAAAATTATATGGTTAAAAATGTTTTTCAGAACTTAAGTATCTTCATACCAAGAACTCCTTGCAATGTAAACTAAACTCTTCATGAAATTCTGAGAAAGAACTTTTAAATTCTATAAATATTCCTGCAATACTCCTAAATTTTAAAATTAAATTTCCAATTTCAGTGTAAGAAGCAATCTCCCTACCTCAATTGAAAAGCAAATTGTAATTAGGTTATATAATAAATTCATTTTCAATAACTTAAAAACAATGGTTTCTTGAAATTTTAATATTTCGATTATTTTTGCGTTGTTATGAAAATCCCTCCTAAATCTCATAATAAATTTAATTGATGTTATTTTCCCTTTATTCATTCATGAGAAATTTCTATGGATGCTTTTTAATGAAATTTTAAAGATTGAGTCCTTTGTAAAGAAAGAACATGATAATATGGGAAAAACAAAAAGGCTTCAAAATTAATACATATCACAATTGCCTTAATAAGCTCTTTTTCATATCATCTTGAGAAGTTGTATGTAATTCATAATAATAATAATAATAATATGTATTGTTATCTTCCTGCTCACATTCTATAACTATCTTCATTCTGTATCTATTACCTTCGTTCTCTCATTATATATGAAATTAATTAATCACTTCTATAATTAATTTCACATATATTGTAAATTTGTAATAATAATGTAAAATAGTATTTTTTTTTCTTCAGTCTCTTTTTTCATATCAAATCTCCTAATTTATTGATCAATTATTTAACAATCTTCTGCATGATATTAGTTTTGTATTTTGATAAATAGAAATGGAAGGAAATGGAATGAAAGAAATACTTTTGCATTAGAAAATACATTTAAAATTAAATTGAAAAAATGTATACAGACACAAAATATTTATCATTTAAGATTCATTAATTAGCTGTGTATAAACCTTCGATGATATGATTTGAAAAATTTGAATCCCTGCATACAATTTTGACAATTTAAACTCAAGTCTGTTTACAAATTACTCTGCGAATTTAAATCCACCTAAATTAAATTACTGCTATAATGTTGTAAAAAATAAGCAGCAAGTTGAAGTCCTGTTTTCGTAAGAAAATGCTGTTTTGGTAACAAAATGGCTCCAACAAGATTTCAAAGAATTTCAAGTCTTTTCACTAAAGACTAAATTCAATGAAATATGTTGTATGGGACTTAAGCCCATTGCACATGGATCCGAAAATCGGTCGGTCGGATCCATCTGTAATGGGCTTAAGGGGAGCGTTTGAGACCAAAATTATCATATTGAAATGAAAAAAGATAAGGTGAATGAGGGTGTTTTGAATACGTAAATTTTGGACTGAATCACCCTATACGTAACTTGTGTTCCAAACACCCTCATTCACCTTATCATTTTTCATTTCAATAGGCCTATGATAATTTTGGTGTCAAACGCTCCCCACAAGCCCATTGCACATGGATCCGACCGACCGATTTTCGGATCCATGTGCAATGGGCTTTAATTATAGATACATTACTGCTAAAAAGAATAGTCATATCTCTATTAACCTTGATAATTTTTAGATGTATTACGTAATCACTACGATTCCACAGCACGTGGAATATTAAATCAAATAAAAATAAAAAATTTTTTTTTTATTTTCTTGTAACATATATAACAAATAATAATCTCTATAAATTAATTGTAAATTATCTTTTTTTATTTTATTAATCATTAAAAGCTTTATTAATTTTAAACAAAATTTTAACGTCATTATAAATAAATTGTTATTTTAATTGTGGAGTATGTTTTTTTATATGTTTATGGCATCTTTATAAATTAGTTTCTTAACATTATTATTAATTATTGCCTCACTAGCAGCAAAGCCTGTCGGCTGACAGGCATAAAAAAAATCTGAAAAATAATTTTATTATCAACTATCAAATATAAAGTAAATGTAATCTAAATACTGTGCTAACTTGTGAACGAAGCTTCTACGGCAAAAATGGTTTTGAGTTTTCAAATCAGCGTTCAACAACTGAGTAAGTATGCCAAATTTCATTTAAATGGATGTAGTGATAACAAAATTATTTGGTTTTGAACGTATGTTTTGGTAGAATTTCAGTTGTGGAGGTCGGTTCCCAAGAATAAATTTTCATGGAAACAACATGGAATTACACAATGAACTAATATTTTCATCCAATTTGAATACTTTTGATTCAATGATACCATTGAGAACCGTTCGATCTATCTTAATAGCTTAATTATATCGAGTTACAGACAGACACACAGACAGACAGACGAACTTAGTCAATTTATATGTTTATATATATTTTGTTTCGATTGATGATTTGATTTGAATTTTTTTTTTAATGTTTATCAGACCTATTTAGGTGTACTTCTTACCTGTACACCTGTAATATAAATTCTGAGAGTTTAATCTAAAGAATCATTTTCCACCCAAAAAGAAAAACGAAATACCAACCATATCTTAAGTTTAATTTATCTAAAGAATAATTATTATTTTTGACTCATAACGGCGAAAGGCATTTAAAACTCACCTTTGTATAATGTAAATACTGCGCTACCTTGTGAACGAAGCTTCTACGGCAACAATGGTTTTGAGTTTCAAAATCAGCGTAAAAAACTGAGTAAGTATGCCAAATTTCATTAAAATCGGTGCAGTGGTAACAAAATTATTTGGTTTTGAACGTCTGTTTTGTTAGAATTTCTGGTAAAATTTCATTGAAACAACACGGAATGACAAAATAAACTAATATTTCATCTAATTTGAGTACCCTTGATTCAATGGTACCGTTGAGAACCTTGGATCTATCTTACTTAATTATATCGAGTTACAGACAGACGGACAGACAAACAGACAGACGAACTTTACCTATTAGATAAGGTGATTTGCTTAAGTTAACTTGACAGTAATTTAAATTGAATTTTATTTTTAAAAATATTTCACTAATGAGAACTGTAAAAAATTAAATTAAATTAAACAATTGTTTTGTGTTAATAACTTGACTGGACTCCAAGGCCTGGTTGTGGGCCCTTTAACCTTTATATATTTTTATATAAAAAATGAACAATATGTAAAATTTAACAAGCACTTTTGTACTTTTTTAATTAGTTAAAGAAAATAAAAATAAAGTTAATTTAAAGTTAATTTTTGAAATAAAGTTAATAGAAATTTAAGTTAATTTTCCAAGGTAATTTTATGAGTTTTACGAAAGAGATTTTTGAAGAAAATTAAGAGAAAGATGAATATTTAGTTAAAAAGGGGTTGCCGACACAAATGTAGATAAACGCATTAAAAATTGCACAGCCGGTTTCGATTCGATGATACGAATCTTTAACAATTGAAGAATAAAACTATTTTACAAAAAACGTTCTTTTATACATATTAAAGAATGTGAATTAGCTTCACTGAATGCCAATTGAAATATGGAAGTTGGAAAGTCGTCGAAGTCTTTCAACTTTTATATATATATAATTATTATTATATTCATTACATATTTAATTCTTCTGCACACAATGAACACAGTCCAGTTTTTTGTGCACTACAGTTGTCACACGTTTCGTGGAACCAAGTTTTGCTTTCCAAACACTTGCATTCGTTAATTTGTCATTATTAATAAATTTTTAGAATGATACTTATATTTTATTTTACCATCATACTTTATTTCTTATAAAGTTTATTGAAAATAAATATTTGGCCAGAATTTTAAACATACAATAAAGTATTCTCTTCAAAAAGAAATGAATATATTACTCACTTAGCCAAATAATAAAAAATGTAATATTAGTGAACGTCGTTGGCTCCAAATGGGGTGGCGGTAACACCTGCACTCGTCATGGCATTATTTCCTGCAACCGCCATCTTGAATTTCTCCACAAAATTCTGCAAACGGTGTGTAAATATTGAACATGTATTTACGCAGAAAGATTGTAAAAACGTAGCTACTAATAACAGTCAAAGCGATTTCAGTCAATATTTTATAATTTAAAAGATATGTATACTTAGTTTGACTAGCAACGAATATTCCGATGGATCCGACAGCAGTTGATTCACGTTCGCAATTCATTTCTTCAAGTCTCGAACTGAAACATTTCACGAGAGAACTGGCCTTGACAATAGTTGCCTAGGGTAACTCACGTGACAACAAAACCCCTGACAAGTGTTGCTGCCTCCTGGATGTTGAATAAACTAAGCTGTTGAAAATAGATGGCGTCATAACGTTTTTGTTTTGTTTTTTCTTTTAGCTGTAACAAAATTTTAGAACCTAGATATCTAGTAAATAAACTTGTAACAATTATAGATTACATCCGTCTCTGAATCTACGGTAAACGTCAATCGCATAAGATTTCAATTGTTGAATTTACTGAACTTTGAAGTAATGTCCTAACTGAAGCAATTCAGGCGACTGCAAACGTTTTATATATTTCTTTTACCAATGCACTTAAAATTCGGAAAATTTAAATATGAACTTTGAAGCATGTGGGATTTATATTTTCTTATTTATAATTTTCAAAATATTCTATAATTAATTAAATTAAAATTCCAAACTTATTAATTCTATTAAAATCTACTTCTTTAAAAAAGTTTCAAATCAAATTTATTTTTTGGAAACGAACAGCATCAAATGAATTTGCATGATATTTAGAAAATCTTTAATGAAAACGTTTTTTATTACGCTTCGATGATAGCACGTAAAAACAAAATAATTTATAAATAACAATTTTAAAAAACACAAATTTTAGTTTTTTTCAAATTAACTGTCGCACTAATAATAAATATTTTCAATGCAAATGATTATTTTACGAATTTTTTATCATTTCCGATTTTCATCAAGTTTTTTTAAATTGAAAATTCCGTGTAATACCTCGAAATAAAATCCAAAAAGTGGCTGTTTTTGAATTTTAATTTAATGAATTATAGAATACTTTGAAAAGTAAAAACAAGAAAATATAAATTCCACATTCTTCACAAGTTCATATTTAAATTTTGACGATTTTAGATGATTTGGTAAAAGAAATGTATATAAAAGAAATAAAAGGTTTGCATTCGCCTGAATTGCTTTTGTCAGGACCTTAAGTGAAGTTTTATTTTTTTTTCTGGCCACCCGATTTGTTTTATTCAAGGGAAAGCATCAATTGTGACTCTACTATGCAAGTCAAAAGTCACCCGTAAATTACGATTGTAACAATATTGTTGAATCAGATATCAAAATTCATTTGTTCCGAGTCTTGCAAATGCATGTCATTTCCGGATGCTCATGTCTTTACAAATTCTATTTATCATTTTTTCGCTGAAACATGCAAAAAAAATTGACACGAGACTTGTCTTAATTTAAATTGCCGTGTTTCTTAATTTTTTCCGACAGCTTTTTGATTGAGTGCCTTTAAGGCAACCGTGTCCGTCTCTGGAGCCGTGTAAGACAGAAGCCCGTCGGCTCAAAGTGAGTGTTAAGCAAGGGATGATTCCAGGCCAGATTCCCGCTCGAGAGAAATTGCCATTCTTGACCTTCCTTCGCTACGAGTCCTTCTCCTAACCCCCCTCTCCTCCCATACCGTTCCTTTTTTCTTTTCGACGCTCGTAGCGACGTTCGCCAACCGTTGCACAGATCTTGGTCCTCGGCCAATGCGAAATGTCACGACGCAATCTGGAAATCCGAAAGGCGCCGCGCTCGAAGCGTCGCGGCTCATTCAATAATTGTTCCGTTCCCGTTCCAATCGAAGTGCACGTGTTTTATAGCGTCATTTCCTTTTTGTGTGGTTCAAGGAGTGATTCATCATCAGCAAGAGCAGATGCCGAACCGCAGCTCCGTGACGATTGAATTATGTTTCCCGGCTAATCTGTCTAAACATAGGAACCATTCAAAATTCCTTTAATTGCTCGATACGATTTGATCTATCATTCCTGCTTTTTTATCTCTCGCTTACGCTTTGCCATGTATGGTCAGGCAATCCTCGCTGAACATTTGAAACAACAACAAAGAGTTTATTTTCTTCGAAGAGATCCTAATATAAAACAACAATATGTTTACTTTGGTACAGATGAATGCCTACATCATGAATAATGTTCTTTAGTGGGCACCTGATCTTTGTGCACTTTGTTGATGATATTTTTAAATGAATAAATGAAAATATTCTCAAGACAAAAGACTAAGATCAGATGTTAATCCAATTCTTTTTCTTATCCCTAGAAAACGTTAAAAGATATGTTTATTAGTAATCAGGGATTTTTATGACCTAAAAGTATGAACTTAAAGTTAAAAATTAACCAAATATAATCTAAATAATAAAATAATCTAAATAATAAAAAATTGAATAAAACACCCGATTATATCATTCGACAAATAAAATCCTTTAAATATTCTTTTATAAAACAAAATGATCTCATTTAATGTAAACATTAAGTTAGCTGTCCTAATTTATAAAAATACGTTCTAAAGTTCAAAAGTGGTTTAACTATGCATTTCTAGGTAAAACGTTATTATTTAAATCAGAATAACCTGAACATTATTTATATTCACGTAAAAATGACATTTAAGCTCAGGAAAAATAACTGACGTGTCATAAGAATCTGGTCCTACATAAGATTTCTGTGGCTTAGGCGTTGGACAGTGTACCTGAGAAGCAGGGTTCAATTCCTGACGATTGTTATTCCTCCCACGGTGATTACTTCTCCAGACGGCCCTTGGGGTTCACCCAGCCCTTTCTCAAAAGGGTACCGGTTTTTTTACTCGACGGTTAATGCCATGACTATCCGACCTCAACTACTCCCAGTGGTCAATGATCGCCGATACCTAAACCTCCCACGTATCCAAAGATTTGTAGTTGGAACACCTTTACTTTTTATTGTAGGCTTCTGATTTTTTTTGTATTTGATTAATGTAAGATTAAAGAGTCTACACAGATTCTTCGAATAAAAGAGTAAAGATTAAATGGTTTAGATTTAAATTTATGAAATTATTATTACAACTAAGGCGTTAAGAACCAGAATATACTAACTCTTCTGAATAACATTTTGAGATATTGAACATTAAGTTTAAATATCTGAATTACACATATACTTTTTTTCTTTTTCGCTATTTTGGGGATAATATTGATAAAGCTTAGTCCATTTTATCAAAAGGTAGATCGTCTTTCATTTTCATATCGTCTTTCATGTCCAAACAACCTAAAATCTCGGGGTTTGAGGAGTAGTCAACTCTGCTCTTAACGCCTCAAATAACAATTATAATAATCTCTCATAAAACAATGTAGGATATTTTAAAGATATTTAAGTGTTATTATGTTCAGTACATCAATGCCATTACTTTTTTTTAATTTAAAATTTTAAAGCATATTTTTTGAATAAAAGTGATTTATAATTTAAATTTTATAATTTATGTTAAAGTTATTGTTAATGTTTATTAATTATTAAAATATAATAATTAATAAACATTAATTAGCCGAAAACTAATAGTGGACTCTGAAAGTTTTATAAAATAAAACTTCAAATTATTGGTATAGTCCGTCCAAGTCAGCTGGGCAGTCCCTTCAGGCGTTGGGACAGAGAACTTGAAAAAAATAGGGGTGAAAAGAAAGTGCGAGCAGGGAGAAAGGATTAAGCACAGTGGGGGTGGATTTTTCTGTGGATTAGAAAAACCCTTTCACCCCTATTTTTTCAAAGTTCTCTGTCCCAACGCCTGAAGGGACTGCCTTGCTGACTTAGACGGACTATATCTGAAAATTAAAATAAAATGCTTGAATTAATTAGCGAATGTTCAAGTATTTTTTTATTACTACCGTTAAAGTTTCCTTGTTATTCAAATAATAAGAAAAATGTCATAGTGATGGATCTTTGTTACTGAAGAATCCTGAAAAGCTTCATTGTCTCACATAGATCCATTGAAAGATTTCCTGGTTACGGTTTGATGGTTTCTCTATATCTTCCTCAGGGCCTAGCGTGATAGAGATAAAAGATTAGAGATTGTACAGAAAAGAAGACGACATCTGTGGTCTTTTCAAAGAAGGAATTTTGGAAATAGCTCTGATCACAGTTTTTGAAGATATTACTTAGTAATATTTAACTATTACATTCTAATTATTAATTAATTAAGAAAATTATTTTAATTATAACTTAAGAAAATATTAATTTTAAATGTAAAAGTTGAAACATTTTGAATTTATTTTATTGATTGTATAACTTACGCACACACACACACATACAGTGTACAGTATATATAAATACAAATATAAGTATGTATCTACGAGATATTACTTTACGACATAACTTCTGAGTCATTAATTTTTATCTAGATATCTTCCTTTGTACTTGATTATGAAAGATTAGATTAACCAATGACGCACCTCAAAATAATAATAAGAAGAATTTAAAGAAAAGTACAATACAGTATTTACAATAAAGTAAATAAACATTATTTTAAAAGCAGGAAATTAAAAATTTTAAAAACTGTTTTATGTTTTATTTTAAATCAGAAAACTTAAAATTGATTTGAGTTAATATAGTTCTTTAATTTATTAAGAATATCGCCATGCTTTATTTAAAATAGTATAATATAATACTATATTATACTATTTTAATAATATTTTAATACTAAAATATAATAGTATGATTATAAGAAATGCATATACTTTAAGAATGATTTGTGTTCAAGTGTTTTTATAGATTTTGTAAATTAGCCATGATTTTTTCCCAATCAAAAATAGATTTTTGAAAGGCTGTGCTTACATGCACAGAAAAAAGAAAAAACATTCAAGCCTAAGTCGGGATTTGAACTAGATTTAAGCAATTGCCTGAATGGCACCATCGTAGGTAGCTAACAATCTTTTAGATGGGAAATCAAAATCATTTACATTCTTTGCTTGATAACAAACTATTATCTTTAAAGAAACTTAAAAAAAAAAAAAACCCTTTTAACTTTGTACCTTTGTTAACTTTGGTACTTTAGATTATCTAAACACAATAAAAAGAAACTTAGTAGTAAAAAATTGAAAGATATCTAATTTACCATTTTGGGAAAAATCAGACAAAGAATTGTTATTGATAAGTAAGAATCCATTGACATCTTTAATTATACTGGTCTACAAAAAAAAAATTTCATTCACAAGAACAAAACATGCTGTTTCTGGAAGATAATTCGCCCCTGAATCCAGATCTAATTCCAGAATTTATGTATCGGCCTCAGTTTCCATGTGATGATGGTTTCTGTAAATGCTTACGTCAGCCTATGTATTATATGTATCTGGCAAAAGGAGAATAGAATTGCAATAACCTTGAGATCTCCACTTATGCCATTTGTATTGATCATATTGGATATATGTGAATAGCAGTTTAAAGTTCTCATATGTCTCGTTCATGTTAACTGCATGAGCAATCGGAACAGAAAGAAATATGTTCCCATTGTGGAGAAGTATAGCTTTCACACGAAATTTGGTAGAATCTATGAACAAGCGCCAATCACTTACACTGAAACCATGGCCAAGAGTCCCCATATTGGATTCGATGTCATTACAAAAACCATGTCGTCTTCAATGGAGAAATATTCACGATAAACACTGACTTCCGTTATCAGGAAGAAGATTCCTTTTTTTTAATCGTGAAGCTGGAAGCTCAGCCTGCTGCTTCGACAATTTTAAATCACGGAAAGATCATTGAGATCCCCTTGAGAAAAAAATTGTGGCTCATTTGATTCACAGGGGGCTTCAAATGTTGGGTCGGCATGCATATCTCCTTCTCTGGCTTCTGGGTGTTCGTCTCTGGTATTCATCTTCACTCCCCATCACATTCTCAGGAAGCACTGGTACCGGCAATTCTTCACTGTGACATATAGGTCTTCTAGCAGATGGTAAATTAGGATATTGCACACTTTTCTTTGTTTTAGAGGTAATTCCAACTATTTTTGTTTTACAGAACTAACAGTCTGTTGTGTGATCCGTTGGTTCCCTCCAAATCATGGGGACACCAAAGGACACGTGACGTGATCCTTTTAACCAGCCTCTCAGCAGTGTAACGCATGTTAAACAGCATATGTGGGGTGCTAATTTCTTGTCTTGGTCGCCAATCTTGCATCCGAAATAAAGTTCAAAGCATTTTCTTACAAGAGGATGAAGTTTTCGCGATTTCAAAGTTAACTCAACAGATATAACAAATACTATTCGGGCTATTTATACAGGTACGAGGCATTTTTTCTTCTGAATTTACACAAAACACCAACCTTCATGAATAACAACAGTAACTCACAACAGTAGCTCTCTCGATTCAGACTGATGCCATAAACACAATGCGGTACAACGTTTTGGAGCATGACTCATCGGCCTTCTTCGTATCCTGTTGGTGAATTTCGGAACTGAGGATCATGTATGGGAATTCCTTGTATATATTTTGATTGTTTTCCAACAATTACATATGCAAAAAAAATTCTTTAGTATTACCAAAGTAACCAATATGCAGCATTTACAAGTATTTTTATAGATAGAGGGTACCATATAGCAAAAACTGAGCCTGAAAGGCAAAACAGATTTCATTTTCGAATTCAGTACCTATGACTTAGCTAAGAACACCATTCATATTCTTTGTGACAAAAATGCTGTTGACCAGTGTTATCTACTGTCATTTTTATTTTGTCAACCTTTGATATCATTATAATTCGATTTCGGCAGCTTGAAGTAAATATTTGCAATTTTAACACATTTTCATTATCATATAATGACGATTATAAGATAACAAAAGAAATTGTTGGTATTCGATAAGTATGTTAATACACAAATAAGAGCAGACTTTTTCTTTTTACTGTATTCACGACTTTTAAAAAAAAAGAAAAGAAAAAGTAAAATTTTCAGGAAAAAAGTCTTATTCTTCTTCAAGTTTCAATTTTCTTCATTGACATAAAGCTTATTTATACTTAATTAATTATTCTCAACAGTATTTTTGAAAAATTTGCTTCGTTCTCGTTGTGCATTTACGAAAAATACATTTTAATTAAGTTCCATAACTTCCTATTAAAAATTAATATCCAACGAACGGAAACAGAATTGCAATAAAGTAGGAAGTTGAAGACTCCCTCATTACAAATTTATCTCAGTTAATCATAATGTAAAAGAAGTGGCCTTGAAAATACATTACATATTTAAGAAAACATTATCTTCAATTTTAAAGAATTAAAGTTGGAATGATTATGGATTATTCACGTTTATTTGAAGGTTATGAAAAGAAACGACAGAAAACAATCTTTTTTTGAAAACTTTTTCAAAATATTTATGGTAAAAAAAAATTGGAATAAGCTGTTTAAGAAAATACAATACTTCCAAAGTCGTTTGTTTTTCTTTTTCATTGGTTTTTCATCCAAACTGAAATTTCAATTATACGTAATATAGTCAAAGTAAAATCTTCATATTTGTCAGAAAAAAACTTCTTAACTTTTGACCTTAGTTTAAATATTGTTTTTTTTTTCTATATATCCAATTTTATAACTTATTTTCCTTCATCTTCATTTCAACATAAGCCAAACCTGATTTGGAGTTTCTCTGAATAAAAATTAATTTTAATTAGCCTAATCTTAAGGAGAGAAAAATACATTATACTAAAATGTAGCTTTCAAATTTTCAAAAGTAAAAATTTTCAGTTTGTATTTCCTGTACATATCATTGTAATATACCATACAGAAAATAAAAGAATATGGATATTATATATTCTTCTTATTATATATTCTTCATATTATATATTATTAATTCTTATTTTATGGATATTATATATGTATATATAGGGTGTTGCAAAATTCGTGTAATATTCAAGCCAAGTGCAGGGGCATGGCTGAGGATCAATGTACTCCTAATGAACCCATTTCCGAAACGCCCCATTAGGGCGCTAAGTGGTCCTAAAGTGAGCCTTTCCCGGAGAACATATCCTTTGCGACACCATGCGAAATGTTTTGCAGGCGAGCCCACATATATTTTTTAGGCGAGTCTGGGGATGCTATTTTTGCTGTAGATATAATATATAAATGTTATATATTATCCAATTATATAATTCTTATATAATTTATAATGCATATTTATTTCTAATTTTACTTCATCTATATTTATTTTAAGTAAGAATAGTCCTTATGCAACGATACACCGCCACAGACTAATACCAACTGTTTCAAAAAAGTCAATTTTTCACTTTTCTCGAAGTAAAAAAAAAATAAAAAAAAAATATATAAATATATATCTATATATATATATATATATAATACAGAAGATACAATAATTTGAGAAATAAATAATTGTGTGCAAAGTGGATATTTTTAGAATAATTAGTACCGGAAGTCATTCATGCTTTTAAAAATAATTTCTTCATTATTCATTGTATGTTTTTATGCATTTATTTCTTCTTGCTTCTGTATTAAATAATAATCATAGGATTTTTTCTACTTTAATATCACTTTCAGAACAAGACGAATTTTGGTATTTTTTTCGAATGATAAGTGAATTATTTTTGGTTTGGATAAATGTTCTTGTGTATCTGCAAATTTATGTCGGTTTTATTTGGAAGAATGCAGTCTGGCATTTATAGGAGTTTAAAAGAATTTACACTGTTCAAAATATTAAGAATATTTAAGAGTTTTAGGTGTTTTAGATAGTGAAAATTTTGAGTCATTAATATTTCAAAACACTTCATATTTACGATATCAATTGCTCAAGAAATGGAGGAAATTTTCTAATTCAGCAGATTACATAAAATTTCCGCTCGACTGAAATTAAAGAGTCAAATGATAGCATTTCAAAATGGATTCACAAAAGCAAAAATTTCGAAAAAAAAATATTTACATAGCAATTATTTTAAGAAGGTAATACTTTGAAATAAGGCGATTTCAGTTAATTGCAAAATCCCCAATAGTAAACTGTTTGATTAGTAAAGCAATAACGAAGTGGGGAAGAGGGGGTGGGGGTGGCATCGTTAATATTCACGAGTGGTTTAAATAAATAAACGATCGTACTTTGTCATTTCGTGACAAATAGTAATTAATTAAAGTTAAATTATTAATATTTAATTTCCTCGTAATTTATTCAATTCGTAGTGATCGGTGGATTAGAATATTAAATCAAGTAGAACAACTCCTCGGGAATCTAATGAACTTGTTCTCTAATCCTGTAGTTTAGGCCACTAAAAGCCAGTTTCTCCAAATAGTCGGAAGTTGCATCTTGGATTAAGTCCAATTAAATCCAATTATGTTGCAACATGGGCTAATACTAATACAATTTGAACAAACCGACCCTAAGAATGTTTACGAATAGACCAACAGAATGAAGCAGATATAAAAAGAGGGGAGACCGGGGCTAGTTGGCATAGATTTTGCTTTTTGATTTTTCTGTTTTTTTGTGCAAAACTATTCTGGTGAATGTGGCGGATAGCTTATCTTTATGACTACAAAATTATGTAGGACCCATTAATTAAATCCGTGTTTAGGTAACCCCAAAAACTCTTTTCCTAAAAGCTTGCAACTATGCCAACTAACCCCGGGTGTGGAGCTAGTTCGCATACCCCTAGTGTCGAGTTGGCATAACGTGCTATGGATAGGGGTACTTGAGCAGAACACAGCAATTTTCGAGAAAAACATTTTATTTTATCAAAATTTTATTTTAATAATACTTGAACAAAAAAAAAAGAACTGTATGACAAATTAAATTAAATGTATGAATAAACAATGAATTCTTAGCTATCTATAGTTATATTTTGATATCAAACACAAATGTAGGAGTTATTTGAATAGATGGGTTCAATTTTCGCAGAACTTTAGTTTGGTCGTACCAAATTTAGTCTTCCTCGTCTGGCCATCTCCAGTTTTTCCCCTTTTTTACCATTTGTCATAGCTATGCCGACTCACCCCTATCTAACTATGCCAACTAGCCCCACAGGGATTTCCAAAACAAAATGTATACCACACAATCCCAAACATCAGAAACAAAAGATTATGATACATGCTTGGAACCACAGTTATCCACTCTTTCGAGAACCGCCATCAGCAGTACCTTAATTCGATCTACATGTTCACCAGAACAAAAAAATTTACGATGAAAAAATTTACTCACCAGTCAGAAAAACGATGAAATAGGGATCACTTCCTTCGTGACGCTTCCAAGCAAACTAAAGTCACAGTGGAAGGTGCACCTTTACATACACTTACCACTACCAAGATGTCAGCGCTCCAGCTACACGGTGGCAGGAAATAGAAGCTGTGTGCCAACTAGCCCCTTATGCCAACTGACCCCGGTCTCCCCTACGTTAGTAAACGTTAATTAAATGAAGCTGTTATTATGTTAGACATTGTAATATACGTCAAACTACGTGACTTTTATGCTTCACTTGACACCAATTTTCCAGTTTACAAAGATTTAAACTGAATGATTATAAAAGTTTACCTCAATAAGAATAATTTAGAACTTTTGTTTGTACTTATGTCTTCAGTTTATCAATCTAAAAACGGTAATTTTTTTTTCTTCTGCAAGATCAATTAAAATCATTTTAGAATTAAAACAACGTAAAAAATTCAAAAAGGATATATGTTTGCTGAGATAACTCAGCTATTAAAGAAATTTCATAAAATTTGCTCAGTTTATATCAAACGTTTCAGTTTAAATAAAATAAAATGTGTTCATTATGAATTATCGATTTTAACTAAGCTCGGATTTTGTTGAGATTTCATAAAAAGCTAAAATTTAAATTTTAATCAAAATTTCATTAGAATGATTTTTTTTTTCATGCGAATAAACAATGTATCTATAACAATAGACATATTGCTTTCAGGATAGTTATTTCCAACAGTTGCATGAATTCATCAGGAATAACTCGAAGGAAAAAAAAAATAGTATAACAATAGAACATCTAAAGACAAAAAATAAAGTGAGACTGACAAACAACGATCCCCTTTTTATATTTTCTGTCTTTTTGCTCAGTTAGGTAAGTATTCATTTAGAAAACATTAAAGAAAATTATGGAATGGTGGATTTAGGTTAAGAATCTTTTAGATCAATTTTTAAGAAACTATTATAGAGAAACTATTATATTATTATATTCTCTTGAGATATTATACTATTATTATTATTATTAAAAGCAACCACAAATATTCTCGTCTTGACAGTTTGTGCAGACAGCATGCTGTTGCTTTTAACGTTCTAAATTGCTGTTAAAGTTTCGTCTCTCTAGGATATGAAGTTACCGTGAAGAACATACACGCCTACATCTACTTTAATAATACATTCTAAAACAGATTTCTTCAAACTCTTTTTCTTTCTTCAGGTTACGTCTTATGGGTTATCTTAAAATTACATCCTGGTATATTGTTGGTATAATGAGATATATTTATCATTTTGAAAAAGAGTAAAAAAAAAGCTAAGCATATAAAAAAATAGGATGTAAGAATTAACAACAAAAGATCTGATTTCAAACTTATTTTATGGAGCTGCTATCCTAACTAACTTTTCATTGTAAAAACATCATTATGAGAACAGTGACATATTAATACTTCATATCTGACTTCCGCTTACATACTCTATCAAAAAAAAAAGTAGCTACAACAGAATGGTATCACTGAAATGAAAACAGAAAAATCTATATTGAAAATGTTCAATTTAAATTTATGACAATTCTACAACCAAACAATAATAAAAAAAAGAAGAATTGCAAGCGTAAGGGATAAATAACGAAAAAGAATGACTGATTAGCAGTAGAATTGTATATATATATAAAGAATTTTAATCTTTTAAATATATATATAATAATTGTTGAAACCTATTGTTCCTATACAAAAGTCTATACAAATGATAGAGGTATTTTCTACATTATATAGGTTCTTTGACTTAAAAAAAGGTACAAAAGAAATGGAAGATTGAATTTTGCTTCAATTTCAATAGACTGGCAATTTACACTCCTTTAGCTTATATAATATCCAAGGTAATTAATTTTAGATTAAATTTCAATAATTAAATTTTTATTAGAGGATAAAGGTAAGTGTTGCAAACATTAACTAATGTGAAAATTCTAAATAAACTAATAATATGTTAATAATTTCTTGACAATACCATTTAGAACTAAATGAAGAAAAAAATTTCAGGCGAAAGAGTGTTTGGGTTTGACCACAACTTACTCCAATCCATCAACAGATATTAGGAGTTGATCTCATCAGCATTACCTGTAGCGATCCCATCACCATTAATGGGAAAAAAATTATCTCCATCAAATAAATTGAGTTCAGTTATTTCGACTTAATAAATATACACAAGCGATGTAAAATAGATGAAGCAAAATAGCAACAGTTGCTGTTCACAGATCTATGAACAATAGCAATCTTGAGGTGATTTGTTTTAATGGTATTAAGGATTCTTTTTTTAAAATTCTTTAATGGTGTTTGCAGGATGATTTAACATGTGTTAAAAAATTTTCATTAATTAAAATAAAAGACAAAACACACAATAAAATTATTTAAAATTGTAATCAATTAATATACATTACATCTCCGGAGCTTTCGAAGTGTTTGATAGACTTCATTGTGAACTCCTAATTAACTCCGGTGATGTAATGAATTTTTGATTGATTATAATTTTTAAATAATTTTCCTGTGTGCTTGTCTCTTATTTTAATTCACTTTAATGGTGTTAAATTTTGACAATCACAAATTATATTTTTGAAATTCCACTTGCTTATAAACTCTTGTGCATTAGTTTGTTTTGTTTGTTTTTTTTTGCTTAAAATAGTCAAAAAGGTAATGGTACTTTTTTATCTTGTTTTTTTTTTAGCCGTATTTCCTTTCGTATTCTTCTCGAAGCGAAAGTATTTCTATATTTCATATTCTTCTGGAAGAAAGTATTGCTATATTTTGGATGTATTAAGGAATGAAACGTTGCTATATGGTTCATGTACTTTTGATGAATAGGCGAATTCAGCAGGCAGCTGGTTCTTCTCTCCTTCAAAGATGTTATTTCTGATTTAGTCTTTAAGAAAAGTTCAACATGTTCAATGTTCTTGAAAAAATGGATGTCAAGTAAAAGACTTAAGTGTTCAAGTAACGTAGAGGATTTTATTGCATTAAAGCTTAAGAAATACAAATTGAACTTGGAATTTTTTCAATACTTGCATAAAATCACTGTGCTGCAAGCTAACTTATTATAGCCAGTTAAAGAACTTATAAGTTAAAGAACTTATTATAGCCTGTGCTGCTTCTTATTATAGCCAGTGAAAAACATTTGCTCTAGACTAAGGCCTTATTTATTTAATTTTTTACTTTTTATGAGATACATTAAAAAATAATGGCTAGAATTCATCTTTGACATTCAATTTTCTTTTTTTTTTCTGTTGACTTTAGGGAAAATTAGAATTATTTATATTAATTTCAGAGATTATGTGGCAATCATATTTCAATTTAATCAAGTTTACGCATACCTGTTGTTGAATTGCTGTATATCATTTGAGATTATGCAAATTTAAAGAATTAATTTCAAGAGCTTGATTAATACAGGAATCCTTTCAAAAATTTAAGCACTTTGAATATAAATGAAATTAAAGCAACAATTCAAAACTCGTTAGATAGTTTTCCCCAAAGCTTTCTGTGAAACAGACAATGCAGCAAGTAACCGATAAGTCGAAAACATTTTAATAGGATTCCTCCCACGACAGAAAAACAGTTTAACGAAAGTACGAGTTAGGTCGAGAGCTGTCCTGTCTACAGAATCTACTAACTTATAATGAAACAGATTTATAAATTGTCTGTCAATTTGGATGTAGAGACCTGGAATATCGCAACAAAAATTGAAAAAGAAAAAATAACAGAAAAGCTTAAATCAACATTTTTGTTTTATGGCAAATTGCAGTTAATTTGAAATATAATTAATTCAGTTCATTCCAATGTCATAAAAGAACTTTTATGTTTCATTATTTACTTAATGAAATTTGATTTTGTCCTTGAAGATCATCCTTAAAATTTCGATGAAATTTAGATAAAGCGCTGTATCAGAAATAAACGAATATCAGAGTCATAAGTAAGTAGAAATAAAATAAAAAAACATCCTGAAACACCAACAATCCTAAAACTTTTGCAATCCCAGCACTTTCCATTTCAGTGATAAAATTACGAATAAGAAACCTAATACCTTGGTTACTGGACAAGTTTTGTCCTGCAGTTAAAACTTTGGAGATGAATTAATAGCTAGTAAACAACTGCAAATAACTATTCCCAATAAATTATTGCTGGCGAAAATAATCCAGCTCAGAATAAACAAAGTACAAATAACAATTATTGAAGGTGAATTTCAAAGAATTTGTTCAACGAATTCTTGGATTTTGCAAAATAAACAAACGACATCAACATAAATTGAAATGTTGATTTTAGAAAACAAAAACAAAGCAGTTTGTATTCGGAGAACAAAATCAGCGATAATTAAGAAAGAGCAACCTAAGATTTGGAATCCGTATCGATTGATCTATTTTAGTTTTCTTGGGCTGACTTATATCCTTTCCAATTGCAACAGATCTTTTCGCCGTCAGAAGATATTAATACTCCTTAGGCAATTCTAATTTTATTCTTGCTGACATTACAAAGCGAAATTTGGTGAACTCAGTTTAAATAGACATTCGAGTTTATCTGTCTGTGTTTTCTTAATTAGTTTGTTATAATTCCGTTATTAATTCTGATTGAAATGAATTAGAAAGCAGCAACATCGTAAAATAACAGAAAGTTCGACTATAAAAAGGAACAGTTGAAGGCAAATTACAGTCTCTAAAATGTTCAGTGCTGAAAATGTCTCCAAAAATTATATATCTATTTAAATATATATTCTTACCTGTACAATCTGTTCACATTACATAAAAATATAGATTATAAAAATAGATATATATTCTATATTTGTTAAGCATCGCGAAAATATCTTTTATAAAATTAACATAATGATGTAATCCAGAAAGGAATGGAAATATTAGGTAGTTGGTTTCTGAAATTGTATCATATTGCGATTCTGATTAGAACGAGTTGATAAAGTGGAATCATAAAGTGGAATCGAAGGATGTGCTAATGAACTATAATATAGAAAGACGGACAGTTTGAAGAAACCTCTAATGTGAGGGAAACATTTCACATTTTTTGTTTTCTACTGATGCCAATTGTATTAAGAAAATAAGAGAATGCTTACTGGTATGATAGTTATTGTTAATAATATTAAACATAATAATAGAAATATTAATAGTAACAGCAGCACTTGTATTAGGCACGTCGTATTTGGAAAAGATTCACTTTCAGGCCTTTTCATATTCTAAAAATTTGTTTTAATATTTTTTTCCTTTTTCTTTTAAGCAGGAAAGCATTTTATTCTAATTGATTACTATTCCTTAACTTTTCATGATTCTTAGATTTACCAGAAAAGAATTTCTATTTACATCCATTTACTATGCAAAGTAAGATAAATAAAATTTTGTTAATCAGCTAATATTGAAATATGAGTTGTTTCTTATTGCTTTATACGAAGCCAAACCCATTGAATAGTAGAAATTAATGGCAAATGTTACGCCATTATTCCCAGCAATAGAGATCATGATTTTCGAAAGAAATAAACGATCGCTTTTTTTCCAGCCAAAATACTTCAAAGATTATTGCCATTAAAATTTAAAAGAGCTATAAATTGTAAAATGGCAATGACCTGATGTATTTAAGTTGGAATGAATAACTTAATTTCAGTTTCAAACTTAACATTTTTAATCGAATTTTATTTCCATCAGATCTCCTAAACTTTTTCGAAGACATTAATTATAGTTCGATAAGATATTGAATTTCATCTCGCATAGAAACGATTTTACAATCAGGTTTTCTATGAATTACCACTTCTTTTAAATTGAGTGGTTAGTGCTCAAGCAGGTTTCTTTCTAGAACACACCGTTAGCTTAGAAACAGTGCAAAAAACAATAGTTTTCATTATCTATTTTTTGCCAAAATTTATTTTCAAAAAATGTCTATATATTTAAGCTAAATAGATCGTAATCGTCCATAAAATGGTGTTATGAGATTTGAATTTATTATTCAATAGAGAGTAAGCAGTCGTAGCAGTCCTTAAGGATAAGATAAGATATTTTGTTAGTTGATGATTTCTGAATGCTGTTAAATAAAAGCACACTTAAAAAAAAAAAAAAAAAAAAAAAAACATTGTGGGCAGAAATACTTTAAACTTACAATGATCTCAAAAAATACAAACTCAACATTCCAAGAGAATGTTCGGGACCTAATACCTGTACTCTTTGTCAGGCTTTTTCATGATAAAATGGCCTCGAATATTCGCTTGGATTGTTAGTCTGTATTTTTTTATTTACTTTTTAAATAAAATATTAGAATGAAAAACATTTCGAAGCAACAATATCTTACTATGACCTTCATTGATCTTTATCCCGATTGACAAAGCAGAAAAAGTATTTTCAAAATTTAAAGTATTATTGTTTGTTACTTGTGCGAAGAAAACTTATGATGGAACAGCATTCTTATAATCGCCTCATGTAATAATCTACACTCGTATTTAAATGGTGATTTAAAATTTGCAGCATTGAATTGAAGGGGTTCAATATTATAGGTAGTTAATTTGTCGAAAATTTAAAAAAAAAGCCCACTCAATTTTAATATGTATTTATTTAATCCAAATTACTTTTTTTTTCTTTTTGCCACTCCTTTAATGTTTTATCTGTAAATTAGACATGCAAAAAAAAGAATAATCTTTATTTTCGATTCTGACTGCTTTATTTTCTTTTTAATTACAAAGTTGAAAATAAATAAAAGCTACAGAATAGTTCCTCTTACTTGAAATGAAGAAGAATAATCACTTCAAATTACTTTTTTCCTGAAATACAAATAAATTAATAACTGATATCAAGTAAGAATGTAATGTCAGAAAATGACATTAATCCCTTACCAAATTGAGATTATCGATAATTGTTTCCAAATTCTATTCGATTATCAATTAGTCCGTCATCGATTATTCACAATAGAAATTCATTTCTTATAAATTTGAGTAATTCTGTAAGAAAACCGAATCTTTAGCTTAAAAGTAAAAAACGTCGAAATACGTTACATTTGAAATTAAGTTTTTAATTTCGAAGTAATTTATAAAGTGAATTTGCATAAAAAAGTGAAAATTTTATTTTAAAGAACCACTTTAACGTTTATTAATGAAGTTCAACAATTGCTTGTTTCAAACCGACAGTTATTTGACATTTCCAGGCTGCGAGCAATAGATTTCTGCCACTGTTGTTTATTATATTTCATTTATTAATCAGAAATTAATGCAGTAACATCAGGACAATATTTGCCTTTCTGCTGCAGAAGCTCGAATATAATGAAGTTGAATGAATAATGAATATCAGCCGTTTCATAAAGCAATTTCATTTTACCAAACAAATTTACAGGTATTTCTGGTTTGAAAACTGGGAACTGAAAACCTACCTTTGGCAGTGGATTACAAAACAGATCCATCACAAGAAGATCCCTGAAGTAACTAGAGGTTCCAAAACAAGCGAGCAACCAAAATAAGTTGTAGGGGATTTCGATAGCGGTTCTTTGTACTCGAATGGACAAAACCACTCAGTGCTAACCCAACGTGCCAGATAGGCGATACTGATATTGACTGTCCATCAAGCCTTAATGGTCAGAACAAAGCTGGCACGGTTTCAACAGCAGGACTTTGCGCCACAAAACACAAACAAAAGCAGGCTCTAGGAACAAATAAAAAGAATTGCAAATTTTCGAAATAGGCAGTTACAAAGAGTGCCGCTTTATATCAGTTTTAAATTTCAATTAAAATTCTGTAAAGTACGTAAAATAGTTTTCAAATCAAAACTTTGTAATTATTCAACAGCATCTTATAATATTCATCAGTCAATAGGAATTAGAATAATAGTAAAATAGTCATTGAAGTTGTTAATGGTCGAATTATGCATTTTTATTAAAAGAAAGTATTTTGTGAGATTTTGAAAGGATATTTTTGAGGCTGTGCGGTGAACAGTGAATTAATGTTGGTGCTTGATTTTGTTGGAGGAGCCATTCCGGGGTGCCGGGATGGTTTCAACTGCTTTGTCTCGCACTTTGAGCTACCATTACGGGTAAATCTGACTGAGGAAGCCTACCAAGGCTGAAACAGCTGCCTCAGATTCCCGAAATGGTGGCTCGGGGTGCGAGAATCCTTATTTGCTTAGGTGCATTACAGATTTTTTTGTTTTGGTATTTTTGAGGATTGACGAAATAAATACAAATTAGTCAGTTCACAATTTTGTAGTAAAGAAGAGCTTTTGCCGCTCAATGGAAGCGATGCCCGCACTGAGATTATTTAATATGTTTAAAAACCCATTTTGCACCATTTGGGCGATTCTGAGTAAGTGACCACACAGAAATGGAGTCAGGGGATTAAGGCAATTCACAATATCCATCAAGCTCCGAAGATGATAGTAAATTAATTTATAATCTTTGTTTGTTTCATTTGTATTCATATTATTTATGTTAATAAAAAATAACTTTTATGAAAGTAAGTATTTTTATTATTATTCTATTATAGATAGATTGAATAGATAGAAGTCCAGGCAGGATAGAAGTCCAGGCAAACAATCCAGACCAGGAACTTCTCAGATTAAACATTATTGCAGGCTGTATAATTGTTGAGAATTGTAAAGGAATTCAAGAAAGATTGAATTTTATGAACGGTTGAACTTAGATAAAACAGATAATAGCAAAAGTAAAATACATTCAAATCTATATGAGCCAATACTTACAAAATATAAAAACAAAGACATATTTTAATCTCAGAATTCAACGACTTAAAGAGTTGTCATTCCAGTCTCTCGGTTTTTAATTAGTAAGCTTTTAACCTGACATTTTGACAGTAACTATCTTAAGACTAGTGAAACGAGAGCAATTACAGTCTAATTCAATATAAACCTCCGATTAAAAACGATGCTCAAAGATCAAAATAAAATGTTAATACAAGCCTATTTGGAATTTAATTTCTTAATTGAAACTCAACAACAGGGAGGAATGTTATAATTAAGGATATTAATCCATTTATAAATTAAAATTTAGCCAACCAATACCCTAATGGATTTTTCCTTTAATGACTGTAAACATTATAATTAAGTTCGTTTAGTTTGAGTTTCATGTTCAATCGAATTAAGCCAATTAAGTGAAATCATTTTCTGGAATTGCTAGCTAATTAGCTTTGAAGGTTTTTGGACAGTTTGCAATTTGAAAACCAATTGCAATTTTTATTTTTTGGTTTAGAATTTCATACGGATCGGTATTATCATACTAAGTTCGTGTTTCTGACATTAACTAATTTAGTTCAATTATATATTAAGGTATTAAATATATTTTGTTGGTAATATATAGGGATAATGAAGTTAAGCATATATTCTGTTATTCTTATTCTATATAGGTCTCTTATGCAGAGACACTTATTTGAAAATGATTTTTTATTTTTGGTATCGATTTTGTATTATTGAAAAATTCAACACTTTCTTAGAATGAAAATGAAGAGAGGAAATGTAAATCGATAATTACGAAGAAGATTAACAAACAATCTAAACAAAACAAACAAAATCTAAAGGAGTGTAAACAAAATCTAAAGAAAACCAAATATTCTGGTCGAATCAGCTGTTCAGAATAAAACTTTTGACAACCATTTTCTAAGTTTTCTTCCCGGCCTCGAGATTGATTTAATTACGCGAACAGAATTTGCAGATTTTATATTTTGTTTTACCTATTTTTAGTTAATATTAAGTTTCTGAAGCAAATCAAATCATTATCTTTGAGCTTTGAGCTCGGTTAGTAAATAAATATTACATTAGTGTTGTATTGATTTTAGCATTCTCTAAGCGATTAAAATTTCACCTCATCTAATAATTCTTGATATAATTAATTTTGAATTATAAGGTAAAACTGAATTTTTCTTCATCAAACTAATAATAAAATGGCTCATTTAGCTTATGTAGGCCTATATGTTTCTGATATCTATTAATCTTCAAGGACATTTCTTAATAATCAAAGTCCTTGACTTGTATGTCCTTTTTGTTTAAATTTCTTCATATTCAGTTCTTCAAATGATTGTAATAATTCTGAGGCCAAACTGATGGGATCTACAATAGTCAACTAAAATGCAATAAGGATGATCTTATGATTCCAATGATATTGCCATAAGTGTATTGTAACGATCTGTAAGTATTCACAAGACCATAGATTAATTTATTAAAGTGACTATGGAAAAGAATTCGGGAAATGAAACTATACGATGCAATTAGAAAGTCAAAAGTGTTTCCTAATCTACTAAATATACAAAGAGCGTAACAATGATTTTATTAACTCTTCTACGCTTCTAGCATTTATTCGAAATTTATTTTCTTTAGAAAAAAAAATGATTTTTTTTTCAGATATATCTTTAATGATAATGTAATGCTGGAGTTAAAATATTTCACTTAAGTAATAAAATCTTTTATGTCCGTATCGGCTGAAGAGGAAAAGTGGCCCTCAAAAACGGCCCATAAATCATCTTCAAGTTGTCTGAAAAAATGAAACTTCTAATGCTTGGTCTTAGGCTTCTTGTGAACAATCGAAATCACATGAAATTCCAGAGACTGCTCCTTCCATCTTACCAATTCACTTCGCAATTCGTCCCCCGACGACAGCGGAATTCATATTCAAAAACTGTCCATGGCTTTTACGGCAGCATCACGGAAGTCCCCCTGTCGTTGCCTATGTTTTTTGCAGCAGCTCCGAGAGTAGGTGGGTGCTTTAGGGAACAACTTTCAGTCACTCCCAATCTGCCTTTTATCCCCGAGGAACAGTTACGCGCAAATGGAATGAAGCAAATGTCTTCCCAAAATCATTCCGAGAAGTACTTGAAGAAATAGAAAGCGCGGGTTCTCTGGCGAATTTTCGCTGATATACAACAACAATTTACCTCAAGTGGTGCGAAGCATGTTTCTCGATCCTGCTACGAAAATTAAACGACAGAACTAGAAGAATATCACAAAGAAAAGTCCGCTTACGGACCCCACCTTGCTCATCACATTCTCTTTTACTTTGTTCAAGTTGGAAAATTGAAAATTGTATTTGGAAACCTAGTATTTCTATTAGAATATCAGGTTTGAAATGCATCCAGATGGAGAAAGTTTACTTGATGTTGTGGAATTTCTCTTGTGACAAAATATCCAAGTGAAATGGAGAGGAAGAGACATATTCAAGAAAGTTCTCTAACTTTCAAACAGAAACTGCAAAGATAAGCAATTACATGTCTTTTTGTGTTATTGTTATTGCAACTTATTTCTGTAAATGTACAAGCTACAATCCCATGCAATCAAAATTTCAATTATACTCAATAATTGTTAATAGCATTGCAAATATTATTCATTATTTGAGCACATTTTACTAACATTGGGCACATTTTTTTAATTGACACAGTGTCAATGTTAATAATTGTAAATAGCCTTAATTTTTCTGAAATCGATTAAATAACAGAATGACGAGAAAAATGTGAAAAGAAACAATTATCTTTTCTTCTGGAATTCAATTTTCAAATCAAATATAAAAAATGATTTGCCCCATTTTAAAAAATTAAAGATAGGAATGGAAATAAAAAATGTAACTTGGTAAATTTCATGTTTGAATATCAAGAAGTTTGAAAGATTGCAAAGATATTAATAACCAAATTAATAATCTGAATTGATTAAATTTTAAACAATTTATTTAATACTAAATTTTGCTTTTAAGTTTTCTAAGAATATGAATTCTAATTTACAAATTAAAGTATTCTTTAAAATATTCACAACAATTGCGCCAGACAGACAGAGTAATAAAAGATTTTATATAATACATGATTACGGAACTGATATGTGGAATAATTGGAATTGATTGAAAAACTGGATGTTAGTTTTTTTTTTTTCATATTTAATTAACTCTACAAACCCTTACAATAATAGCTTTTTCTTCTATTAAACAAAAAAATGTTCGTTGTTCATTGAGTCGTAAACTTTAAAATTACAGAAACAAAAGGATTTTATTTTTCCTGTTCGTTCATTGACATTAAACACAGCATTAAATAAAAAAGATAGAGGTTAGTTTTTCTAAACGAGTCATTTCCTTTCCCTCAGTTAGAGAAGCAGATAAACGCTACCAGCCAAAGAAAGACTTTAATTAAAATTAGCATCTTTTCAGATCTATTTTCGAAATTCCTTGCAGGCAATTTGAATCATTGTGAACTTCTGTTGCGTTACAGTTGGTAATGAATAGAATCATTCTTAGTTAAGAGCTTATTCATCGAAATAAATAAGCATGTATTTGCTTTTGAAAAAGTTCTAATGGATTGTCAGACATTTTTATTTCACAATTTGATAATTTCACTAAGAGCATATTTCTGAAACTGGCTAAAACAAACGAAATGAAATTCTTGGAATTTTAATAATAAATTTTCAGCCTAATTTTTAAAATTTCTCGAATCCTTTTAGAAATGACACAACTCTTCTTTAAGCTTCACGAATAATACTTAGCTGTCTCTTGTGTTAAAAGTAGATAGCAATAATAAAAAAAAGCCATACTAACTTCGCAGTTTTATTTCTCAAAAGAGAAACATTTTTATAGGTTAACTCCTTGGAATTTTATTATACAACTTTAAAATTTGCAATTTCATCGAAATCACAACTTCAGCAATAAAAACTAAAGGCGGAGAAGGAAGAAAAAAATATAAAACACTCAAACTCGAATGGGTTGTCATCAAAAAGTGATTTCCATCAACCGGAAAGTGATTTAACCAGGAGCTTATAAATCTTTAAGTTTGCTGTCGTTCGAAGAAAACTTTGTGTCACGTATTACCACAATCTGTCAGTCTAGATGTCCCTAAAACACCTTAGGTCAAGGAACAGACCATTTGCTTCAAGGAAACTGCAATTACATCGGAGAACATGATTGTAGATTCCTGTGCGGTCGGTTGCGTCGCCTCCTTTCAAGGAAGATTTACTCGTGGGAGGAGTCTTCAAGGCGTTTGTGCCACTGAGGGTCTCTTATCGAGTGGCCAGAGTGCGAGGCTGACGGTAGGCGATAGCATCCCATCCCATCAATCATTGGACGGAATTAACCCTACCCCCCTCCATTCTGTAGATAGCTCTGTCGTCATGGATCATGGATACCAGTCTTCATTCAGTCAACAGTTAGAGCATCTGCAAGCGAGAGATGGATTCGCTTTATCTTTGCCCACGCAGAGTTTTTTGAGGACTTAAATGACTAAATTAGCTGTCAACTCTGAGACAAAAGAAATGGACCGGAATTCATCGAAAATTTTATTTTACTTTTTTTTTTCTTTTTACTTTTTATTAATGATGGGTGGGCGCCAAAGCGGAAGAAAAGTATCGTTAAATTTTTGTATTTAATAGAAAAAAAAATTAAAGAATGAAGCAGATCCAAATTTATGTAATGATATATATAAACACTTTATTCACTACATGGTTCTTTTTTGTCCTTCTTCTCAACTTTATTGATTTCCATTATTAAACTAGAAAATTAAATGTATTAAATTAAGGAGATCATTCCTTAGTTCATGATGTTTTGGTCTCAATTAACTATTTTTTAAATTATTTCTATATAATTGCATTCCCTCATGTTATTTAATATGTTGAGTTTATACTAAATAGAATAGACCTTCTTAAAACAAAGGTTGCTAAATAATATTTTAATGTAATTTTTAACTTATCGTATCTATAAAAAAAATCGATTCTGTCTTGGAAATATGAATGATTGTATTAATTATATGAAATCTATATAAAAGCAAAAGGGAAGAAAACTCTTCAGGGTTTTGAATTTATTTGTTCACTTAACTAGCTGAACCTATTTTTAGCTACACAAAATTGACAAGCAGAGAAACAAGTAAATCTAAACAATAAAATTCTAAATTTTCTCATCAATTACATCCATTGCGAAAAAAAAAATAGATCTTGCAAAAACCCTGAAAGCAAAAAGAAAGGCTACACAAAAGACTATGCAATGGGGGATATGGAGGTAAAATAGTATATCTAGTTATCTCTAAAGTAAATTATTTCTACAAATCAACGATGCCTACCTAATAATGCGAATAGATATCTAAAAAATGATAAACTACTTTTTTTTATAAAAGAATATAATAAAAAATTTCGGAAATAAATATTCATTATTAACGAGGAAATTCCTTTGTTTATTAATCCGTCAGAATCGTCTTTTGATAATATTTTTGCTAATTTTTTACCAAACTGTTATTTACAATGTATTAATTAAATGTACGAAGTAAACTAAAACCAAATGAATGATGATGATAAACAAATTATTGTGTGTTAAAATATTATAATAAATCAGTTTAAATAAAACAAAAGTACATTAATTTAAAAAATTTAAAATTAAGGCATAGCTAGTTTCTTGAAAAGTTTCTTGAAGAAGCACTTGAAAAAGTTCGCCATAGGGCACAAGTTCGCCATTGTTGCGCCTTAATTTTAAAATTTTAAATTTCATGTTTTTTTTTTAAATTGATTTATTAAATGAATAATGAGTTGATAGAACACTCGGGTAGATGAATCCTGCTACGATTAAAATGAATGGAATATTCAGGGCGACAATATACGTATTTCTACGAAGTTTCAGCTTTCTTAGAATGAATTCCACTTGAAAGTCTAATTTTTTTTAATTATCTACGATATGCTCTTGAAAATGATATTTTTCAAAGGCCTGAAACCTTCACAATTTCAGAACAACCTAATTACCTACAGACAGGTGCGATTCTCAAGTTGCTGTACCCCTTACGAAGAAAGGTCAATTTCTTATTAAGGAATCAGATGCTACACTTTCTTATCGTCGCATTATTTCCTTCATATCTGATTTGTATCTATATCAAACAACAACGCTATTCGTTCTATTACATTCAACCAGAAACTGTTGAGATATAACTGCTTCACTGGGAATTTAAGTGGAAGTTAATCTTCTCTTTTAGCAAGCAACAAACAAATGGTAATCAAACATTGCAATTCTATAAAATTTTATTTCTACAAAATATACCCTTAATCTAGATTTGAACGACTGAACTTTGCCTGCTAATTTATATTTTAAAGTCTGAAAAGTCTCGTAACTATGGAAAAGTCCATTCTGACTTGAAAATCAGCTTATTACATTGAAAGGTTAAAGGTTCAAACTTTCTTTTTCAATTTGTATTTGTAAATAGTCCATTTAACGGTTTCTGATATAATTGGAAAACATCTAAATTTCAGATGCACTGATGATCCAGCCTGAAAGCGGTTCCATGTCTTACTTCATTCAAACACGAGATACCTTGTCTTCCTTTTCTTTCTTAGAAAGATAACGTCTGCTTGTTAAGATGGGATTTAGAATGCTTTTTTATTTCTTTTTGAAACAATTAGTAATTGAATCTATCCTTCCGATTAGCTTCTCTTGGATAAATTCTCCGATTCTCTTTAATTATGTAGTTACATCCTCTAAAAGAAAACATCACAGCTACAATGAACATTAGGTTAAGATCATCTTCGAACTTTTTTTTTTTTTTGCATTTTAACAGTTTTGTGCAGATTTCATCAATTTTATTGTTTCAATTCCGTATGGAAATGAAATCTCAGTCATCTATTTTCAATAAGGTTCGAGCAATTTTTGGTGAGGATTTGTCTTTTCAAATAAATCCAAATTTAATTCAATTTTGTCAAAACTATTTTCGACCAGTTTAGCATTGCTCCCATAGATATTACAGTTCCATTGCAATCTTGTCTAATCATGCCGAATTTTATGATTCTACTTGAAAATTAATTTATGAGTATTTACGGAATACAGGTATAGATTTAATAGCAAATAAATAATGTTCAATTACAAATCTTTATCTCTTAGAAAAAAAAAACCTGCATGCTATCCGTAGCACCATAAAGAATTGTAACGTAAATAAATAATTACGTAAATAATTCACTCTTATTTCTATTAATCAATCGTAAATTTGATTAACGGTCTAGATAAATTAAACTAGATTGAGCAAACTAGGATAAATCAATAAAGCTTACATAAGGAAATTAGAAACGCATATTTTTTTCTTTAGTTATTGAGCTCACTGCGAAAAAAAGAGAATGGGATTCTCATTCATTTCTCAATATTATTAAAATTTGTGAAGGAAGTATAATTACCTGAACATTTTTTTCTCCAAGACAATAATGAATTATTTCTTCTGCCAACATTGATAATCACTTATGTTTGACATTTCAACATCTTCCTTGTCTAATAAATGCCAATTACATAATCAATAACACGTTTGAAACGATAATGGATTTGTACAAAGTCTTTTTTTCCTTGTTTTCAGGACCTAATTGCATCTCTGTGGTCGTAATTAGAAGCAGTGGGAGATTATGTCTACGTCATCTTCCCAACCTATAACTAATGACTGTTGCCCGAATAATTGTCTGTTAGATAAGTTGGTCGATCTATGCAAGTTCATCATCATAAATTCAGGCGATCTCATCTGACTGTCTGTTTATGCAGTGAATTATTTGTTTGTATTAGTCTATTTTGAAGGGCGCTACTTAACTCTTGTTTATTTATAGAAAAACAAACATCGTGATCCAGTTCAGTAAATCTCTTCTACTTCTATTTTTTTTTTCATCCAAAGATTAACCAAAACTTAGAAGTAGGTGGTGCTTTTCTTGTAGCTGTACTGAATTTTAAAATCGAAATAATAATGATTTGTTAGTATTAGAAGAACTTTACTATTCTTAGCTCGAGGGGTGATGATAAATTATTCATCAGTAAATAAGCCCAAGTATCATATTAATAGGTCATAAGAAAAAAAGCAGCAGTTTCAGTTTGTTTGGTGATCATCAGTCAAGCCAGACTGATATAGAAAACCTCATTATTTTCGTTGCTCTTAAAAATCATTTGTGGCCGATATTAAAAGCAGGCACATGAACAATTCCCTAATGCTATTTTTATTTTTTGAGTTTTTGAGTATTCGAAGTCTCACTATTTGAACATTTTTCTGCTTTGTTTGTATATTTACAAACGCGCTAAAAACGATTGATTGATTTCCTCAAAATTTCATACATTAATTATTGATCCGCAACTGTTCCTGTCTTTCCTTACAATTGATACCGTGCTCAACTCTACGTGCTCAGTCCCCACTACTCAATGGATAACTGAATCTATACCTATTTTATATTCTAATAAACTAGATATAGATTCAGTTATTTCCTCAACAAATCATTGGATTGGAAAAAAAAGCAACAAAAACAACAAGATTATTTGCTTTAATATTCCATGAGGATTTAAGACTTCTCTTGAATTATTGCTTATGTAAGTTATCGTTGTTACAGAAGACTAGCCAGAGTATCCGGAGCTTCCAGAATACTGAATATTTTTTCCATATTATTTCCCTTCATCCTTCTACTCGATTTATTCAGAATAAGGTATTATGGTTGGCTTCTCTGTATTAGTTAATGTCATACAGAGAAATAGCACTGAAGATTAAGATTAGTAGAAAAAAAAAGGCAAAAAACTTCTATACGAAAAAATTCAAAATAACATATATCATTAAGATTCATAGAGTTTTCAGAGATTATTGGTCAGATCTAGTAATAGATGTTGCTAGATATTTTTATTTGTTTTAAATGCTGATGGTAAAAATTTTATGTAATACATTGCTGAGTTACAGTAAAAGGTTAGTTACAGAGGAATTGTTAAGTTAAAAATATACTGAAACTCTGTACAAATTTTAATGGGAGATAGAATACCTTTTTCCTCTATGAATTTATGTTCGCTGATGGTAATCTTTTGTGCTCGAGGGCGCTAAATCCTACCGAAACTAGCCCACGTCACTACTAAGTGTGCTGCAACCGGCTATACAGGCGAAGTGGTGTGTTTTGCAGAGGCATTCGTAAAATGGATACATTACGTGTAATTTGTTTGTAATTTGCTGCTGAGATGGCTCACATGAATCTGGCGTATGGGGTTACCATTGGAAGCGGATCGGCTGCTGTCAGATTGTATCTACAGCATTTCCTAAAGAGTGCTTCCTAAACAGCCTTCTTAAACAGCCTGTTCCAAACCATCAAACATTTCCGCATTTTCACCGACAACTGCTAGAAACAGGAGCGTACCTTGCAAACATGCATGACACTGGTCGGTAGAGAACAATGAGTCTTCCTGATATGGAAGAAGGGATCCTGGGGCAGAAGAACGGACTGGGCCAATTCAGGCACAAGCACGCGAGGTGTTGCACATAGACTCGGTATGCCATCGTTTGGAGAGTATTTCGAAGGGCCAATTACATTCGCTTCATCGTCAGAGAGTCCAGACATTGCTATCTAGGGATTACCCTTTTCGCGTGGAATTTGTTTGCTGGTTTCTGTAGGATTTACAGCTCCTCTAGCACCGAAGCAAACATTCATTCATAGACGAAAAAGGTTTGGCTTGGTGTTTCCTGTCTTTCATTAAAATTTGTATAGAGAGTTTCAATATACCCTGTATATAGTTGTCGATAAAAAAGTATCTAATTAATATCTAATTTAGTTTGTAAACTTTTTTTTGGTTTAATTTTAATTGTATCCTTTGAATGTTACTTTCTAGAGAATGTCCATGAATGGAAAACCTTTATATAATTCTTAGTTTTAATTTCATTGTCTTGTAATATTTTAGCATAAATATTTTTCAAAGTGCTAAGATCTATTAAAAAGAATTTACATTTATTCGTATTGATGTAATATAATTTTATTGATATTATAATAAACTTCTCAATCAAATTTGTCATAATTTTTAAGCAGTGTTTGGATGACGATCTTAAATACAATCAAGGAATCTTGCATGTATATTATAACTGTCGACTACAAAGTTGAGACTATATTGGCAGATTTTCCACAATCACAAACTGAAATTGGAAAGATACTTTCCAGAGAATAAATTTTCGCCAAGGACAAAAGCTTATTAAAAACATAGATGAAATCTTAAAAATAAACTATTAATAGAAAAGTAATACATGTAATGTTTACGAATTCTCTATCAGTACTAGAACTCTTCTCTGTTTAAAAAAAAAAACAATAATAGTTTGCCTGCATAGGATGCTATGATCGCATATAAAGTTCGAATGAAACAAAAAAATCATTTGATCTTTTATAGAAACAATAATATTGACGATTATTACTTTGTAACTTATTATTGGCCCGATTTATGCCAAAATCAAGAAGGTTTTTTTCTTAATTCTAATGTAAACGTTCAATGAAAGCTTCAGTTTTATATACAGACACTTGTTTTGGGCTATCCTATAAAAATGGACGATCGAAACCACACATATGTTTTGATTTAAATTTGCAGTCTAAACATTTTTGTTTTGTCTTTTTTATCTTCGATGTGCATCAAGAAACATTTGCTTTTTAAGGGATATTTTTACCAAACCTAAAATATCCGATCTATTTACCTTTCGGATATATAAAAAAATAAACAGGAGATATTTGGAAAGATGTTTTGAAGAATATTTGTTTTATTACAGGGTGATTCACGAAGATATGCAGAAACTTCGGGAGCTCATTCTACTTGTAAAAGTAAAGAAAAAAAGTTATATAAATATAGGTCCGGAAATGCTTCGGTATCGAGCTACGGCTAGCGAAAGATTTCGCCCATAATTTAGTATTATGGACTGCACCTCAGTTGTTAGCTCTCACAACAAACCAAAACAATGCAATTCACATTATTGTTGAGCAGCAGTTATTGGTTTGCCAACTTTTTGTAGGTTCCACGTGGGATAAGCTGCAAACCACTGGGAGATACAGTTCTGCGACATGTTTCATTCGATTTTTTCAGGTCAACAACCATAAGAAACCACTGATTTCGCCCCTTAATTTACCTTTCCAGACTTCCAGCAAGTCTTCATTTCACCTAGGATACTACATTACGGGCGAAGCATCATTATTATTACTGTGTTAATTGTCATCATTATTACTAACACTGCTATGGAAAACGTTATTTTGGGGGGTTAGGGAGTGGTCCCACATTTATGATTTTTTTTTACGTGGTCACCTACTTTTTGATGCTGAACAAAATGGTGAAGGTTTCATTCTAATATCTCTAAGCGTTTAGTCCGAGACTGTACAATAGCTGAAAACTTAAATAAGAGATTTGCATTTCTAACATTTATGCTAACAGCGGAAATTCAATGAAAACAATGCAAAATATCTCGAACATGGGAGGGGTCGTTGGCCCCTAAAAATACCTATTCATATGTTGTTTGGGCCTCTGAACACGATGGTGAAATTCGTTCGTCGATCCGACCTTCCATTCGGGAGTTGTTAATGGAGGTCAGATACGGACGGACGGATGGACAGGACAAGCGCAATAGCTACCGATTTTGATATCACGAAGTCCCCTAATGGGTCGCTAAAAAATTGGAATTTTCTTTCAGCTTAAATGTGAAAACGTTAAAAAATCATTAAAATTAGAAATTTTTAGCTTTAATTTTAAAAATTTAAATTAAAAATTAATTAGAAAAGTTTTAAAGGTAACGTAATTTCGGAATAATCCCAAAATAAGTTATTATTTAGGGTATGATTCTACACTTTTTTCATAACGACGATATATATGATAGCTCAAAATAAAAAAAATGAAAAAAAATGTCCTATTCTTTTTTCAAAGGTAATTGTTATTATTTGATTTATTAAAACTTAAAATGAATTTATTAAATTCTTTATAGAAAAATAATGAAGGAAAAGTTGTTGAAAAAAAAAAGTTTGTTGAAAATGAGCTCCGCAAAGGAAACTCGAAATCTCCAGCTCATTTATGTATGGTTTTAATTTTTAATTATGTTTATAATTTTTTAATTTATTTTTGTGTTGGCTGAAACTTATTTCTTCACTATCATACAAAAATAAAATGCTGTGAATATTTGTTAGATAATCCTACTTGCTAGAAATTTTTTAGGAAATTTCGATTTAGCTTTAATTATTAGTGGTCATTTATCAAAGTGACAGGCTTTCAATTCGCCCTGTAGTCCGTTAATGAGGTGACGATGCATTAACACTGAATTATCGCTTCACAACTGAATTTTAACACTTAATCCAGGGCATCTAATACATATAAATATCCCCCAGGAAAGCATACGTTAATCCAAAAATAACAAACAACACTGATTAATCTAATTAATCGAAAACCAAAACTAATATACATAAATAAAAAGGTCATTCCAATTAAAAAGATCTTTACGTGCTTTGTTGATTATAATAACGAAGTTTAAGCCATATGATATAAATTTAATTTCTTGTTGCTTGCAAAACAAAATTTATTACCTGAGAGGCGTTGAAAAGCTCGCATAACTCTTAATTCTCTTGTTTCTTTCTTTTCTTTTTTTTTTTTTTTAATAATCTTAAAATTTAGAGATTTCGACCTTGTAAACAACAACAGACATCGATAAATAAGAGCAGTTTCAGTCTTATTGAAAATCATCAGCAAAGTCTTCGTTTGTGATGCATGGTGGTTCAAAAGCCTCCAAACATAGGGATTAAAATTTGTTTTTTTCTTTTTCCCAGTTACAAAAAAAAATATATTAAAAGAAGATTATTTAAAAAATCTCAGCACATTCGATTTTTAATCCTGTAGGGACAACTGAAAGCCTTGATGTATCAGGATATGATGCGAGCATGAACCACATAAAGGTGTATTTGAATAACGCTTCTACACCATAAGTGGGAGAAAAACATCCCTACCTATTTTCTATGTAATGACAACCAGAATGAACATATTCTGTGAATAAACTGATAATTTATGAAAAGAGTTTACGATTTCACTACGTATGGAGAGTTTTGGACCATCCTGCAGAATAGAAGTAGACCTAAATGAATCAATCACTGAAGTGATAGTCTTCAAACCGAATAGGTTTTAATATCTTTTCATATTAATTCGCTATGAATCTGTAAATTCATTTAATGCTGGAACAAAAAAAAGTAAAGTAATGTGTTGTATTTCTATTTTCCCCCTATTATTTTCACTATTACACCATAGTAGAAATCATCTTTTGCTTCACAAACCACTTCTTTGCTTTTGGTAATGCACTTAACAAAATATAAACCAGTGTATACACAATATTTGCAAATAAATATTTACTTTATTGCTACAACATTAAGAAATCCAAAGGAAATTGATTTTTCAGTTGATATCTAGCAAAGTGTATACTTGCTGCAATTAAGTTAATGAAAACAATTTGGTGTCATCAATGTTAAAGAACAAATTAGCCCAACAGAATGAACAACTATTGTTATTATCATTTGTGGAATACACTGTTACAGTAATGAGTTCTTGTCTTGCTAAGTAACAATTTAATAATGATCAATAGGTGGAGCTGCAAATGCCGTTGGGTTATAAAGAGGACTATAGAGATCTATTTGTTCCTTGGAAACTCTTAAAATTCATGTTCGTTTGCTAAAAGGTTTAAGGTTTTCAAAGTAAAACATTTAACTATGTAAGCAAAAACTATGAATACATTCCCTCTCAAAATAAAATCATAATATACTTTCAAATATAATTATGGAATCAGCCACCAGATTTTTCTGAACTCTGGCATGAACATTTATGCCTAAATTTTGTATTTCTTATTCGAATTTCTGTGAAGAAATTTCCAAGTGAAGCTGACAAGAATTCCAACACGAAAATTTTTCGAGCATTTAACTCTTATCCATGGTGAAATATTCTATTTTGGGCCGTTCCGGCAGACCCAAATGTGTCTGAACTTGGGTTTGAATTCCAGCGCGGGGCTTGGAAGTTACTTTCTTCTTTGGGTTTCGTCTGTTTCTGCAGTTACAATGTGAGCTGCCTCATGTGCTGTATCCTGAACAACGATTCTTCGACTCAATACCTCACAATTATCGCCCCTTGTCATGGCCAAAGGTGAGTGCTTAGAGCCCGACCATTAGAGAAAAAAAAATATTGTATTTTGATGTCCAACAATGATTGGCAGTCGTAGAACAAGTTAATCCACATTAGAAGCGAATTTAAATATAAATAGTTTAATATAGTCACTTGATTTGGATGAAAAATTGCTGCAATAAAACCTGAATAAAAGTTATTTGTATTCGGAGGGAGATGCTCTTTTGTCTTTGTTTTGTTTCATAGCTAAAAACAACAACAAAAATAACATATTAAGAAAATTAGCATTAAAATATGTGACTTTATATTTTTGAATTTGTATTTCAATGTTTTTCAATTTAATTTTTAATTGTTCACATTAACGTAAAGACAAATCATTTACTAGCAGCAATCATTTACGCCATATGTAACAATGCCTTATATTTATACCTTCGTTTTATACGTGTTTCATCACAATTTTGAATATTTCCTTCACTTATCATAAATACCTTAAACTGTTACAATTTTCGTTGTATTCTATGTAAAATTTTCAATTAGTTGTAGTACTTAACCAAAAATGTTGGTTATAATCTTTTTTCCGTAAGAACAATTCAATTGTAAACTAAGAAACAATATCCATAAACATTAGCGTATTATTTATTTTTTAAAATGCTTAAGATAAAGAAACAATGAATTTCTAAAATTACAATTTTTAAGTATCAAATATATTACATTTAAGTAATTTTGAAAGAATTAAAATGGAGATGAAAGATTGAAATGGAATTATAATGGAATTATAATTTCTAAATTCGATTTATGTTTAAATTGTCTAGATAAAAACGAGTATCCGTTTCCAGACATTCAATTTCCAGATATTACTTCTACTTTATTCATCACATATTACTTCAAATATATTAAACTTTTTTACTAACTGTATTAGTAAAAAAATTTGGCAATCCTGGCAAATTAAATTAATATTTCTCTCGTTATTTTACAAATATTTAATATTCTAATATTCCTGTGGATAAAATTATAAGCTTTAAAATCCTCCTTCATTTACTTGGGCTTCAGAAACTGTGGCAAACATTAGTCTACTTATGTATTTATTCTATTTAATCCCCCAATTGGTTTCCTATTAATTTTGGAGGGACTGTATTTTATTAATTCAAATTATATGAAAAGTTATTCACCTGAGAACAGATTGAAACCGTAAAAACAAAGACTTACCAATCTTCGCAGGGAATCGATCTGAAGGTCTTCCAATCCGGAATCGATCCCTGTTTAATTACATGACACCTAAAATTATGTCAATCCGATATTTTCGAATTTGGAACCAAAGGCCTAAAGCTTTCGAAAACTAGTCGATAGCCTTTTTAAAGAGTTCAGCAGCCTAGATGTTAAGTATAAGAAATCAATGGAGAAGATGGGTACATAAGAAGACAATGATAAAAAAAAAATCAGAATATCAACTTTAGTTTGTTCAAAATCATAAGAAAGATAATAATCATAATGAAATTCTTGCCAAAGTTGTTTACTAATACAGTTAGTAAAAGCTTAATATATTTGAAGTATCGATGAATAAAGTAGAAGTAATGTCTGGAAATTGAGTGCCTGGAAATGGATACTCGTTTTTATCTAGACAATTTAGACATAAATGGAATTTAAATATTAAACAGTACATTGTGAAAGTTATAAAAATGGAATTCTTATTTAAGTAGATTGCTATTATATTGTATTTAAAATTAAAGGAAAAAGTTGTGCATTGTTTACTTTTGATTTTGGAAAACTTTATGAAATCTGTTTTAAAAACATTGGATACGAAAGATTCTCCTTACTTGCCTTTTCAACCATTAAAACTTAGGCTTGCAGAGAATTGAAATGATGAATGCATAAAATGCTTGGATCACAGCTCTGACTATGATGGGCGTATCAAAGATACTTTAAAATAAGAGTAGAGGAACACATACTGGCGTCAAAATGGCAGAATGCCCGGCCATAAATATTTTTTCGGGCTTTTGGAAATTCCGTTTGTTATATAGATAAAATTTTTCCAGAATATGATCAAGAAATATTCACTATATGTTATGTCATATCAATAACAATTACAAAAGTGCAAAGGAACGAAAAAGAACGAAAAAAATTTCAAATATAAATAATTTAAAGGAATCAAAATAATTTATTCAACTTAGAAGAACATCCAAATGCAATAGAAAATTAGAAACAGAAATCCTAGAAGATATGTTAATAATATGACCTGAAAGAAGAAGTAATTATTATTGGTGCTTGATTTTGTTTGAGGGGCGATTTCGGGCAGCTGAAATTGATACCTCTTCTTTCTCTCGCACTCTGAACTACCATGAAGGGTAAATCTGACCGAAGAAGCCTAATAAAGTTGAAACAGCTGTATCGGATGCATGACATGGATTTTCAGATTTATTTTTACATTAAGTTTCAATAAATTAGCAATATTAAATTAATAAGATACTTTTCATTTACAAAATTAACCTATGGCTAAAACTACAGAATAACCTAAGCAAATGTTGATACTCTGTAATTCTTTACTGTATATTTTTACTTTCTTCCATGTGTTCGTCTGCTTCTTATTCTTTCTTTCATTCTCTTCCGCTGACTATGGCATTGAAGGGTGTGAAAAATTGTCAGAATTCAAAATGGAAATAATACTTCACAGTTTCTGACCATTGTAGGGTTAATGCGATAGATCCGCAAGGATGAGAGCACACGTCGGGTGTGCCCAAGGCCCTACACCGAATAATATATGTTTGGTAATATAAGTTAATTTTATTCTTATATTCTATACTTTTTAAATTTTTAAATTGCAAATGATTGATTGAAATTTTGCTTTGCGAAACTTTGAGTTTTGCCTGTTCGATTATTTATGTACATATATTTTTAATTAATAAAACCTAAGATTAGGAACAACTAGAATATCAAACAATTATACAGTAAATCTTATTCTTTTACTACTAATTACTTACTTCTTCTCTAAGTCCCATTCTTCATTAAGGAAAGTCTTTCACAAAGTAATTAATGCTTTAGTAAGGAAAGTTACTTCATTTTATCAGCAGATGAGATATGTTAATATGGAAAAAAATAGAGTAATGCATTACTGGGTTACCAGATTCGACTAGATTAAGAGTTCTCTTTGAACTGCTTTCTCAACTTTAACTGAAGTAGCAGAAATCAATGTTACAGAACACGTAAGATCTTTGCTTGTTTCCTGTAACACTGCTGATTGAATCGTTATCGTTTCATCAGAGGATGAAATGGCGCAGAAGACATTAATTTATCAGCAAAGTTATCTGCCCAATAAGTGAGTGCATCATAGTTGAAGTCTATTCTGTTTGACCTTTTCTTGTGGGGGAGATTCCATTGACCAACTTCGGCTTCAGACTCCTTCTATTCCAAAGAATTTCGACGGACAAAAGAGAAGCGACGTCCGGCATCGATCGTCCAACATCTAGTGATAAAAATCACAGCAGGAGCCCAACTGAAAAGACGGACTCCATTCAGGATTTGGAACTTTGCTATCAAGAAGGATGTGAACTGCTGTCGATCCGAACCCTTTTTGGAGACATGTATCTTAGAAGTCTTTGACATAAATTTAATGGAATGCTCCTGGAAGTAGAGTACTCTTTGCCATCGTAAAGAACAATACCTTCAGCACTGAAAGATTTTCATAATAGACTCTTTCATTCTCAAATCTGCTTTTCTTAGTCAAACACATTTTCTTTGCTATTAAACAGGAAAAGCTTAACTTAAAAAGTTAAAACTTAAAAAGATGTAAATGCAATTACAGCAAATGTTGTTTGTAAGGATAATTAATTTGGGAGCTCTGTTTTGTAAATACAGTAGATCCCCGGTAATCCGAACTTCGCAAATCCGAAATTTCGGATAATCCGAACAGAATCTATGATGCAGGAAAAATTTTAAATCACTTGCAATGTACAGGAAGTACAGTATTTAATCATACCACTGTACATATTATTAAAATAACAGTTTTTAAGCTATTGTTTAGCAGAATGCAACATTATTTCAGTATTTTAAGTACCTGTATTTTAATGAACTGTTAACAATACGTTCTTTTTAATTATGTAGCGCTCACGTTTATATGAAACACAGTAACTTTCACTTAACTAGAAAAATCAGTAATATTCTTCTGGTGTATGGAACTAAACCTTGCTAGATGATGTGATATTGCGCCAATCGGCTGATATTATCGGATGTTACAACAACGAAACACTAGATTTGTATTCAATTAATTGAAAATTGAAAATGATAAATACGTAACTGTAACTCGTCCCGATTTACTATG
>JAFIDM010012231.1:66189826-66254327 GCA_023159025.1 Thereuonema tuberculata
AAAGAATATTATGCTAACAGATCCATAACAAAATCTGAAATCTACTTTGAAAACAAAGTTTCATTATTTTTAGTGTTTCATTCAATGCATCAGTAAAATAGATTTATTGATTAATTTTATTTCCTAGCTGTACATTTGTCATTGAACATTCTTTGGAAAATATATTAACAGCCTTCAGTATTCAAATTCAATATTACTCATATTGAAAATTATCGAAAACATCCGAGAAGTTCGTATTTTATTTTGTGATTTTCGGGAAATTAAAAGCAGAATGTTTCAGAAGACAAAAACATTGTTCATGCGCAGTGATTCTTATAGGATAAATGACTCCATTTCGAAATGTGTCTTGTGTTTTCATCATAGAGACTGGTAGCATTAATAATTCGCGAAGAACGTAGGTTGAATGCGAACAAGATATTAATATTATTACTTTTACTGATGAATACTTTTACTTTACAACCAATTGAGCATATCGAACTTTGCATACGAAAGTGGAAGACATCGTTATAAGCTATCGTGGTTTAAATATCAGTCAAATTCCATTAATCAAATATATACAGTTCAAAGTATAGAGATAACACAACAATCTGTGGACCAGAATGGACACCAATGAATCTCATAAGTACATGATATTCTCAAATGCGAAATATGTTTCCAAATGTTTTGAGAAATATTATTGAAAAACATTGCTTGTGTCATTCCAGCAGAACAATATCGAAATATGTGTAGGTGGAGGATAAATAATCAAAGGGAATGGGTCTAATTAAAACATTACGGAAACATCAACTCTCCCTCCCTTGCATATTGCTAGAAAAAATAAACTAATAATTTCTTTCGCAGATTTCTGAACAAATTCTGCTATTCGGAGGATTTATAGTCAGGAGTTATTGTATTCTCCTATCGACAAGGGATTGGATGAAGCAATCATATTCGTTTTAGAATACACAAGAGAATACTGCGATGTTTCTGAGAATGTTTTACTTTACAGGCACTTCTTTGTAAATATCAACGTTACTTTGATAAGCTTCTATAATATGTTGTCTCTTATAAGATATTGCTATTTAAGACAGTATCTGTTCTAATGCCAAGAGAAAAATCCATAAACAGATTGGGACTCAAAAAAAAAAAAAAAAAAAATCCGTAATCAAGATTCGAAATTAATTTTCTGTTAACAAAACTAGAACTTTTTTAGTATTTTTAATAAGGACTTTATATATGAAGATCTTATTTAAGCTATTTTTAAGCCTTAATTCTTGTGGATTAGGACTTTTCAAAGTTTTTTAGCCATTAGTCTTTCATTTTAATTAAAATCAGATTAATACATGTTCAGTCGCTGAAATTAATTAGTGGGCAACCAAAAAAAAAATTGAAATCTTATTACAGCCAAAGCAATAACTAATTAATTTTGTTCAATATGTTCAGAATTTCAATTATTTACAATTAGAAGCATTTGCAAGATTACTCTATTGCCTCATTAAAATTAATTAGTCAGCAATTCTTGATAGATACATTTCCGTATCCATTCTTTGTAGACAGTTGTTGTGCGATAGTGTAATTATTGTTGTAATAATTTTGCAAATATGTCGAATTCACGTTGAAGAGATTTCACTGGAAATGCAGTGTTCTGACTTTTAGACTTGTACATTTCCTCAGGTATTTCATTTTTTTTGCTTTTCTTTTTAAAAAGAAAAAAACTTTTAGAGACATTTTTTTTAAGAAATCGAAACAACAAATCGGAAGAAATTTCATTCTTCTGCAATACAACTCACTTTCCTGCAAATAAAAGATCAGATAATGTGTTGGAAAGAAAGATGTTCGGAATGTTGATAATTATTTTTTCTAAAAGAAGTTCCAAATATTCCAAATATAATATGGTGGAGGGAAGTCTTTCTATCACTAATTTTATCTTTCTAGAGATAGCAATGTCCTTGTAGAAAAGAATAATTATCGAATGAAAATGTAGTAACAGAAGAATGGTAAGCAAAGCTTGCATATAATGTGATAGTAAAACCCAAAAACATCAAATTATGTTTTAAAGCAATGTCGTAAGCCTTATCAGCTGGATTATTTGACATATCAAGCTGATATCAAATTATCTGCCTGCAATAACTATAGACATAGACTATCTTAAATGCACTGCTTTATTAATTAAAGAAAACAAGGTAGGATTAGCGATTAGTAAACCAATCACAATGCTTCGCAACGGCTTCTGATACGTCATTTCTGTTGCATTATTCCTTTAATTTCCTTATTATTATAAATGTGAATTTTGCCAAAGGCGCAATTGTTGTGGTTAATGTGATTGTTGTGATTGTTGCTGAGATGTATTATAGATGTGATTGTTGCGAATGCAAAAGGCGCAATTGTTGCGATTGTTGTGATTGTTGTGCTTAATGATAATTTAATGAGATTTTAATAAGATTTTAATGATACTTGTCCACAGACAGACGGACAAATCGGGATTTGTAGACTTTCTATCAGAAGCCTAAAAAGTACATGTTTCAATCTCGGTCATTTCCTGTGACCTCAGACCGGAATTCGTATTTTTCCTATCTCTGCAAGTCGTAAGTTTTAATAAGGTATCGTTTTGTAAGTACGACTTGTCTTTTGGGCTATACAGGTCGTGATATGTTCCATTTTTAATTACTTCCTATGATATTGGAATTTATATTTTTCTCATCTCTACAAGTTATGAGCTTTCCAATAAGATGTCAGGCATATACAGTAATCCCTCGTTTATCGCGGTTAATGGGGATCAGAATCCCCTGCGGTAGGTGAAAATCCGCGAAGTAGGATTCGCCCCGCCTAGGAATTTTCGTATGTGTGTGTGGGTACCAGAATGTTTAAAATATGTATATTTAAGTATATATATTACTTAAATATTTTTAATTATAAAACCTTAATATTATACATTCACTCACTCACTCCCACTCGTAGAGGGTTGAGGTTCACTCGGATGCTCTTCTGCTGGAGTCGCTGACGGTGTAGCTGAGGTTTTTATCTTGGAGAAAAACCCGCGATGCACTGAAGCCGCGAGACTTGAAGCGCGAAATAGCGAGGGATCACTGTATGTCCGATTTTTTAAATTTGGGTTACAGAGGTTAGAGATAGGTTTCATTTTCGCCACTTCCATTTCCTGTCAAACAGGAAGTGATCGCAGACCACAATTAATTTTTTTCCCCACCTCTACTAGTTCTAAACCTATCAATAAGGTATCACTCATCTCTGTTCAATTTGGGCTGTGAAGGTGGCAACGGAGAACGAGAGATTCTGTTTAAAAGCTCCTGCCCCATTTTACACTTTGTGTACAGGGTCCCTAAAAACAGAGAAATCCAGATTATCTGATAAAAATGAACATCAAAAACAGTTAGAATTGGGTTCATATGCAAATGAGTAACGCTGTCGTCAGTTGAAGCAACTGATCTGCAGCATAAAAAGTGCTGTTTGGGAGGTGTTTGTCAATTGACATTGGAATTGTGAAGAAGGAGTTTGAGTGAACAGATGTGTTATAATGATTTCGAGATATCACTTAACTTGGACTTAACAAACCACTAGAGATCAGCATTAATCATGGATGAGTCCAGATTTGCTTTGCAGAATGATTCCATGCGTCTTTTGATCTGAAGAGAATGTAAGACTTGATGTCATCCCTAAATATCCGTGAACAGTACATTTACGATTGAATTAGCAAATGATTTGAAATGGCATCTCCTTAGGTGGATGCACAGATTTGTTTGTACTTTCAAGAGTAAGCATGAATGCAAGGCGATATAGGAATGAAGTCGTGGATCTTAATATTCATCCTTATGCAAGTGCAGTAGGCGATACACTTCTAAAACAAGACAATAATGCACACCGAGTTAGGTTGTAGATCAATATCTTCAAGAGGAGACATCCTACATGCAAAATGGTCTCCAGGTCTCTCGACTGTAATCCTATAAGCATGTCTGGGATGCTCTTGAGAGACGTGGTGCTGCCCTCAATCTCCCTTTTCAAGACATGGGGTGGCTTACAAGAATTTTAAAAGAGCAATGGTCCTTGTACCGACTGAGATCCTGGGCAACATCATTAACAGCATGAAATATCGCCCTACGGTCGGCATTGCTGTTAGGGGTGAGCACCTACAGGTCTCACCTAAAGGTATTTTGGCATTTTAATTTAGTCATCTTATTTTTAACCTCGTTCCATATGTGCTCAAAATTGGAGGAAATGAGTTTTTCTAGAATAATGTTTTTGGGTCGTTTATTTTCATTTCATTTTTTTTTCTAGGTCCCCAACCCACCCACACACACTCTCCAATCTCTATGTGAGTCTTCTTTGTATGTCCTGCACCAATATAGAGAAGCCCTATTATAAAGCTTTATTCTTTAATCGATTAAATGTTGGAAGGATTGATGGGGAAATACGATAAAAAAATTTTCAATGTTCTCTCTGAGCGTCAGGCAATTCGGTAAGTTTTCATAATAATCAAAACTCTAAAACCGCAAATTCTTATTTTTGAATATATGATATTTAAATTGACAATGAGAAAAATTGTTGAAGACAAAAAAAAAAAGGATTTCTTAAAATTAAAAAAAAAATTCTGATTTATATAACAATTTAAAGAAATCGAATGAATTCTTTTAGATTTTCATAATATGAGAACTTCACGTTATTGTATTGGTATCATAGATTCATTACTGTATATATTGAAAAAAATCAGGAATTACAAAATAAAAAAAAAATAAAAAAATAGATAGTTTTCTTTAATATTGTAATTAACGCGAAAAGCATTACTTTTAAAGATTTAAAGATTCACCACTATTGTCAAATCACTATCTTTGCGGGCTTTCCACATTTTATTTGTTTATAATATTTTACTTATTCAGCTTGCACGTAATAGAGTGCTTAGAAACTTGCATTCCTTTAGTCTTACATGGTATTAATGCTTTACTAAGAATAGATTTCTAGTTTCAGGAGTTACAGATGGAGCAAATGTTATGTTGTTATCGTTTTTTTGTTTTTTGACAGTAATCGTTAAGGGCTCTAAGAACTTCATAACATAATGAATTCAAATGTAGATGATTAGATTCTAAGGAGTTTCCAATACATCCTCGAAAACGAACGTGTTTTACATTTACTTATAAAGCAGCGTCTTTGGAAGTGAGCGTCTTTAGAAAAGTCGACTAGTAATTTCAATTTGCCCATGTTTCATAAAGTCCTAATTGAATTGCATAATTATTTTGATTTGCCAAGATTCAAGAACTTTGATATTTTTCAATAATATCAGATTAACTCTTAATTTAAAGTCTTTCATTAAAAATAGTGTCTACTTTTCAATGTTTCAGTGGCATTGTCTTTCCAATGCCAGAACACTGTAGTTGAAGTACATCCGCTAACTGTATGAGCAATGAAATGTCAGATATCCCTTACTTACATTTTAAAGGCAACGCTACGGTGTTTATTACCATATATGCATAATTGGAAATGCATAGATTGGAAATTCTATCAAGATATACATTTTTTGATTTATACAAATACGTACAACATCCGCAAAACATCATTGCCATTACCTGTACATCGTCTTAATCAGGTTTCTTTACATGGTTTGTTGAACTAAGTCCGTCTCATCTTTTTCATCTATTGTTCTTAGTTCTGGTATTTGCCTCACTTCATAACAGTAAAGCTTATATGGCTTCTCGTTGGTTTCATTAATCTCCAACTTGTGAGATTTATCAACTATTTTTTTATCTATTTCACTTTGACTAAAAATGTTTTTCCGCGATAGTTGAAAGTGTTAGCTTCTGAATTCTCTTTACTCCAAGTTTTAATGCAATATTTGCTATCCTATTGTTTTGTAGATCCTTTGTGCTATCCTATCAAATAAAAAGGATCTGACCAAAAATCTAGTAACTGCACAAGTATGTAACTATGTAACAAACTCAACTTGTTATATTCTCAACTAGCAAAGTTGGAGAGGTTTTGTCCACTATTGATTCATGCGGAGAAATCTTCATGATTCACATGCAAATTATATCTATCTACAATTATAATCCTGTAGCCTTACATTATATTTGATTCGCTACTTCCTGTCATCACTGGAGTCATCATTGCTGCCTTGTTACAAAAAAAATTAGGACATTAGTAAAGGCTGGTGGAGAATCACTATCAGCTTTGCTCTCTTAGCATTTTTATGTAATTCATAGGGTTAGTTTACCCCTTCATTACTAGTATGAAATACATTTAATCTCGCCTATTTATGTTAGAGACATAAAGATCTTTTTTTTATAGTTGCGTTTTAATCAACTGAGTGCAAGAATCTATTATGGCAATATTTAGCAGAATACAAATCAATAAAGTTCGAAAGTTCATTTTTCGTAACTTGTGCTACAAATGAAAAATACTTTAATTGTGTTGTGTTTCATTTGTCTTCTATTTAATGAAATTGAAATGATGCTGCCATAGTTATGTCAGGATTTTTCTACGTTTTTACTTCACAATTCTAACTGTTTTCTTAGAAAACTGTTCCTCGAAATCGTATTAAAGTCTGATCTGTTCACATCTTTATATTTCAGATAAAATTTTGATTTTTTGTACATGCAGGAAATTCTACAATACAATCTGTTCTTGTCGTTAAGACTTGGCTTTTAGAGGTGTAAACCAGCTGTTTTCATTATAGTCTTTACAGTATATTATAATTATATTTCACGACTATCAGCAGACTTTATACTACTAACATTACAAAGAAAATTCCACTTCCAGCATCATTTATATTACATTTCTTACTTGAAAATATCACTGAAACACTAAAATATCAAGAAATCAATAAATAAACTAAGTTTCAATAGAGAATCGGTAGAAAAGAAAAAATACTTTCATAAACCAATGATTTTTATGGAATTTTGTGGTATTTTACTTTCCGAAATATAATAGCATGCATTTTCTTATATTTAAACATACATTTAAAATATTATTACAAAAATTCCCGATGAGTTTGCTACAAACAAACTCATCCTAGCACAATTGTGTCTACAAATGCGAAGTCTTAGTTCGTACTTAAGGTTTTCAAAATCATTCCACAAATGTTATGTAATAAAATTATAGCAAACTTGATCTGAGTACGATGAATCCATCGAAAGTCTAAATGTTTAACCTCATACAGTGTTGAACAATGCTATGTCTGTGAATTTCTTCCGAACAATTTTTAACAGTTTCACAGATTTTTCCAGATTTCTTTCGAAATATCTGTTTCAAAATTTTTTTCGAAATAAAGTTCGCTGTAGAAAAAAAAAAGTCAGTTCGCATTTTGAAAAAAAAAAAAAAAATCTGTTGTTAAAATGTTGAAATGTTAAAAAAAATTTTTGGGCAATCCCGTTATTCTTCCAAATAATTTACTCTTTAAAACTTCTATTTAAAATCTTTTTTTTTTTGTTTTGTCTTCAAAATTATTGTTTTTTGAATTTATTACTGCAGCTTTTATGTGGTACTGAAAGTATTCTTTGATGGTATTAAAAAAAATAATCAAATTTTACAAATAGGATTAAATACCGGTAGAATGAATCGTCATCAATTGATCTAATACATCTAACCTAGGAAAAATGTGATATTTGTATATTTCAACTAATCTAGGAAAAATATTTTTCATTTTCCTTAGTTGCAAGTTTAAAACATTTATATTCTAGGCTTGGTCTATTGAAAGTGTTTGTTTGAATTTTAATCTTTTAATAATTGATTCTGAAGACATTTTATTGATTGTTTTGTTTTGTTTGTCGTTGTTTTTTTGTTTTGTTTTTTTCATATTTTAGCACTTTGCAAAAATTCATTACCAAAACATCGCTTTGGTTAAGATAATGATAATTATGAGACTATTTTCATTATGAAAATTAAGCAAATCAGACAGTCCTTTTATGTTTATGTTCGTATATTCTTCCCTAATAACTTTCTAACCATTGAATAGATCTTTTTGAAACTTGGTATGTATATTCGAGGACAAGGGACTTTTACATGTGAAGTCTTTTTCAAAGGCATCACGAGGACAATTAGCAAACGAAGACGACATAAAAAAGCGAAGAAATCTAAGCAATGGACTTCTATTTCTATTTCTATTACCATGGCATTGACTTAAACAATGAATATTAAATCCTTAGCCCATTCCGCAAGATTTGAAACGATTAAAATTAATTCGCATTAGACAATGGGTCATTCCACATCAAATCACCCGATGAGTTCACCACACCATCACAGATTTTTATGAAAATTTATTTGCATATATAGAGTCATAAGATAACACATTCTGCAAAATATGGGATTTTTAGGTTAAATATTTGCCGAGATATAAATTTTTGAAGTTTTTTTTTGAACATAGCTATGTTAAGCCTACGGTGTCTAGCTTTGGCGGTCGGCGATGGTGAGTTTTCAGTTTGAAAATATGGATTTTACCTGGGTTATTACCTGTTATAAGTGAGATTTACTGCTTACAGAGTTGTGACTAAAGCAAGGGATAACTTGAATTTGCTAATTAAATATGCATTGACAAAGTAATAATTTTTGAATATTTCATTTACGCGATTCGAAAAAGAGTACCAACTTTGCGATTTTTTTCTAAGCTCAGGAGCAAAACACCCTCTTGATTTTTTTTATCAGTTACCTTAGACCTTTTTTAGACTGGGGTTAAAATCTCAAATTTTTAAATGTTGTCCCACATGGACATTTAAATTTTTTCATAAATGCTTACATGTTGTCTATTACTACAAACCTATTACTCCTAGACTAATTTCGTTGGAATTTTTGGATTCAGCATAAAAAAATACATGGGGAAAACAAATTTGGTTCCATTTGATTGATTAGCAGATTAGCAGATATTCAAGGAAATACGTCAAAAAAGGGGCGTGGCACAAAAAAAATATTCAAAAATTTATATCTCGGCAAATATTTGATCTAAAAATCGCATATTTTGCAGAATGTCTTATCTTATGACTCTATATATGCAATAAATTTTCATAAAAATCTGTGATGGTGTGGTGAACTCATCGGTTGATTTGATGTGGAATGACCCCAATTTAGGTACTAATGCGGATTTAATTCTTTTTTTTTCAGAAATGGAAAGTTTGTATTGTTTGTTTGTAGTATAATTGCAATACATGTAGACTTTTCATTTTTGTCATTTGTTCACGATTTAAAAAAAAAAATAAAGAAAATGGGCTAAAAATTCTTTCGAACATTTTTTATATACTATTATCATTATTTTTTAAGAATACTCCATACTCTTTTTATTAACATTTCATTGATTTTCATTAAGTTGCAAATGACTGAAAATCTGTAAGTAATATGAAATAATGTAAGATTTAATAATAGCATTAAAACATCAGAAACGATAAGAGATTTGGTTCTGATACTCGGAGTCAAATATACACAATATTTATTGAATTTTATTGAGTAAATTCAGTTTTGTCTGTTTATTATTTTGGTTTCACTAGTTAGCGATGTTAATTCGTATCTTCTTGATCAGCAATTTACAATTTTTCAGTGAAAATTTAGAGGAAGTTGTTATGGCAAAGTTTAAATAACTGTTTAACGTTCGTTCCAATATGGATTTTTTATTTTTTGCTTTTTCTTTTAAATTTCTTCATATTTGTTTTGTTTTTCTGCACTATTCCTCTTCCATTTCGTTGTGCAATAAGTACATAGCATCTGTACGATAAGTTTACCTTTAGGGCGGACGAACTGTCAGAAAAGTGCCTTTGTTAATAAATTCAGACATAAATAAGCATCCAGTTACCTTAAAGTCATAGTCCAGTAAATTCAGAGTGGTTTAAAAATGTCGTTGTAGCCTTTGCGAGAAGATCTCGCCCGAATCAACCTAGAGTATTGTGCACACGATAAACACTCCCACATAAACTAACTCCACCAAGATTACCTTAATGAGGGCACTATTCAGCCGTGAGTCCGTATCCTCGTGGAGGTGGAGGTCGGCCGCAAATGGGTATTATCTCTTCCGCCACACGGAAACGGCCAGACCGAAATTACATTCGTTAAAATAAAAAGATAAAATTACTTGAGGCTTTGAAGGGTTAATGAGAAATGGCTAAGCTTCACAAAGACTCTAATTAAATTAGAGGGAAGCTAATTAATTTGAGCTTATTGGGATATTGATATGGTCATTCTTTATGGTCCTACGCAAATGTTGTTGCTCGTGTCGAGGAAGCAACAGCTAATGTGTTGATTTCCACGTACTTTTCAATAATATTCTATTTTATTCTTTTCAAGATTCTTTTTTTTTAATGTTAAGACTTCAAACTGTGAAAGCACATTTAAAAATTTTAAGAACTACATGTAATTCAGTGTGCACTATTATTCTTGATTTAATATTATACGCTACACAATTTACAAGATTTGGAACTGAAAATGTTAAATTAAAAAAAAAAAATTGACACATGTTAACATACGGACCATAAACGTTATGAGTGTTTTTATTATTAATAGTATCTTAAATTTTAATTTTTTTTATTTATTTATTTGTTATCAGTCTTATTAGGCATACTTATAAAAGGTAGGCTATAGGTGTTGTTTGGTTTATTATGTAAAAATTGTGATATATATTTCGTTTCAGACCTTTTAACTAAATAAAATGTTAAAAAATGATATGAATAACTAAATAAAAAAAACTGGTTTTTTTGTATGTATTTAAGTGCATTTCTTGATAACATTCACCTAAAACAACTTCTTAATTTTTTTTTTTTTTATTTTCTTAAATACTCTACATCAATTACATCGAACATTATAATACTTAATTACAATACAATTATAATACTTAATCTTTGTATTCGTTTATCCTTCGAGTTGATGATATATTAGAATTTAGAAAACCTACTAACTACTTCTAAAAATAATGTTTATTTTTTTTTTTTTTTTAAATGATTATGAGGTTCTTAGTTTAACGAATTTTAAAAGGCTAATTTTTTTTATTAAATTTAGCTTTATTTTTATTTTGTTTATTACTTATTTCTTATGGTTTTAAATTCTGTTACTTTATATCTTCTGAAATTGTATTACTGTGTGTTTTTGTTGTAAATTTGATGGTTTCAATCTTTGTCATAACGGCCTACAAAACAACAGGTGTCTTGTTTCTCAATCAATCAAATCAACTATTATATGTTGTTATGCTTTCATTCTGGTGACAAATTACTTAAATGACGGCACGTCACACATCCTTACAGCTCCTAACGTTTAAACATTCTAAAATTTACTTCCCTATTTGCTTCAAAATCCCATTAAGTATTTAAAAATTAAAAATGTAGACTGATAATCATTGAGTGACAAGAATTGAAAACAAAACATTCAGGACGCTTTAAATCCGCGAATAACATCACTCTTATAAAGGAGAACTCGCATTTGTAACGTCAGCACTGTGGAACTGAATAGTACGTTCGCGATGAATTTGCGAATAGCGCGCATTTATGTTCGTTGTCCCAACTGGAAAAGGAAATGAAGCTTCCTGTCCACAGTTCTTCAGTTTTCGCGGCAAAGTTGTTTATAATGGATCTTCTCAGAAACGATGAGAGGTTATTTGTTTTATTTTATATCATATGTCTGATATTCTTGAAGCTGGATGAGCATTGACCAGAAAGGTGTGGTTTTAAAAGGTGGTCGTGATGACCTAGTGTGCATATTTTAGGAATGGCGACGCGGGATAAAAGATGTGTTAAGAGTGAACCTTTTTAATTTTAATAGATCTTTATAGTCCAACGTAAACAGTTAATGACACATTAAAACAAAGAAAAAATGAGATGTAGAATTAGAATTTCATCAGACCGCTTAGTTTAGAAATCGTACATAGTGATTTTGCTGTCATTTGAGCGAGAACCGAGACGACAACCTCACCGATTAGTTTCCTGTTTCTTTGTTTTCTTTATTTATTTTTATTTACAAACTTCTTAAAGCCCATCTACCTGTTCTTACACATATTTATTAAATAACTTTTATTCCGATAATTAAATGCTTATTAATCTTTATTCAAAAATTAAAAAAAGGAAATATGAGATCGAATGAGAAAAATAGAAATCAATTTCCTCGTTTAAGCAATGGAAGTGTTTCGTAATTAGCTGTCTAACAATGATTATTCCTGTCAATTTCATACAACAACGTGATTGATGTGCCGCTTTAAAGTAATAAATTAGTATGAATTTTATAATAATTTTATAAAATTGTAGCATTTAGTTAAATTTGAATGTGTTACTTATGTGTGCAGTTTCTAATAGTCATTCTAATGGAAATTATCCAAAAAATAAGATTTTTTAATTCTTTGCAAAAGTATTATTTTTGAAAGTGAATGGATGAATCCAGCTGATGGGATGAAAGAGTAGAATAATGTGCAATGATAAAATCAGAGGAAATAGATAATTATAGTAATGTGGATGGGATTTAAAAAAAGAGGGAGGGGAAAAGTAGGTATGGCAAGCAAAAACTAAACGAAAGGGTATTAGTAAAGCAGGCCAAATATTTTTAGGGATGATTATAAATAATATTTTTCCTTTTTCTTATTGTAATGTAATTCATAATATCATATATATATATATATATATATATATATATATATATATATATATAGATACTTCTTTTTAAATAGATCCTTCTTTCATGTAATTTCATCTAATTTCCCATCTTTTCATGTAGCCTATTTAAAATTGCAGCTTAAATTCAACTAATTTCTAATGTAAGGTAATTAGGTAAAGATTTTACCTTATGGGGAAATTTCCCTTAGTGGGGTGTGGAAGCACCGAAGATAATTCAATGGCCAATCGGGAGTCAAGGAGTTTGAGGGCCAGTCTAATGTTCACCCGCCTTCAATCCCTCCCTGGAGAAAAACAACAACAAACAAATAAACAAACAAACTCTGTCTCCATTTGGAAATAGCTTGGTAAACCCTAGAGCACTCCCAAAGAGAAGAAACCTGGGGAAAATCCTTGATCTCCGTCGGCAGTTGAACCAGATTCCTTCAGCCCGCACCACTGATGTTAGTACTCTCACGAAACTTTGTATTTATTGCACGTTACATTTCGCATTAAGCCCTTTAAGTTATTTATTAATTTTGCAGCTTAAGATTGTAGTTTAGCCCTATAACTGCAGCAGTCATTAGGTTAAGCTTTTTTTTCTTTATTTGATATGAGGTCAGTTGCTTTTTTTCTTTTTTTATTATAAAAAAATAGAAAAAAATGGATAGATGCGTAATATCTTAATGATATAATTTAACAGATATATCATTGTTTAATTCATACATGAACTTATTCTGGCTCCTGAATAAAAATTCTAGTACCCGAAAGAGAACAAAAAATATATCTTCTTTTTCTTCTAGAAAACAACAGAGACAATATCTCCTCTATGGAAGTTGCATCTGCCAGCCGTATTAACAATCTCCAGTTTATTTCCAGTCATAACCAAAGCAAATAAAAAAAACAAACCATAAAACTTATGGAATTTAAAAGAAGGCAAGTTTTTATTACAATACAGTTTTATAGTGTAATTTCTGTCGTTGACGGACGTTACTTTTATTGTTGCCATCATTCGTTGCATCCTTCATATATATATTGCTTCAGCAGAAGCATATGGAAGCCATAACTGCGATGCGGCGATGACCATTGGAACATGTGGCCGTAACCACTTGCCTCTGAAGCAACAGATGCAAAGTCCATATTCGAGAACGGACAGAGCTCCCTTCTTTACGAGGGCATTATCAGAACATACACTTGGAAACTCGCCTCCTTTTGCCGGAACTCGAAGAGCACAGATAAAATGCCGATATGCCGACCGCAGACACAGTCTCTCCGCATTGACAATCCGCCCTGAGTGAAATCATCCCGATTTGGGTTACGATAGTGGTTACATTGCTCCGGTATCAAAGCAACTAATGAGAAAAGAGAATTGATTGAGTTATCTTCTAATCGTTCTTCTGTTTCTTATGCGACAATAACATTGAAGCTCCAAATGAGAGATTTCAGTCTCACTGATAAATAGATATTAGAAGAAAAAGACTCAATGGAATACAATTTCATTGACGCAAAGTTTCTGATGAACCTGAAGCCTACTTTCCAAAAAAACCTACATTTTGGTTGTGTAATATTTGAATGTATAATATTTGATGAATATAAACATAGCATTATTTCCTGAAAAAATAAAAACAAAAAACTTTATTATTTACCTTAATCCGATTAATCAATCAATATATCAATCAATTGTATCAATCAATTGTAAGTTAGTGGATTACTTAAAAGGATTAGCACACATTGTTTGACATCGGCTGAAATCCATTGTTTAAGATTTAATGGTTTTCTATGGGAATTTTTCTCAGTATTTCTTGCTAATTTCTTGATAGGTAAAAATTTCAAATAAAAGTTGGATCAAATTCCAAGGAGATTCGTCTAGAAGTTTAAAAGTTTTTATGGAACAAAGCAACATACGCACACACACACACACACATACACACACCTACAGATTGACTAATTTCATGAACCAACTTCCTAGGATATTAGGCTCAAAAAATCTAAGTACAGTATTTGATAAATGATTGATTAATTAAATACAACAATTATAATATATATATATATATATATATATATATATATATATATATATATATATTGGAATGGCCAAACTCGAATGATGCCTAATTTCGAGTTTAGCGATGCAAAGATTTCAATCAATCAATTGCAATTTAGAAATTTAGAGCGTAAAGAATATAAGAATAAAATTAACTTATATTACTAAACATACAGCCAAGCCGGACAGCTATCTGAAACTTAAAAAAGATATAAAATTAAAAAAACTTAAAACAGAATATTTACAATAAGAAAGAGCAAATTTCTCTAAATAATGCGTTTTATTGATTTCCAAATTTTAGTTTAGTTTCAAAATTTAACACCAGATGCCGCTGATGAAGTGAATGTAATTAGAAGCCGTACATTCACAGAAACAGTTTTATGAAATTTGTATTGGGATTTTAAGTTTCAGATAGCTGTCCGGCTTGGCTATATATATTAATATACATATAAGAGCCGGACAGTGATTTGTGATTTGAAAATTCCAATATCAAAAAAAAAAAATCACTGCTTTAGAAATGCCGATCAAAAAACAAATCACCACCAGCTTCAAGTTTTGTGTATTGGATTTATATATATATATATATATTTAATAGAGAGTACTGTATTCTGATAAGTGAAATACATCAGAACATAGTACTCTCTGTTTCTGTTGACTACTTAGTTTCAGTTTTCTTAAATATATATGAGTAAACTTTATGAATAAATTAGAAAAAAATATAAATAATTTAGGCAATGCTCAAACATACGTGTTCAACTTCTATAATCTAAATTTACTAGATTACTAATTTAGTAAATTAGTAAAAAGAAAATCATTACAAACTTGAAGCACATAAGAATGTATTTACTTAGGTAACAACGATATTATTATGTTGGTATAAATTAAATAAGAAAAGCTCGAAATAGAAAACCTCACTTCAAAATAGAAGCAACAATTATGGACTTTATAAAATAATGTTTCTGAAGCAATGTTTTCTTCTTAGTAGCCTAAAAAAAGTATTAGCTAACCACAACACATTTGAGAATAGCTGCTTAGGAATACAATTGCAAGTATATGGCAAGTATAAAACTTTTTTTATGCTTTTCCTTGTTTAATTTCAACTAAAACACACACACACACACACATTTTGATTCCTTGACATGACTAAGGAATAGAGCATTTTTAGGCAACATCATAGAAAAATAAGATCATTAAACTAAGCAATCTGTACTTTGTGTCCTTATAATTTTTGAACCGATCAATGAATCTTCTTAAACTAGGTCTGCATATTTAAAATATAGACGATCTAAATTTTGTATCATAAAATCTTTTCCAAATTAGTCCTTGTCAAAAAACTAGGATAATAAGGAATTATTTAATTTTTTCAGAAAATAAAAGTTTTGTACTACGTATTTATATTCAGCGGATATTACAATTTGAAAATAAATTAAATTTTTCACGACTTTTTAAAAGACAAAAATAACTACAAAGAACAAAAGTTTTGAGGAAAGTAGACTTTTAGGAACTTCTAAGATTGATACACACTATTTTTAATGCACTTTCATTTCCAAAGATAATTTTGCAACCGATTGAATATCTTTCTAATAGCCAGTATGTATTTCCAATGTAATAACCTATTCCAGTGCTCGGAATTGAAAGCTTCAATATGGGAATCGAGCTGTTCTTTCACTTTTACAGATTTACAAAACAATTCATTTATCAATTTTTTTTATTTTGCCCCTTCAGTCAATTGTAGTAATTTCATCTAATCATGGCTGCTTTTAATTATATTCTATTAAAATATTACAATATCAATACATATCTAGTATATCGCTGTTATGAAAGCAGTTTCTTGGCCTTGGTATCGTTAAACTTTCCTTAGGACCTTGCTTGTATATTTGCTTATTTTATTTATTATGTTCAACAAAATCATTAAAGTTTACCAAATTTTTTCGGTATAACATATAATGTACTAGCTAGATATTAAAGGATTCCAAATGGCATAGAAATCCATTTTATGTATTCGTATATTGAAATTCAATGGATAACGTAGTAATAGTTAGATATAGTTAGATGTAGTGATATCTAACTATACTGATAGTTAGATTTAGTGATTAAGAACAGATTGATAACTGCTATCCTCCCATACCTTTTCTATTCTCTCTTTCTTCCTCCTAACACAAAGTCATTTAAATTACTTTTGTGAAATTATACAAAGTAAAAAGCCAGATAAGGAACAGTATAACGACGACTAGAAGTGAAAACTTCGTAAAAGTGTAAATTTCGAAATTGAAAAATATAAGTTTTCGTAAAAAGAAAATTGTACCGTTGACAAATACTACGTCGATCATTTTTTTTATTATCCTCAAATCTAGAGAGAAAGCAAATGCGAGACGACTTGTATGTATAGTCATTTGTTCACAAATACGTAATTCATCTTCGCCAAATTAATACAATAGTGCAGGTGTAATGTCTACCAAATTATTCATATACAACTAATCAATAATATACGACTTATATGCTTATAAATGTATTAACTGTATACATCTATTGGAAAAAGAAAAATGCTCTTAATGCTGTATTTGGACTCAGATATTTTGAGGAGAGGTTAGGTGGGACTCAACGAGCCTACTAGGTGAGAACCCTAATATTTTGTAAGGAAAATCATGCGAGTTGGTTGGTATTGTATGGTCTCAGAGCTCAGTTTTTCTGATTGATTCATTCTCAGACCCCTTGTTCAAACCCTGTTTATGACCGTGATGAACGTTTTCGGAAACTACTTGGAAAGAAATTCTCTGACTTTAATGAAAGCAAATATCTTTTTCATTATTATCTCCACTCTTGTTACAGTATCCAATTGGTTATTTCAGTCTTTCTTTTCATTTAAAACATGCAGTAGAATATCGATTTATAATATCTGAACAATAGAATCTGGATTGGCAGAGTTATTCAAATAGTTCAAATACATATCACCATACCCAGTAGCTTATAATTAAATTATTGTTTGCAAGATTAGGCTTACTATTAGTATATTTTGAAGTATACTAGTAATTTGTTTAGGAAATGATTTTTAATTACTATAATAACAAATTAAAATTGTTTCTATTCTATACTGAACATATCTTCTAACAATCGGAAACGAATACATTAAATGGAATGAGTAATATTTTAGGAGAACGAGTAATAATTTCAACTATGCCTAAAAGTACACTGTAAATTGTTTTGGGAGAGGTAGTGATTCGGATAATCAATATTCTACTGCATTTAGATTTAGAGTAACATTGTTTAACCATCAGCCAATTTTAGCTCACTTAAGAGACTAAAAGAGTAGATATTTAATCACAGAATTTGTGAACTTTTTTGATGAAGCATCTGATAAGAGCATACAATGAGATCTCATTGTATTAAGTAAAGGCTAACTAGAAAAGAAAATGATCCTCTTTTTCAATGAATAGCACAAAGAAATCTTGAGAGATTTCCAGTTCTACTTCACTCAACTTCACTCTACATTTCCTATTACATAATTACTAGCGATTTTACCTGTGACAAATCGTGTTCAACAATTCTTCATCGTCTGAGGGTTATTTCTCATAGAACATCATAAAGGAAAAAAGTGTTCTCTCCGTCTTCAGGTTTGCTTCATTCTTCCTATTCTTACATTATATCTACCTTCTGATTTCTTCTACCAACTTTCTTGCATTGTTTTCTTTTTTGTCGTAAATTTCTAACTGTCCTTCCTTAGCTGCAGTTTCTTTTGTTCTAATGCCCTGTTCCTCTTTTTCTTCTTCACTGCATCTCCTTTGTTCTTCAGTAGCTTTTCTTTCCGGAGTATCCATTAAAAGTTCCTATATTTCTTTTTTTTCCCTTTCCTCTTTGAGACGATTTATTTCTTACTTTTGGTAAAGGTTCCAGGGTCTGTAGATTCGGTGCAGCTGAAGTGAGCATCGTCTTCAATTGGTCTCCTGTGTGTGTTGCAGGAACTTTTAGACAAGGTTTGCTGATTTCTAATGCAAACAAACCTCACTATATCAATATTCTACAGATTGATAAATAATAATATTGTAATGAAGTTGTACAGTACGTACAGTGTCATTTGTGAAAATATAGATAAATATGCTACAGGTATATGACATAGCTAACTTGTTAATGCAGACACAAGATGCACATTTTCGCTCACTATAACACTCCGTGTAGTAAAGTTATGAGGGCGTAAATAAATATAAATATACGTAACTTGAATGAAATTATTAATTCTTATACAGTATTTGTAATTTTAAGGCAAATTATGAATTCAATGCTTTTAGAGTTTCAAAAGTCTTGAATTAATTAACCAACCAAGTAAGGTTTTGTCAGTTGTCAAATTTCTCCCATTCTATTGTATTTCTACTTAAAAATATTACAGACTATTTCGGGGTTTTCATTTAATTTATGTGTCCCTAGAATCATTTGTCAGCCTAAATTTGTCAGTCTCAGTGTCTAATATACGAGAGAGTCAGTGTTGTTTATATAAAAAAAAATCGATTGAGGACGAACGGATATACTAAGATTTCAGAGATTAATTAAGATGTTTCACCTAATGTCTTACTTCTGCTCTCAATCGAATATTTTTTTTCTGATTTTATGGTGATTCGGCAACTGTCTCTTATCAAGAGCCCGAAATTTGGCTCAAAAAAGGCTCGAAATTTGTATACTTGCATCTGTTTTATTGATGTGATCGTAAAACATTTTGCGCAGACATTAAAGTCTAGGTAGAGACACCGTCGACCTCTTCCTTTAACCTAAGAATCAGGCTGCAAATATTTGGTAAATAAAGAGTCATTTTTGAGGAAAGAACACGGCACTACAGATTTCGTTACAATGACACAAGCATGAAACCGAACAAAATATTTAATGGAACAGCAAATATTATTAACAAACATTTTTTATTATTTTTTTTCCCTCCGGAGCGAGTAATGATAAATGATGCCCTCAGAGTATCATTTGGAATTTGGAGCTGTAAGCAACGAACCAAATAAAAAAAAAAGAAACATACCATCCAATCAAAAAGTAAAGTATCCCATTTTGCCGCTCGTTTAACAGAGATGCCCCAATTGCCCTCTCTCAGTTATATTACGCTATTAGTTGCAATACAATTCAATATATTTTAACGATGAAAAATGTGCTCTTACGAAAAATGGTAAAAAGGGAAGTTACAGATTCTAAAAGAAATTCAAGAGTGAAAGAACAATATTTTGGATGATTTGCATCCTATCCCTACATAGAAAGGGATTTAACCCTTTCTTTAAGTCATTTCATTTAAATATATAAATATATATGTATATATAAATATTTAGATAAATAAATGAATAACGTAATTTTTTCCATATTAGAAAATTTAAACAATATCCAGAAAAAAAGGTTATTTTCGATTCAATGACTGCAATTAAAACAGCATAAATAACAATAAGTTGAAAGCAAGTAGTTTTGTTGTGTTTTCCTAAGGAATGACAGGAACTGAAAATCAGGATGCCTGATATATGCATATGTATAGCAGAGCCGGTTCCGACATTGCCTAGGGGTCTTGGTCGCGGCCTGTCATGAGGCAGATATGTCGAAATCTGGATTCGAAACCTGGCATCGGCGTGGATATTTGAAAAAAAATGTCCTTTCCTGTGTTGTCTGATTCTTTATCTTTCTCTCAGACCTGGAGACATTCCTTAATGACTTCTTGAGGAAGGCAACGGAAACCACCTCAGTATCTGTTCTCTGGAAATCCAATGACTTCTTCTAGGGTTCGTCATGATGGCATCCCTAGAGACCCGTTGCGCACAGACACTTCGGATACGAAGTTTGCAATTGATGTACATCGTTAAACAACAACAATATATAAGTTTGAAAGTCTCATAATAAAGTGAATGATATCTCTTGAAATTTGTTAACATCTCTATTGAAAGGCAATCTTTAAAAGAATTTACTGTATTTAAAAATTTCTTCCTTTTTATGATTTGGGAGTACTTTGTATTGAAGGATATAGTCCCACATATAAAAACTAGCAGAGAACGGTTAACTCTCAGTGATAATGAAATTCTTTTGATATAATGAATTCGAATAGTTGCATAAGGTAATCACTTTTATTAACGCATCTTAACGCCTATTTTAATTTCATAAAATTAATTGTACTTTACTATTTCTTTATGATTTACAGAAGAATTTCCAGATTTATTCAATTTTCAGCACATGGAAAATTATAAGGTAGGTTGTGCTTACCGAGAATGCAATTTACAATTTTGGAGATATCTTTTCTCTTTACATTGCTTAGATGATTTTAATAATAAAAAAAAAGAAAAAAGAAATATTGAAGAAAAAAAAATAGGCATTAAATTATTTCAGGAAATTTTTTTTTTTTTTGCAATTTTAATCAAAATAAATCTAATTTTTCACTTAAAATGAGCATCATTAATTATAAAAATGCATCGTATTTTTCAAAAAAAAAATATAGATAATCAACTTAATCGTTATTTATTTATGATCTCTGTGTTTCAGATCGTACGCTTTAATATCACAGAGTAATTCCAAATATTATGCATTCCTTTGATATATTATGATTCCTTTGTTGATATTCCATACATTCCTTTAGAAACAAAGATATTGGAATGCAGATTGATCTAGTCCTCGTTTAAAGATATTTTGTTTTAGTTTTAGATAAAATGTCATAAGAATTCTTTCTTTACTAAATATTTCAAGATAAAAACCGTACATTTAAGTATGCTTCTAATTTTGTAAATTATTGCCTACTTGATTTTTAATGAACAATCTATTCAAAGATATCAATTAGAACACAAAACATCATTAGATGTAAAACCTGGGATTTTTATGGTAAATGATAAAGGTGCACTAATAAAATCCTATTGTCTTAATTATAAAGTAGGGTTACTTAAAGCTAACCTAGTTCATTTTCTCTCCAATATTGACTGTTCTGTCATGAATGGAACGTACGAAATAGACTAGCAATAGCAAACCCCATCTTGTCTCATTCTTTTATTTCATTAGGTGCAACGACAACGAACTCGTCCCGAGGGCAATCACCTGACTGTGCTGAAACATCAGGCAAGCAGCTCCGATGACTCCCGGGGGTCCCATCGTGATGTTTCCCGGGGACTTCAAAACAACTCGTGCCGTCGCCATTGAAGCCACGCCGGCAGGAAATGACGCGGTTACAGCGTCAATAATGGCAATCTCCAAGGAGACTTTGCAGAGAAAAAAATAATAGATCTTTGAGCCAGAGGAAAGGCGACTGAGACTTAGTCAACTCTGTTACAAAAACAGCTTTTATGGATTCGGTGGAATGGGTTCTGCTTTTGTGCCAGTTCCCCACTGAGGAACAGTCAAGTTGTAAACACAACCTTAAAAAAAAAATCACATAAACATTAACTTTCATTCAGCTAACGTTTACAGTTGTACAGAAATACATCATTTTTAAGATTCAATAAAATTAAGTTGTTGTTGTTACATTTTACAGAAAGCAATAAAAAACGGATTTGCCAGTCCGCAGAGAAAATAAAATTGACTGTCCATAGTAAATCTCAAGAGTTTTGTATACCGTCTTTTCTGAATTGCTGCTAAAAAGGATAAATTATAATTTCCCAAATCTAATATTAATTTGGTTTATTAATGTTAATCTTTAACCAACTACTTTTTAATCAATCGTAATTTTAATGCCTAGATTCAGTTAATTAATTAACGCTCACTTATTAGAAATTAAACTAAAGTTCTACATCAAATAACTTTCAATAGAAATAATGATTTTTAGAGCAGCAGTGATACTAATATCTCCATACTCCATAATGATATGAATATATTCAAGAGAATATAATTTTGTGCTAAAGCATAAACTGAAGAACGATCCATAATAATAACAAAATTTAAAAATAAACAAGGTAAGGATAGTGATTAGTAAACCAATCACATTGCTTAGCAACGGCTTCTGAGTCACCTTTACTTTAGAATATGCGCCGGGGTGGTCTAGACATTCAACCTACAACATTCAACATTCAGGCCACCTACAACTGAGCTAACAGAAGCCGTTGCGAAGCATTATGGGATATGTGTCCACAGATAGACAAACCGGGATATAAGGCGTCTTTCAGAAGCCTAAAAAAGGAAGTACATTAACATAAGAAAAAATAAATAATTCGAATACCAAAAGAAAAAAAAAAAAACCCAAGCTTACATTTAAGAGAAAAAAAAAAGATTCAGAGAAGAAAACCCAGCAGATATACGGATTCGAACCGAAAACCTGCAGCGTATCAGTTCGAATCTTTACCCGTCAATGTACAGCTGACGACTGAAATGAGATGGCTGCATTTCTAACATTTAAGCTAATAGCGGAAATCCAATGTTTTCAATACCAAATATCTCGAACAAGGCGGGTGTTGTCCCTGAAAATCGGGTATCATTCCAACGGTCTTTGGGCCTCTGAACACAATGGTGAAGTCCGTTTGCTGATCCGACCTTCCGTTCGGGAGCTATTAGGGAAGGACAGACATGGACGGACGTACGGACAGGACAAACGCAATAGCTAGCGATTTTCTATGGACAGTCAGTTTTATTTTCTCGACTTTGGTCGCAATTACAATAGCTCCCGAAAATGGATCGCTAACAACTGTGTTCGCATAAAATAAGATACGTTCAAAACATACGTTCAAAATCAATAATTTTGTTACCATTGCACCCATTTACCATTTTAATGAAATTTGGCATACTTACTCAGTTTTTAACGCTGATTTTGAAACTCAAAACCAGTTTTGCCGTAGAAGCTTCGATCACAAGTTAGCGCAGTATTTAGATTATAAAGGTGAGTTTTAAATGTCTTTTGGCGTTGTGGGTCAAAAATAATAATTATTCCATTCTTACTTTTAGTAAAATTTATTTACAAGGACAAACTTTAGATATGGTTGGCATTTATTTACCAGAGCCTGTTTTTAGTCATGGGCAGTTATATGTTGCTATTTCTCGAGCACGTCCTGCTTGCGACGTCAAAATCAAAATTCTTGACCGAATAGATCAAGGACATCTGATAGAAGGATGCTGTTTTTACAAAAAAATATAGTTTATAAGGAGGTATTTACTTTGTTGTTGATAGTTGAAAATAAAATGATTTTTCAGATATTTTTATGCCTGTCGTCCAACAGGCTTTGCTGCTAGTAGAATAATAAAAACGAAAGTGATGATGAATAAAATCAGATGAATAAAAAATGAATAAAAAATTTTAATAAAAAATGTGTATGCCTAAGTTATTAAAGGACATAAGTATTTATCGTAAGATTATGAGGCCCTAATGTAAGCAATGATAAATATGTAGATAAATATCATATTCATGTATGTACTTTTAAAGGTACGTACAGAATAAATACCAAGTATACATCGTTGCTCAACAACAAATCATGTTCCATGGAAGCTGATGGAATAGATATCGGAAAATAAGTTCATCCGATCCACACCAGGTTTACCGATGGACAACGCAGGAAAAAGGAAAAAGGAAAAGTAAGTTATACACTGACTATCATTTTGTTCTATAGGTAGAGTTACTCAAGAATCAGCAAGAGGGAAAAGTGTTCTCGATTAAGCGAACTATTTGAGTGAGATGTTAAGTTTTAATAACGTATTAAAAATATTACTTTTTAACTTATATATTAACTAGCTGTAACTAACTGCATATCTAATTTGAAGAAAATATATATGCTAATTCTTCATTTATATGTATATATAGAGAGAAATTCCGATTATTGGCGTTTGTGTTTCTTTTTTCTCTTAAAGTTAAATTCTTCTATTCATTCACTGGTTACACGGCAATTACTAAGTTACGTACAATAACCACAGAAACCCGTCCCCATTTTAAGGAAGCCGTGGATCCGTTTGGAGGAGAAACAGTTACGTCAAAATTCCCATCCTCTGCCGGGGATTGAATTCGACTGCTCGCATCTGCAGCCCAGTGCATTTTTTTAAAAAATGTGTAAAATTATTTTTAAAACTGGATATTACATCGTATTGCAAAAACTCGTGAAGATAATGGTATTCCATTGTAATTCAGTTACATGTTCTATCTTGTAGTGAATGTGGGTGGCAGAGAAACCAAGCTCTGCGACCGGAGATCTATTGTATTATCCCACGGAAATAAGGAAAGAAAGACTGAGAAAGTATAGTGGGAGAAGTGCAGGGGAAACGGGAGAACCCCGAGAAAACCTGCCCAGCGCTGATCGTTCACCAATCCGAAACCCACATGAGAACCGAACCCCGGTACTCAGAGGTGAGAGGCCAATGTCATAGAGACAACGCCAACCGCACGACCCTCATGTTCTATCTTAGAACATTTTATCGAGTTTTACCCATCGCTTAGAGAGGACTGAGCTTGTAGTGATAGAAGATGAATGTTGAAGAATTTGAATGAAAAAAAAAGGGGGAGGGGGGGGGGGAAATAATAGTCCAAATGCTTTGAATATTTGTAACATTTTACCTTGCTCTGTTCTTACAAGTTAGAACCTGAAGAAAACCCCTAAATGCGAGAAATGCTAAGAATTTAACATAATTTTCTATAGAATTAAGCATCTGGAATATTTGCGAATGACTCTTAAGTCTGGTGACTTAACGTCTCAAAACAGATTCGTGTCTTAAAGAGTTAAGCTGGCACTGAGTCCTGATTAATAGAGACCCGATTCACTGGAGCGAAAGACCCAAAAGCTTCGAAGCCTTCTATCTAATGGCTGCCCATTACAGATAGCATTAAAAACCTCTATTCTGAGGCACCTCCTTATTTTCAAAACGAAATTTTGAAAACTCGTTTAGTCGAGAATTGACTTTCTTTTCGTGAAACGATTTCTCTTTGGGAATTCTGACACTAAAAGCACATCTCCACGTAATGAAATTTTCTTCTGCACCATAAAATACATTATTATATTCATTTTTGAATGAGTATAACGGTTTCTCTGTGTTTAAAAGAAAGCAGGCAATTACTTGACTGGACACGGAAGTAAAGGTTTTCTTTTTCAAAAGGCAAAATTGTTTAAAACTTCATTTAAAGCGAAAAAAAAATAAGTTTAACACAAACCAAAAAAAAACACTTCAACTTTTAATTAAATTCTAAACAAATAAAAAAAGAAAGGAGTCACATCTATTCTTTTACAAGTCCTGAGATATTTTTGAATTGTTGGCTTCTAAATCGAAAACTCAACGTTCATCTGTAACAACTTCTCATTAAAGATTGCAGAACAAAATGAAACAGCTGTTTACCACTGATGCTGAATGTGTTGTTAATAATAAAATAACTAAAATAAAAAAAAATTGCTAATATTGCTAATTTTCCAAATGAAAAGATTAGATTTGTTTTTTACTTGGGAAATTAATCTTGTCGTTTCTGCAAAAGAAAAAGTGATGTTAAAAAGAAAGAAAACCTCTAATGGGAAGTTGCGTTTCGTTTTCTTCATGATTTTTGTGTAGGGGAGACTGGGGTCAATTGTAACAGGGGTCAATTGTAACAAGAGCTCTGTAGCCTGAGCAAACTTTCATTAAATCCTAATTTTTGGCATGGGGATTCGTCTTATATGCAAGAATGATTTATCGAAAAAAGACATCGCCCATTCAATTTGTTCTGAAAATAATTACAAAAACATGGTTTTTACTGCTAAAAGTAAGTTTCTTTAGTCGTACTAATTATCAACTGCAACCAAATATATTAGAGATAAAAAATGTTACAAATATAAGAAGACAGATAGAAATGCTACATTTCTGTGTCACAAAATACATTATGGCTATATCCTGCTCAATAATTGCTATGGCTAAATTGAACACCACATGTGAATTGAGCTGTTGGGGACGATTGTAACATTGCTGATGGGGACAATTGTAATAGCGATACAATTGAGCCTATTCTTTATATTTTTGTTTTTACGCCAATATTCTGTGTAGATAGGCCTATATTTTAAAAATTAAATTATATAATTAAATAAACATTAAATTACAGTTTAAAGTGGAAAAATAATAGGAAATCAAACGTTCCAAAGCCGGATGAATAAATAAAGATATAAATACATGATTAATTAAAAAATACTAAATATTATCCTACTCATTTTATTTACATGAGCCCAACTCATATTTATTTAAAAGCCTATTGAAGTAATTATAATTATATAATTATAATATATAAAAACAAAAGCAATAATATCAAGAGCACTGCAAGTACGGATATCTACATGCCAAAACGGAAAGGCAAAGGGACGGTCAAAGAAAAAAAGACTTATCAAAATAACTCTGCAAGAAGATTAAGACCAGTAATAAGGTTGCAATAGATTCCTCAAATGAAGAAGAGGAAACATTTTGCTTAGTGTGCTGTGAAGATTACAGAAACAGCAAACCCAATGAGAAATGGGTTCAGTGCCTGTCTTGCTCCGAATGGGCACATGAAGATTGCACTCCTAGTGAAGCAGTATATTACTGCCAAAATTGTGATTCTGATGATGATGATTGAAATACAGAACATTGTAAACAAATAGTAACCTTGATATACTGTATTATCTCAATTACATTTCCTTCTGCCCCCTACTACTGTTACAATTGCCCCCGATTTGGGATCAAATGTAACACTTGTAGTATATCCATTTAAACATATTTTTTGTCACTTTTACATCGGTTTGACGAGTTGTCAATTTTTGTTTAAGTCTACCTAATATTGAAGAAACCTTACATACTTTTCATTTCTGTATATGTCTGATTATTTTCTTGAAAAAAAAAAATATTAGTGAAAAATGTTACAATTGACCCCAGTCTCCCCTACTTTGCTACATTAAATATTCTTTTTCTACTGTTTAGAAAAATTTTCAATTAAAGTTTCAGCTACCTAGAATAAATACTTTTCCAAATTGTAATTACTCCGTAATATTAACAATACATAATATCATCCTCGCCAGAGCTTTAATTTCTAATTTCAACTTGTATAAAAATCAGATTTATAGAATGTTCTTTGCTAACCTTAAGTATTTTAGTTGCAATTCACTACAAAATATAAACGTTTCATTACTGTTATGACAGACGGATAGAAGCTTTATTTCATATTTAATTGGCGATCATCAGCTAAAAGTTGGCATTGATGAGCAGTCATGTCTCCATATATAGAGGCCATTGATTCAAAAATGGGAATTAAGCTGATGTTTTGAGAAAAAAATTTAAGAAAAAAACAAATTACGTTATAATGATTCCAATCCAACTGATTCATTTATCGGCTTCTAAACAAAAATGTAATCTATTCCTCCGTATAAGGGGTCTATTCGCGCTCATTCGCAACCAGGCATTGTAGAGGAAACAATTTTGCGAGACCTGTCCCGCCCAGCGTCGACACTATCTCCACCAAAAGAATTTGCAGTCTTATCTCTACATTCTTCGCAAGATTTTTTGCTAAACATAAGCGTGAAGTATCTTTATAAAATATGCACTGTAGTATGGGAAGTGTTCTTTGCAAAAACGGTACACGGAATGATGCGTTTATGGTAACAGGTAACGAAAGTATATAGGAAAGAGAAACCTATTTTTTTTCTGTGGGATCATGTTATGATAACTTCGGTTTCCGTTACAGCAAAATTTTTCAGGAACGTAACCCTCGCGGTTAACGAGAATTAATTGTAAGCTGTGTACTACCAATAGCTTCGAATTTTAATATTTATTTTGTCCAAACGCCTTATTAAAATATTGATCGCCACCTATTCCGCATTAACTTGCATGGTATAAGTTTTCCTATAAGACAGATATTATAGGATTGAGATTAACAGTTTTGCAGTTTACAAGTGAAGTTTTGAATAGTTTATCGATTGAAAGATATATAGGAGAGAAATCTTTTTTGATTTTAGACTAAATGTTTCGTAAAAAGGAAGCTAAAAAGCCTATTTTCCTGGGAAACTGAAACTTAAGAGATCACTCAGTCTGTCCGTGTAGTGTTTTTTCCTGCATGAGAAGACAACAAAAATTCCCATTTAAAAACATCTAAGCAGTGAGTTTTTTTAATTAAATACTTGATTGTATTAAGTAATAATAATTCTTATAAGTGATCTATTAATGAGCGCGTCGTTTGACGTGATTAACGTTAATTCGATTTCGACAACTTAACTAAGCAAATTGTCTGTTTGAATTCAGTAGATATTATAATTTCAGAATAAACATAGCCTTTTCGTTTATATTGGTTTCACGACTTTAAAAACAATAATAATAAAATTTTAAGAATAATATTTTAAGAAAAGCAGGCTTTAAGTTCTTCGGGAGCTTCTTGTTTTCAGTTAAAAAAAGACATCTGTAGAGGTAATATCCAAAGCTTTTGTCATGTTTGTATGTTAGGAAAACTTAAAATACTTTCCTTGAATGTATGCGGCATTTTATTGATTATTATCAGATATATGCTTTAAATACAATTATTAATTATTATGTAATCATTTCGTAGGTTAATTTACGCATTTCAACCAAATGAAGTAAATTGTTTGAAGCAAAGCGATCGTTAGCGTTTGAAGTTTGATCACATTGAAAACTCAAATGATGCTAATAAATTCGAAGGCGACAAGATTTTTTTTTTTTTTTTTTTGGTATTTATTTTCTAGCCAGTAATTGATGTTTTGAAGAAAAAAAGATAGAATCGGTTGGATCTTTGAGAAATAACTGAAAAACAACAGCCAATTAAAAGACCAATTAAATGACTGAATTCTTCAGTAATTAACTTCAATCACGATTGAATGAATTATTCAAAAATAGAATTTCATGGAATATTTTATTTTTGATATTTCAATTGGTTTCCTCGGAAAATTTATAATTTCTTAAATTGTTTTGTAAACAATAAATATCACTACTAATAATATTTTTAAATCTAAGTACCATCACTGATAATAATCTTAGATTATTATTAGTACAGAAGGGTTTAAAAATTAAAAAAACCTATACATACAGAACGAGTTAATTATAGATAGAAAAGTAATCCCAAAGGCATTAGTTTAGAATAGAACTAAAAATATTGGCTGATTCGATTTTTGCAGATGAGAAGATTTCGATATCAAATAATCAAAATGATCTTCAACGGTAGGTTAAAACTTTTGAATCTTATTATATTGTATATTAAATATTATATTTTGAGTTATATAATATGAAAATATCAGTTTAAAAGACTGAAAGTGTGTTATCTTAAAAAAAAAGAATGATGTAAAGCTAGTTAAGTTTATAATTAATGATAAAATAATTGAACAGGTTCGTAGTTTTAAATATCTACTCTTATCTAGCAAGTGTAAGAAAAAATGAAATTAAGGAATCTCTTCGAAACTACAATCAGTTAATGTAATGAGAAGATGGAATTCCAGACAACCAATGAGAAAAAATTACAACATGTAATTAGTAATGAACTGTGATTTTACCAGAGTGAAATTTGACTTTTGAATGTTCTGGATCGAATTTCAGAAAATTTTGTATTTGAAATCTTTTCGAAGGAATCCTTGTAGAGGAATTAGTGACAAGATGACAAAACTTCCCTTGAAAGCATTAGAACTTAAACACTGGATGTCTTGAACAACAGATAATAAATCTTTCAGTTAATCCATTAATTTCCAAATACTTTGATATGAAATTATTGGATTTACACAGTATTAATCATTGCGAATTTAATTTAAAAAAATTATTCAGAAAATGGGAAAAAATTTCAGTTCTTGTTTTCAGCAGGAATTACAATTTGAATATAATGTTGGCTTTACGTTTTATTGTTTTCACGACTTTAAAAACACACACATTCACACAAGTTTTAAGGAATAACATTTAAAAGGAAAGTTAGGCTTTAAGTTCTTTCAGGGATTTCTTGTTTTGTATTTCTTAGGGGCTTAAGTGGAAAATCAAAACGCAATCATTGTCATCTCTAAATACATTTAAACTGCCACAGTCATAGCTTATTATAGGTTTGGTCTAAGCGGCCTGATATATACCGGAGAAGGAAAAAAACAGGGTAAAAGAAACAAAACAAAACAATTTTATGTCGAAATTTATATATCTGTCTGCTGACGATCAAAAAATCCACGAATCCTAAGAAGCTGAAGAAGCTGAAATTTTGTGTGTAGGTATAGATTCTTTCATTATGCTAAGGGAGGGAGAAGCAAAAAACTTAAGAAATACATAATTGTTAAAGCGAAATAAAAAGCGAGAACTAAAAACTGAAACATTCTAATATTTAAATTCTTAGAACGGAGTTCCTTAATTGATTTGCTTTATCTTCGACTAAAGGTAGCCAGATAAGGATGTCGCTGAAGCAGTGACAGTTTAACATTCACCAGCTAAAACCTGAAAAAAATAAAATAAGGTCGATAATGAGAATGCACAATTTCCTTTTACTCCTTGAATTATCGTAACGGGAATCTAGGACACCTGTTTCACATTTTTTTTCAACATTCTATTTTTTCATTTTTAGTTTGTGCTTGTTAAATTGTTACTACTTTAACAACAACCTTATAAGGTTATCTTTGCACGTTAAGCCTCCTATTTAAGAATAACATGGCCCCTTGTCTTTGTTTGTTTTGTCCTTTAATTAAATGTCTTGTTTGCCTGAAGCTAGCTAGCTGTGGTTTTCATACTCTACTGGTTACAATGATTTTCTTATAGTTGAATGCGTTAGTGGTTCCACTAGTGGGAGTGGGAGTAAGATTCGCAGGCCTTTGAGTTGATCATCAATAAGAAAATCGGGATGATGAGTCTTAAACAATAACGAAACTTAAATTTACACTGATGATAACTCAAGGCGTAAAAATATTTACCATATTTTTTATGTGTAATACAACCTCTTAGAAAACTTGAATGCTTAAAGGGTAAATGTTCCCAAATTAATCTTAATGGTAGCAATTTTATAGGAAATGAATAGTTTGGGTCGAAAACTATACGATTCTCAGAAAAAAAGAGTGGTAAACGATAAGTAACCGTAAATCACAAAAGAATGCTTCAGATTATCACAGTGGTTAGTATCACTATTTTCTTACTACGTGATTTTCGAAAGTTGATTTTCTAATCGTATTTTGGTTTTTAGCATTAGGAGTTCGTTGCTTTCCAAAATCAACCTGAGGGACTAGAATTAATCTGCAGTTAACATTTTGCTTTCTTTCCAAGAAAACTTCCAACAACATTGCTTGGCAGTGAACCGGAACCAAAGTGAAAACCTTTACCGAAGCCAACCGATAAACAAACATCCTGAACCCGAACACAATCTGAGAAACCATATTTTTTTTTTCTGTTCGACAAACATTGTAAGTGAAAGACGGGATTTTCGTTTGGTTAGATACTCTCCATTTTGAATTCCTTGTGCATCTCTCTTGCTATTATCTCATGCTGAGCCGCAGCGGAGCCTAAAGACACCCAGTACGTGACAAAAGAAATTGATCGGTTTATTGAACTTTGCTTAGAATAAAATCTGTTTATTTTCTGTCTTAAATATTAAATTAGTTGCCTCTTATTACGCAAGAATACATAGTGTTCCCACAATCATTAAGAGTTTTAATAAAAAAGCATTTAAAATGTGCAGTTTACGGCATTGTTTTTTTTTTTGAATTTGCTGTACTTATAAAATCACAATGAGTCCCTGAACGAAATTGATGTCTACTTTCCATAAAATGTTATTCTTAAAATTTTTTTAAGTAGTTAATTTTTTTTTTTTAAAGTTGTGAAAACGACACAAATGAAAAGGCTGTATTTATTTTAAAATTATAATATCTGCAGAATAGTTAATTATGAAAATTTAATTAAATTGGCAATATTAACTTAAATCATATCTAACTGATTACAAATTAAAGCATTAGCTAAAAGGATTAATATATTCAAATATATGATTGCTAATTTAAAACAGAATTTACTAATTTTTTTTATGGGAAATGTTGTTACCTTCTTGTATTTCTTAAGTATACTATGGTATACTTTTTTTTTTCAACATTCTCTTTTTTTAAGTTCTTTCAGGGACTTCTTGTTTTATATTTCTTAGGGGCTTAAGTGGAAAATCAAAACGCAATCATTGTCATCTCTAACTACATTTAAACTGCCACAGTCATAGCTTATTATAATGTTATACTTTTGAAAAACCGTAACTTTCATTCCAGAGTTTAAATTTAAAGGATGTAAGATTCTCAAAATCAGTTCAAAAATGATTTTGAATTTACAAAAAGTAAAAGACATTCGAGACAAGGAAAAAAGAATAATTGCACTTAATTAAAATAGTTGTAAATTCGTGAACGACTATACATTTTGTCATATTGGTAGTTAAGTCATTATAATGATTTTAAGAAGGATTTACTTACTTACTTTAATTTAAAATGACATTTTTATTTTAAATTTTTAAATTTTTAATGAAATGTAATGTAATGTTACAGTAATGTAATATTACTTTAATGCTCGAGGAAACTAAACTCTAAGGTCGCTTAGGTAACTTTTTTTATTTATTTATTGATTAAAATTTATTTTATATATTTTGTGCAATCATATTAGCATCTCCATTATAAAATCTTTGAGTATAAAAATTTCAGAGTTGAAGTTTATTTTTATGGAAGCAGTTACTAATAAATTTTTAAAAAAAAAATTGATTTTTTTTTTATAAACAACTAGGTGGGTACCATCGCTTCGCTCCGGAACCCTTCCATATCTAATGTAAAAGAAACGCTTTATTTTTTAGCAAATTAATATCGAGATCATAGAATGTACGACTTGCCAGGTCGTTGTGGTGTTTTCCGCTTAACTCAGGTGTATTGCGGGTTTCCGCCACACACTTTGGTTTGCGGCCACACACTTCTTGGCCATTTCTCCTCCACAATAAGAGAGTTAATTTTTTATAATTTTTATATTGTCTACAGTATCGAACCTATCCACTTGCGAATTCAAGTTTGTAGCATGTTGGGAAGTATGCTAAACATTTCAAACAGAGGCACACATACACACACCATCACAAATTTTCCTTTTATGTTGTAAATTAATGTAATATTTAAGAAGTGAACTCGTTAAGGCAAAATCAAATCTTGAGATATTATTTTATTGTAGTGTAGTTTGAATATGCAGTCACGGAAAAGAAAGAGAAAGGCTAAGGCTAACTAAGTTAATCTTGCTAACTTACAATGTGAATTTAATGTTGTCGAAGCATATTACAATTATTCAAAAAGCAAGACCTTGACAATAATTATAAATATTTAATTTGAAATTCAATTTGTAGACATGCAGATGAAATTCTTATAGATTAAGCAAAAAAAAAAAAGGATGAAACAATGAAAGAATAAAAGAAACCAATGAATAAACAAAACAAATAGGTTGATGATCTATAAGAAAAACCGAAAATGGCATTAGAGAATGTTAGAACGCTGAACGAAAAGGAAGAAATGGAAGAACAGCTATAAAAAGACATTATTGAAGGGTCACCAACAAAAAAGTGAGCTTTTCCACAGAAGAAGAAGAGCTTGACTAATACACATGAGATCCAAATATCCAAACAAGATTTTGATTTCTCGTTGAATTGCCATTGTTTTTAACAATGTTTTAAATCTCATATTAAAAACATTTACTCTTTTCAGTTAAAAACTACAGTAATCACAACAAGTCTACAAGTTTGAAGGGATCTTGTGATATAATAATCCCCACATTCCGGGATAGTGGGATGATAAGTCTAGGTCAAGTGTCCCCCGGTGGTTAACTTTCAGTCCGCTGTCAAATACCTCACTACTTGAGCTATCGGCCCCTAGTCAGGGTAGTTCTACTAATATTCAAAAAAAAACAAAATTTAGCTGAAGAAATATTTTTTTTTCAAATATTAAAAGCAATTTTTTTATTGGTTAATCATGAGAAAAAAAATAAAGCTTAATAAATCCTTATCAGTATTCAGATTCTGTTGAAATGCATCCTTACATAATATCTGTATCAGAAAAAAAATTGTGTATTTTTACATTCTTTTACATCGCTTTAAAAGAATTTTTTAGTATTCTGTATGTGTTAACATTAAAAAAAAAATATGCGTTTAATTTTTTTCTAGCTGTAAGAAGCTTTAACGTGCATTAAATGTAAGTTAATATGAAAACGGAAAAAAATAGAGAATGCACAAATTCGTTTGTTTCACCCATTGAGCCATCATCGACAGCAATGATGGCTTAATGCGTGAAAGCAAAGGAATTTGTGCATTCTCAATTTTTTTTACCCAATCGAATAAAATGTATTTTTTTTTTTAATATTTAGCAGTTAAATTTTAATCTTAAGGAATACTAAATATATTTTTTGATGTTTATTATAAAAATGCTAAATGTATTGTTTTAAAAACACCTAAAAAAAAATGTGATAAACTTATTTGTTTTCTTAAATTACAGTAAAGAATCCTATTTTATTTATTAAATTGTTTACCTTTAGAATTTAATGTAAAGAAATTAAATATTATTCAGTTTAATGTTTATTATTACTTATGAGCTCATTCTGAGAAACGACATTTGAAGAGACTCTTTTTTCCTTGAGATCTTATTCTATTAGAAGGAAGGAAGAGTTAATATGCTTTGCGTCGCCATATTATCGGTGTCATTACTGAGGTCTGGCTTGGTTGGTTTTTACTGCTTTTAACAATATTCTCTCTATCTTTCCAAGCCACGTAAACAGGCTGCAATCCTTGATTTATCTGATGGTTGTGTCTCAAAAGCGCAGTTCATTCGCGTCAATTTCTTCCCATCGTTGTTCCGTCCATCCATTTAGCCATAAAAATGTCGATATTTATGCGTTGGATTTTCCCCCCCCCCCTCGTTGTCAGTGACATGCTACATCCCGCCCCCCTATCCTCCATTTGCGAGAGCAGTGCCTATAAAGCCCCGTGTCTTTACGGAGGCCCGAGAATTAAGGCATGGACCAGCGATTGCATCCTAGGTCGGATGCTCATCAATGCCGTTGAAAGAAAGGGCCATCTATTAGGCCTAAGGGAGACGATCAGGCGACGATTCGCTTGGCCTCACTTTCCTCCAGTTGATCTCCCTGCGGGAAACGAGAGGTGGAAGCAGATAAATTTTTCTTGCTATTATCAAATGAAACCTTAGATCAAAGGAAAAAAAAAAAATAGACACACCCACTTACATTTCATAGAGTTTTCGATGCAGTAAAGGTCAGATTCTGATTCTCCAGTTAAGCTTTGAAATGAAAATATTATCCCTTGTCAGAATTTTATGACAAGGGATAATTTATGTACAATTCGGTTCAAAAAAGGATCTTTTTATATTGTCGAACAATTTTAAAAAAAAGTAACTATAATAAAAGTAACAAATTTCATCAAGAAACAGTTTTTAGTAAAAACAAAATTTAAATGAAATGTAAGATAATGTAATGAAATAATACATTATTAAATTCCGATAACGTATCTAAAGGAGAGTCAGGAGGCTGTTTTGTGATAGAGAAGCGAAAAAACGGAGTGTGACATTCATTCTAATTATCATTGGTATCTAATAGTTCATTGAATGAAATTAACAAACTATCCCGTCTTTAATAATATGGAATTTTAATTAACTAAATCCTATTGAATTTAAATTGAAACGATTTAATGTTGTGTCCTAATAAACAATTAGATATGTTGCTTAATACATTATTTTAGCTTCATTAAGTTAATCTGCTATAACAGAATAAGAAGAGGTCATTATTAAGTAAAAATCTGCCTCTTCTGTCGTTAATCAGCTCTCAAAGCATAGATCCTTACTTAAATCATTTAAAAAGAAATTCTATTCGAAATTAAAAGTTCAAAGTAAAAAATATCTCATTTCAGCCACCACATTTGATTAAAAAATGAAAAAATAGGTGAAAAGCAAGTACTAGGTCTTTGAATCAAATGCGGTGGCTGAAATAATTTTTAACTTAAAAAATATCTTACAGGCGCTTTTAAAGAGCTATGTGTATCACTGTGGATAAAGAGATTCTAACAATAAAGAATTTAATAACAAAGCAATTTTACTTTGTTTTATATTTCTTCTGTACTTTATGATAGTAATTTGAAAATATCCGAAAAAGCAAATTATAAGCTGAAGAAGTAAAATTTTAGGCCACCATACAATTACGGATAAAATAATTTATAAACATTAAAATACAAGCACTTTCTAAGCGACCTGCGCTTCTTTGTTAAGTGTCAAGACTTGGCAAAGAAGCGCAGGTCGCTTCGAAAGTACTTGTATTTTAATGTGCATAAATTATCTTATCCGTAATTGTGTGATGGCCTGAAATTTTGCATCTGCATTATAACAATAAATATTATTCAAATTATAAGCTTATCTATAGAATATACCTAACATAACTTTATGAAAGGGCATTGGCATAAATGTTTAATAATGTCGTACAATCGAACGGCAATACTTAGAACAATAGGCTACAGAAATATTAAGAAACAACAAAGCAGAGCAAATTGAACCCGAGCTTTATTAGGTGATTTCTTTCGAAAGAAAATTGCATAAATACCTGCTAGCTTCGGCTTGGGCATCTATTTGTTCAATAACAAGAAAAAGTAAAGAAATGTTTGGAACATTAGGGATTGACTTAAACTAAGATATTGAAGGTATCAAGAAATATATGATCAAAGCTCAACTTCGTATTCAACTCATTCGTTACAGATATATCCTGCAATTTTACGGCATGTTTCGTTGCAAACCGTTGTCATAAAAAAAAATCGTCGAATCACGAAGCACTGTTTTTTTTTCTTTTATCGATATATCTGCTGCACTGCAATCTTGACATATGTGCATAACTGACTTAAATAGAGCATTTATAACTCAAATAAACACTGCACGCGTTAAGTCTTAAGGTTAATCTTCAAGTTATAATAATTTGTGAAAACAGATAATGAAGAAAAAAAGAAAATGAAAGTTGTAAACAGCTTAATATTCACTTAATTATAGAGCATGATACAAGGAGAGGTAAGCATACCATATCTTATTACCATCACCATCCGGACAACGAAGTTTGAGCGATATATCGCAAAAAATCAAGGAATGGTGGAAACTGAAAACTGACGTATGGGCGAAGCATCGGAAATCGAATTGTCGCCAAGCATGGTATGACTGAACTTCGAATACTTCGAAGGTAAATAGTTTTGCTGTTTAATAGGACTTTTTGTAAGTTGTTATCTGAATTTCTTGCCTTGATTGAATACTAATTCAGCATCAAAAATTTTTTTTCAAGAATATTTTCCCAGATCAGATACATGTCTATCAAGAGAAAAAAACATATGTTGTTTGAGATTAGCTTAATCTAGATTGGGATAAATAACATCGTGTAGATATCATCATCCCTCGCTTTACAATAAACAATATCATTTCTTGTTGGAAGTGAAATGTTCCTTTTTATATCCAGCTGTCTTATTACGACTCACTTTTGCAGTTGTACCAACATTTTTTTAAATTTGTTTCATTAAAGTAATTTTCAAAGTAGAAAGAGAAACTTTACATATTACATAGTAGCTAAAACCCATTCGGATTATCAAGTTTCTTTGATCAAAATAATTTCCCTTTCATCAGAAGGAAATTCTGGATGGTTTGGCTTAAATAATGTTTACAATCCATTCTCTTAATGATTGCATTAGTATTTAATTATAAAAACTTTAATTTCACACATGATGGAAGTAATGATTTTTAGATTAGAATGCTTTTTTAACATTTGCAGAAAATCTAAATTCCAAAATACTTAGAATATTCTTCCAAATAATTAGGAAAGGCACAGGAATTTTAAAAGTTTAATCAACTGTGATGAATTCGTCTTTCATGTTGTGTTTTTTGCTCTGGAAATTTATATTCGTAGTAGGAAGCAAAGCTTGGAGGCTTATGGTTGATAATGTTGCTTTTCTGTAGCAATATAGCAAGCTTTATGTCAGGTGTTATAATTATTTTCCCGTCTTGACTTCCACAAACAATTTACTGCTTTTATTATCACAGCAAAGAAGAAAAAAGTTATGCTAGAGTGGGGAAAACTTAGAGCAATATAAATAAAGCGTTTGTGCTGAGGTGAAGTGTTAATTATCATCTTTGCAGCCATTGAACGTCAGATGTTGAAAAACGACTAAGGGCTTGTAGCGCACTCTTTCGGCACACCAAGAATTAAAACATTCTCCTAAATTCGGTCTGGGTTGACGTTGCAGCGTGATTTTCCCATTGCCGCAGCAATTTACATTTTTTCTTTTCCTCCATCCTTACGATAATAATAGTGTTTTAATTTCTTAAATGTAAAAAGATTTCAGAAGACCGTTATACGTCCTAATAGGATAATAAATTGAAGAAGTCCAGAATAAAGAGGTCTTGAAACTGCATAGGAGGCGATTCAGACTCTGCTGGTGGATTTATTTCAAAGTGAAGAACATTATTCAACTTAGAAGTAAGATTTCATTAGGTTTTATGTATTCTTTTTTTTTTCGTTTGTAGCCATTAACCAATCTACAGTCATTTCCTCTTATGTTGATACTTTTTATTTCTTAACATCTAAGAAAAGAGTAATATCTATCAATATACGATATCTCAAAATTGTTGTAAATATAGTGCAGACCTAAGTTTTCTTTTTCCTTATTTGAAGAATGAATCGCTTTTACAATGTATTTATGATTCTAATTACAAAGATCATTCATATTGACAGTGATTTTTTTTAAAAAACTATGATTTGTTAAAAGAAACGTAGAGCGACAAAAACTTAAGATTCTTAAAGAAGCGTACAGTAGGCCCGGTAGCCCGAGTGCTCAGGGCACTTGGCTGCAGGTTGGAGGTAGCGGGTTAGATCCCCGGCCTCTACGGAGAGCAGGGATTTTTTCCATGCTCTATTCTCCTCCAAACGGGTCCTAGGTCTAGCCAGCCCTCTGAAGAATGGGTACCGGGTTTCTTTCTCGTGGGTATAGGCGGGCGAGTGTTGTGCATCCGACCTCCTCTCAGTCTCGGTCACTGAAACTTTGGAGCCTTATTTCCAGTGTCCCAATGGGCCACTGCAGACACCAGTGGGCTACCTAACCTAACATAACTAAGCATACGACTATTAATATAACATTTTTAAGACAGACACCTCCCAATTTATGAATATAAAAGAAAAGAATTTAAATTTCTTTTCTTCTATTATTAATTATTGCTTCTTTTTTATTAAGTTCTTTATAAAGATTAACGCTTAAATAAGTAAGTCATCCAATCTACTTTTTAATTAAAATTTTGATAACTTAGTTCTCTGCTTACAACTTAAATCTGGAATATTGCAAATACGAGATTTTTAATAAAATTATTGAATTATTAGATATCTTAACTCGGGAAACCTCTGCCGGTGTAATTTTGTGACAACCCATCAATTTATGTATTCCTGACTTTCCGTCTTATCCTCTGTTAAATTATGGTAATTTGATGGCTTCGGTTATGCTGCCAATTATTGGTGGTCGTTGACTCTCTCTCTTTTTATTCTGAAGAATTTTGTTTTAATACTCTATTTACGGTTATGAATTTGGTCTAAAACTTTCTTATCCATACAGAAACAGACTATTTTGAAAAAAGTACATTATTTTTAATATTTCTGTATCTTTGGACTACAGTTTGTTTGAATGTTGAATAAGTTGCTTCATTCTTATAATTTTTTTAGATACATAGTCTTGGTGGCAAGTTTCACACAGGAGGACAATCGATGTAATTATAATCTCTAGACTGACAACACTAACAATTCACTAAAACAATGAAGTTGTGACAAATTGTGGAGAATTAGACTAATACTTACAATGGAGTAAAAGCATGATTTACCAGATGAAGGCAAACTGTGAGAGGAAATGAACGACACAAACGGAATTAAGAATCTCAGCAAGAGATGTTATTTGCTCATCAACTTCGATGACAATATACAGTAAATCCATGAGAGGTTTCGTACACAATTGAAATTAGTGTTTTTGTGAGTACAAGGAAAAAAAAGTAAAACATAATGGAAGGACGTACCTTTTAGCAAAAGGAATGCTGAGAAATATTTGAAGCCTAGAAAAAGAAGTATAATCGTATCTAATGGTCTAATTAGGGGTTCTTAACGTTTTTACTATTACAGACCTTGAATGACTGGCCATTTTGTCCCCATTTCCTTTAGCGAGATTGTTGAAATCTTAATGGGAGAAGTTATAGAGGTTGTAGCCCTTCAACCACAAAAAAAGAAAAAAAAAACAACTCTTCGTCTTTTTTCCAGATCCATAATTAGAAACATTTAGTTTGGAAACATTCCATCATTTGGTTCCCATCTCATAGTTAGAAACCCCTGATTTATTTCGTAAAAAAGATTTTTTCTTTCTTTGTTGTCAGCTGTTTTGAACTTTGTTTATGTTATCTTATGATATGTTATGTTATGTTATGTTATGTTAGGTTATGTTATGTTATGTGGTGAGTGTGGGTGGCAGGGAAGCCCAGAACCGTGACCGTTGGTCTATTAACTTTGTTTAAATCTAAATGTAGGAAATTGTCGTCTTGTAGGAAATTGTATGTGATCCCCTAAATATCTCTTTATAAGATCAATTCTGTACCTACACTTAATATCTTGAATGCATTATCTATTGATAACTCCGTCACGAACATCGCTTCAATTGTGGAGTAACTTTGTGCTATGAAAAGTTTAAATTTAAGGCTGGAGGAGATAACATAATGAAATACTTTTCTTTTACAAAAATTTCGACTACGATTATTTTTTAAAAAATTAATTTTTATTCAAGATTTTATACTATGCTGTCTGTTGTAATAATTTTAAAAAATAAATCAAATTATGATTTATTTTTTAACTTGCCAGAAATTATGCATTAAATTTAAGATTTGAAGATGTTCAGTACAGTTATCAAGGCGGCCAAGGATGCGGACTGCAAAATTGAAATGAAATAGGAAATAATTAAAAATAAAAAATAAAAATGTTACAAGCACTATCATCTAAACAAGCAATTCTGTTGAATCTATTGCAAAAAATCTTCCTAATTTTTAACTTAAATTCTAAATCTTACCAATTTAGAATTTATACAGTTTAATAAGTTTTTTTACGCCACGATCCAACATAAAACAAAGTATATGTAAATGATAAATACATTATTCATACACTTATTAAAAAAATTCTTGTTCCACATGATAAAAAGTTCACTAAGATTAAATTTAATAATCTTATCTTTTACTTGTGATAATTTGAAATCTTCCTTATATCCTTCGGCCTATTTTTCAAGAGATGTAAAGTGTAATGTGAGATTTCGTTGGTGGAAAGGCTGTAGTTCAATTACAATATATAAGAGTTCTTTAGCAGAAGGGAACTTTTATCACTTCTTTCAGGAAGATTATATTAATGAAAAGTGTTTTCACAATTGAAAGGCTGAATGCAACAGTGGTGTAACCCTCTCCGAGGTCGAAATAGAGTTAACTACGCCATCGGTTATTATTAACCTTTAACTATGTAGAAGAACTGATATACGCTTAATAGAAACATTCTTCGTGAGTTTACAAATGAAATGAATGCAACAGAAACACATGCAAAACTGGCTTTTGTCAACTTTCCAGTCCAATATCTCAGTTCTTTAAAAAAGAGGGTTAGACCACTGTTGCGCTCAACCTTTCAATTAGTCGTCAGTGTTTAAAATGCTATATAAATGAAAAATCACTGACAATTCAAATTGTGTATGTGCATTGAATTTTTTTTTTAAAAAAAAGCACTGCCAGCATTTTAGAAAATTATGTTGCTCAATACTTTTTTTTTCGCATTTCTTTAACCAGCTGAGTTGAACAGTGGTTGACGAACATCATGTTGAATCTTCTATTCGTTCAATATAAAAATAAAAGAGATCAGTTTTATTTAACTCTTACTTCTAATTATTTACATTTTATTAATTATAAAACTGTGACTAATATTGTCAAGTTGTAGTAAAATTGTTTTATACAAAAACTACTATATGCAGAAAATGTAAAAAAATTCAAATAACTTCATCTCCATCCTACTTAGAACGAGAAAAAGAATCTACTTTAAACTTTTATTTTTCTGATTCCACATAGTTTCATTAGGTAGAAAGAAAAAATCTGGGAAATCTTCGGTTTTTTTTCCTTTTGTTCTTGCAATTCTTTTTCTCATTTTCTTTAAAGTTTTCGACAGAATCCATGGTAGTCAAATAGGTTTCATTTCGAAATTTGGTATTGGAGTCGTAATGAGTCCCAACCGGACACCAGTTCTTCCCTTATATTCATGAGAGACGAAACACCGGATCTCGCACGAGACTCCTCCGTCCGGATATTTGATGCCAAGCGGCTAGTGAATTCCTCTCGAAAATTGCGCTCTATACCATCTGTATCACGTTAACCGCTATGGAAATCGAGGGGGGAAAAAGAAGAAAGAAGAAGTTTTAGGAAAGTGTGCTGAGAGTTGAATTTAACTACAATGTAGAGAAGGAATTAGAAAAACGGAAATGATGTTCGATACAAGAAAGCAAAAAAGAAATCGAAAAGAAAGTTGTTATTCAAAATAGAAAATTACTCTTGTCTGAAACAATTGGAAAGAGACAGTTTTTGAAGAGGAAAGATATGTCTGGCTGCTTCTTTGCATTCTGATAGACTTCGGGAAAAATGTGCAGTACAATATTATGAATAAAAATTATGGCTCTGGAATCAGTAAGCGCAAAATTATCATTAATGTGTTGCAGTTCATTTAACCGCAAATCCTCTTCATTTAAAGTTAAATTTTAATCAATAATAATTTTGTATTATTAGAAAAATTGAAAGTGAATGAAGCAGATGATTTAAATAAATGAGCATCTAAATTAAATGAAATCACTTGTTAATTGTGATTTTTTTCCCAGTGGGTGTCAATTTCTGCAATAATAATTACTGCAGTTTTGGTGACATTTTAAAGCTTACATTTGTTAAAATAAATGTACTAGATAGAATATCAAAGAAATTATTTAATGAATAAGTGCAAATAATGAGGATATCAAAAAGGAGGGTGTATCTGTTTTCTTTTATTTATTTAATGGAACCCAAACAGAGATGTTTAAGATCTTGTTTCTCATCAGTTGCAGTATCCCATTGATCCACATATCATATTCTACTTACCGAAAAACTTAAACAGCACAGTTAGCAAACAAACCACATTTATAAGCCATAAAATTAATCTCCAACATTAACAATTTAGCTTAATATTCAGTAAGCTTGAATATTAAATATTTTTCAGCTTAATTTTCTTAGAAAAATTGTTGCATAAATTAGCGGTGGTAACCTATCATATGACTTAATTTTTAGATTAAAGTAATTGATTCAAATGAAGCATTATCTATGTAATCAGTTTTATTCGTCACTTATAAATTTATAACGCATAAAGGCTTATTCCTTCGGTACTTACATTTGTGAGACACCTAGATTTTATGAAGATTTATATCATATACCGTTTGTAAACAATGTAGATTACTAAGGTAGTTCTGATTTTTGTGCTTTTGGTCTTCAGTATCAACAGCACTAACATCCTGTAAGGCCGGAAATGTTGATTTCGATTTAGATCTGATCTAGCTATCATCTAGATTATAATATAAGCTGAAATTGGTCTTATTTCTCATCGTCAAGATCTATTGAAATAATTAAGACAAAAAATGGCTAAAAAAACTGTCAACTCACAAGTTTTTCCTTAAAAACTGGCACTTTTTTATATTTCATATTTTGTTGATATTTTTCGTGTCCTGTTATATCATAAACATTTCTATCTATGTATTTCCTGTTCAGCACATAAACGATGTTAACTTTTTTTGTTTTAAATTCCTTAAAGTAAAACCATTAATTAAAACAAGATAGAGATAGCGATTAGTAAACCAATAACAATGCTTCACAACGGTTTCTGATAATAATGCTACCGTTATTTTCTTTCTACAAACATTATTGTATATTATTAGTATTGTTTGTATAGCATTGTTGTCATTGATAATAATTGTTACCGTATTGTTATTGTTGACACCCCCTGTATCTCAGGACCCCGACCACGTAGAGACACAAACTCTACGGCTCTGAACTACTCTCGGCGAGACCTTTCCAACGACACACTGACCAAGTCTCTAGCCATCGTGGTTGACATCCTGACCAAGTCTGTAGCCATCGTGGTTGCTGCACTGATACCTGTCCACAGACGGACAGACAAGCCGGGGATATAAGGCGTCTGATACATCGCATCAGAAGCCTAAAACTAAGTGCTTTTCAGATGATTTTAAATGTCATTTTTGTTTCTTTACTTTCTTTTATTTTCTTTATATTTATAACTAGATCAATTCTAAACTTTGAATATAATTATTACTTTCTTATTACGCAATTATATTTTCTTTCTTGTAACGATTGCAGCAATAGAAATAAAATGTAGCCTTCGATTCTGAAAAATTAATTACTCCTGCATTACACCATTATTCTTTTTAATTCAACTGAATTATTTACATCTTACGAGATTATTACTTTAATTAATTTTTTGTGGATTTACTTTCATTAAATTTAAAAAATATTGTATATTGTATATAATGTACTTATATAATGTATTATATAATGCAAATACTTATAATGTTTTGAAAAATTATAAATATATACTTTCTTAATTATTGAAAATTATTAAAGAAAATTTACAAAGATTACATCATACATCATTTGTATTATAAAATATAATACATCTTCAAAATATTATCAATATAAACACATTAAAAGGTTAAGATCCAGTGGTTTACTAAGTGATATCCCAGTTAAAAATTTAATAGAAATTTGTATAAAATTCAAAATTTTATTTATTCATTTCTCTCATACATCAGAAAAATAAATTACAGAAAAATCCAAAAATAGCTCACATATTTTCTACGCTTTAAGCACTGAAAGTCCATTTAGAAGCAGTTCTTCTATTTTGAATGTGTTAATTTTATTTTCTCGGGGCTATTGATTTGTATCTGTTTTGGAAAGGACTGTCGTGGGAGGAAACACTAAGCATCCAGGTGTTTCAACAAAGTCAACTGTTATTGATTAATTTGGGGTCTTCTTCAATGTCAGGGATATCGCATCATCGATCAAATCCCCTCCTTAATGGTCTCGAAGAAAGGTGCTTTTGTAGATGACTAAATATCATTGCAGGCAAGAACACAGAAAAATGTTTAACGAGGCTAGGCTTGGTTCTTCTTATACCAGTAATATTAAATATTTAGATTTGTTTTAAGATAATTCTGTCATTACAAAATTAAAATAAAATCATATAAAAATTAAAAATTTAATAAAATTATTTGAAATACTGGGAGTTTTTTTTTTTTTTTTTTTAAATTTAACTATTAGATCAATGAGTATAAACTAGGCAATCCGCTGATGGTAAGGTAACATTGCTATTTAAAAGAATTTAATCTCCTATAATTGTTAAAGGCACTATTAATGTGCAAATGTTTATTATCTATTTACTGCCAAATGTCTTCACACAGGCTAAAATAATATTAAAGATTAAAATGAAGAAATGATTAAATTACAATTAGATTTAGAATTTCATTCTATGACAATAAACATTTTTTAGAAAACATACAGTGCTTCATACTATATTAAGGAAAAATGTTTATAAATTGCAATAGCTTATAAGCCGTTTGGTTACATTTTATTCTATTGATTGCAAAACGATTACGTCTATATTTACGTATTTTCTGTGCCTAAATCCAAATAATTTTATTTAAATTACTGAAAATGTATTGCTATACATTTGATAGCTCTCGTGGAAATTTGTTGTTTACTCTGAAGAAGATCATTTGTTCCTTCTTAAATTTTGTCATAGGCAAATTTCTCCGCAGACAATAAAAAAAAAAGTGGAGGCAGTAAATATGATGATCAAGTAGATAATTTAAGGATGTAACTTAAGTTTTGCAATTTTCATTGTTTAGAAAAAGAAGAACAAATAATTGGTGAAGGAATAATCATAATATTGGCGAAACTTTTAAACTATAAATGTATTAGAACTTTTGAAAGTAAAACTAATATGATAGAAAATACTCAAAGTTATTGTTGCTCTAAAAATTGAAAACAAAATTAGATTTTCATGAGTTTTAAATTAGACTAAATTATAAGTCAAAGTAGGGGTGTTATTAATAGTTTAAGTAATTTATTTTTAAATGGAGAGAAATCGCCAACCGGACAATAAATATGCCTTCGCCCATAGAGCCAACATCAACGAGAATTCTGTACAATTGTTTCATCCTTATTGGGGAATCATCAGCAGAATCTACTCGTTGATGTTTGGCTCGCCGCGCGAAAGCTCTACCCAAAGCAAATGCGATCCCGCGAATGGCCCGAAAGTATGTACAAATGTAAATAAATATTTAGGAAATTTGGAAGTTAAAAGAATGTGTTTTTATACAAGATAATACATTATTATTTTCCTATTATTATTATTATTGTTGTTGTTAATGTTACTATTACTAGTACTATTACAATAATAGTAATTTTCCGCAATTGCTTACCAGTATGATAGATTTATTTTAAGAATTGAAAGAATATTTTAATTTAATAAAATTGTTGATCTCAATGTTAAAATCAATTTATTGAAAGTTTCTTTAAAACTTTGACTAAAATTTGTGTTACTTACAATGATCAATTAAAATAACCTAGAGAAATTGGTAATTTAAGCAATTGATAAATTAAGAAAAGCAATATAATATTTCCTAACAATCATCAAATAGAGCAAATCAGTTTCATGAAATTATTGAAGTTACACAACAGTTATTTATCCTTTTGACAAAGAGGTGACAAAGATCTTTTCTTTCTTTTTCCTGTATTTACCTTCTCTTTCTCTCCTTCCGGTTGCATAAGGGTCTCCTTCTCTCCTTGAGTCTACTTAATGAGTCGTAGTGGCCTCAGTATTAGTGAGATATACCAAATGAATAAGAGTTATTTTCAGTGTTAAGTTTTGTTCCTACTGAAATTCGTATGAAAGAAATGGTAAGCGCAGAAACATTTGACAGGCAACGAAGCTTTTATGCTGTTTACTTTTACAGGTTTTATTCAATTCAGAGTAATCCAGTTTCACCAGTGGAAATTTGAAATTAAAAAAAGTCAATATTACAAATTCTTCTTGAATTTTAGAAATTTTTAAAAAAGTTCAAAGTTTCAGCCAACGCACATGATAAAACTACAAAAATTAAAAATAAAAACTAAAAAATTAAAAACATGTTAAAAATTGTCAGACTAGTTTCGGCTTAATTAATAAGCCAGTCTCAGTGTTATTAATTAATTAATTAATTAATTAAGCCGAAACTAGTCTTACTATTTTTAACATGTTTTTAATTTTTTAGTTTTTATTTTTAATTTTAATTCATTATAGTTTTATCATGTGCGTTGGCTGGCCAACTTTGAACTTTTTTAAAATTTACTACTTGAATTTTGTTTGGACAAACTCAAAACTTGCTGTAGAGACTTCTGTTGTTGAATGCCACTTTGATATTGAATCTTTTTTATATTGTATTCTTGAGATCTGTGGAATTATATTTGTTTATATTATATTAGTTTTGGAGGAAAGTCTAATCTGCCGATTGTAATGTGCATGCAGTGGGATTGGGAATGGGTGCCCTAAGAACAAACAAGTTTAAGCTTCAATCTCAATTTGTTATTCACGGATGATAATCTTAACAAAGATATCAAGTAAGGCTCAAACTATGTTTTTTTGATTGTTTGTTTAGTTTAGTTTGTTTTTTAATAAAAATAGAGGAATTAGTGTTTGAGCGAAAAAAAAAAAAATACCAGTCCTGAAAGATTTTGAAAACAAATTTTCTTAAAATCTTGCTTTTACTTTTACTTTTTTGTATTTGTCGTCAAAATAATCGAAAAGTTTCGGGGATTTTTTTAAATATCTGCTCAATAAAACCTGCTACCTTCTCAGCTTCCCTCTGACTGAGAAAATGATCTCGGAATCCAAGGTCACGTGCCCATCGTATGTGTGTGTTTGGCGGGAAGCCGACCAAAATTGAACAGTTTAGCCTTTGACCTTACCTCACGTTACTTAGGATTGACCCACGTCGATGAAAAATGAAATACAGGCATCCTCAATAGTATACCTAACATTGGACACCTTATTTATATCTCTGTTTCTTAAGGTTTCAGCGGAGCAGCAGCCAGGAAAACCCAATGTTTTCTTTTATAAATACGCATTTGTCTCTTAATTAACAAAACATTGATGTTTATTAAGTTATTTTGATGAACTTATTTAATAAATTACTATTACTCTGACTAGGTGATTTTTAGATTGAACATAGCATTGATATATTATGTAGACTTATAATGTAATAAGTATTTATCTGCATTAATTTCGTCTTAAGCTGGCCGAACACGTAACAATATTTTGCAGTATTGACGGTCAATATTGATTAAAATTGATATTGACAGTTGATATCACGGGCGAACACACAGTTTTTTGTTATCGAGTATTGACCTGATTGTTGCTGCTTTACGGCACTAGGGAGAGCTAGAGAGAGCGTCTTTGCAGCGATTGTACGACATCGGTTTTATACAATTTATTTGCGAATAAAATGGGAGCTATCCAGTTTACTTGCGGTTAAGCCTAACTTGTTACGAACGTAACAGAATCGCTCTAGTATTAAACGCCTTACCTCTGTCGAAATCAATTAAGAGTCTTTCATTATCAATTGACCAAATGTTGTTGTTTGAATTATCTTTTTTGGGCCGACCCATTTTGATGATTTTATGCCTTCTATCTCAAAAAAACTGCTCGGTGTGCGTTTTCTATCTTGAAAGCGGCGTCTTGCTTACGTCACCATTGTCACGTGATTTCTTCCGTTCATTTGATTCGCTCCCGCACCAGCAATACTTTTCGTCAACTGAAAATGATCCTTTTTTCGTATCAACGTCAATAATCTTGAAATGGTCAATATTGACCATTTTTATTGCTGGAAACGGTTGATATCAATAAAAATGAGCAATATTGACCGTCAATACTGCAGAATATTGCTACGTGTTCGGCCAGCTTTATGATGAAAGTTTCAATTTTAATTTATTCCCTTAAAAGTTTTGAAAAATATCAATTTTATACATTAACAATAAATAATTTTACATTCACGATTTTGTTTAAACATAAAATGTAGTGGGACTTCATAATAAATTTCAAATAAGAGAATATAAAAAAAAATAAAAATAAAAGAAATTCGAAGAAAAAAATCTATTTTCCTTAAAATGTGTTTTTTATTTTATTTTTTTAAGTTTCTTTTAAGTTTATTTTGAAATTCTAATATCTGCTGAATACAAATAGTATAAATTTTGCATTTTCTGAAAAAAAAAATGAATGAAATCATCATAGTTTAGTTAAATTATGAAAATCGGATTAGCAAATTATCTTAAACCGACGGCTGATTAATTCAGATGATAAAAAATATTAAAATTCAGTATTTAAAACAATGATGTATTAAAAGAAACAGGATAAGGACCCATTGCCTTCATATATATATATACGTGCACCTAAAACCCGAAAAACACGTTACTTGAAGAACACGAGTTTCGAAGAACACGCATACCTTCCCCCGAATTATACGGTTTCAAATTACACGATTTTGGAGTAATTCTATTGAAAAAGAATTAAATACATATATTATTTGATATAAAATTATAGTAGTTCAAAATTTAGAGTAATATTCTCAGCAATTACATCAGCGATTAATAAAGTTTTAACCTTTTTAATACTTTTAGTGTTTAGAATTAAATTTTTCCCAATTAATTTGACTGAATAATTTATATTTTATATAGTTTTCCAATCTTAAACCAAAATTATTCTTCAATTTATTGATTTGAAAGATTTTTAACCAATTGTATCGAGTTATTTTTTCATTATTTTGATTATTTTTTATTTTCATACTTGAAACGGAATCCCGTTTTTTGTAGTCTCGAACAACACGGTTTCAAAGAACACGGAACCAATTAATCGTATTCTTCGAGGGTTAGGTGTATTCTAAGGGGAATTTTGCTTTTCTAAGGGGAATTTTGTCGCCTTCGCGTGTTCATTTCTAGACAAGATTAAACTTAGAAAAGATTTCAAATATGAAAATAGATGATCTTGTTCATAAAACATACTAAGTTTCAAGAGATTCATCGAGTAATTCACATGTTATTAGAGGGAGGGACAGACATAAAAAACACAGATTGAGTGATGACATAGGCCTCAATTTCTTAGGATACTAGACCAATCCCAAAGTGTAGAGCAGACAAAATGTAGTTTTATAAAAAAAAAAAAAAGTTGCCTCGAAACACTTTTTTTTTAGTCTGATTTTTTTTTATTGAATTTTTCATCCTTTTTAAACTTCGAAAGTTAAGTTCTAGAGGTTTCAAATTTTAGAGAAATGTAAATATTCAAACATTTTTTAATAATTTAAAAACCCCTGTCTTAAATAAATTCTGATGTTTACCTCAATATTATATAATATTATATATTCTATAATATTAAGATATTTCGAATATAAAAAAAAATTGCAAAACCTGTAATTATAATGAAATTTGTCTGATTCTTTGTAACTAGGCATTATTGTTTTGATTTGTTTTCTTTTCTGCAATTTCACCTAATTATCTTAACAGACATTATATCATGTTATTGCGCACAATTTTATTGGAAAAATTCATATTAACTTTACAGTATTTTTGTACTAACACGAGTAAAACACTGTATCATTGATGGCAACAATATCAAATATTAGCTTTCTTTTATTTTTCTTCTCTCAAATTACTTAATTTTTCCTTTAAATTTAACAAATAATTATAGCCTTGTTAAATTTTCTAGAAATATATAAATACCATTATTAGGTTTCCTGATTGTTAGTAAGAAGTTTCAATTTGACCTACTTCAATATGTATGAATGTCAACACCATTTTGATTCTCTTTGGATTTTAGTTTTTTGCTAACATGTACGAAGCGATTTCTCTGTATCCGTCAAGTGTATTATTTTGTATTGCCCATTTCACTGTGATTGGCTCTGTTAAACTGGATTTTTGCCAAACAGTTAAAGGGAAAGGGTGTATTTATTCAGAGAAACTGAAGTTGAATTCCCAATGCTGAGATCCTTACCATGTCTTCAGTTTTGATCTTACAAAATTGGATTTTCCCGTGACTTGTTTGTTCCTGATACAAATATGAAGTTAATGCAATAATATCAAATTACTGAAATCTGTATCTTAACTTCAAATATTATTAATATTATCTGTTCTATTAAAAAAACTTTACAGCTATTACATATTTCTGGTAATAGCTGAATTAAGTCAACAGATCTTATTCAAAAGGAAAATCTTTTCTGTAGAGACAACATTTTTTCTGTAAAATTAAATTACCGGTGAATCATCCACAATGTTGTTCTGTATAGTGTTAATTTGAATGATGATAAAAATCATTATCACTAATTTGTAACAATTAAACAAGCTGTTATTATTTTATATATTGTCTGGTTCAGTTTTTCAATCTTTGATAAAAAATCGACCATCAAGAAGGAATTATCCAATTGAGACAAAATTTGGTTTTAGGTTTAATATACTTATACAGAAAACGAAGTGATTAAAATTCATAATTGGATGATTTATTGGACAGAAAGAGCTACATTAAAATGAGCAAGTACGGCGTTGTTCCACCTCTGGTCTGGATCCAAGCTGATATCCGATGTGGCATTGATTCATACAGTTGGCGGGATTTCTTGCCAAACGGCCTCCAATTGGCGGACTAATTCGTTGACATTCGGCGATGGTCGCAGGCGACGCCCCATGACATCCCAAATAGGAGAGGTGCTCAATTGGAGAGAGATCTAGCTGGCCTAGGAAGTGTGTCGCAACCACGAAGACAAGGCCGTGTGGCGTGCGACAGTAATAGCGGGATCCTGACGATGTCAGGGCCGTCTCCTGACGATGTCTGCGCTGGTCGTCGGGGCTCAGTTCAAAACGAGACTCATCACTGAAGACACTTCGACCCCAATTAGCACTCGTGCCCGTTACTACTGCACTCGCTCTTGACGGTGCGAACTGGTCAGAGGTAGGCGGCATAATGAGCAATGCGAGCGTAGATTCTGCTCACGTAGTCTTCTAGTAACGGTTCGGATGTTCATACGTTGAAAGGTTGATAGCAACGAATGAATCTAGTTCTGTAATAGTTACTCTGACAATCGCTCTATCTTCCCGTTCTGTCGTCGTCCTAGATCGTCCGCTGCCCTCTTGCAGCCCTCAGATTTCGCTGAAATCTACTATAAAGGACCCATTCCTCCCAGCGTCGTCTTAATTACCGCATCACTCCGACGAATTGCAGACGATTCGTCGGTTTGTCCATCCAGCCTCATATAGTCCGATGGCACGTATTCTTTCAAACTTAGTCATATGGATCGTAGTGGCCGCGAATTCGCCAGCAAGGCATTGTTACAGTCAACTTACAGACCGCAATCAAAATCCACTGGAAGTTTTGTTCCTAAAAGCGAGATTCGCTCTTCTTTTTATGTTGGTGTAAAATCGGATGGTGTTCGCGAGGCTTTACGATTACCTCTACATTGTGAAAAATATTGAACTTTGACTTAATCTGGTCAAGTAGGCTGCTCTGGAATCAATGTAAAAGAATCTTTGAGTCATTCAATCCCAACTAACACATCTTCCATTTCATTTATTTCGCACTATTCCACTTGAATATTTTTATTTTGTCCATTTGCTTGTCTGTTTGTATCCATATCGCGTTAAAACCACTGGACGACTTTCCATCAAATTGTTTCGTAGCTGATTTATGATCCAACTGAAAATATAGATCATTTGCTTTGGTCTCTTATTCCTCCCAAGCCTTCAAAGTTGACTCCCTTAAATTTCAATTTCTGACTTAAATTGCTAGACTGATTTCTCTAAAATTTGAAACAATGCTTATTTATGATGAAACTTAAAATTTGAGCAAGATTATTATAGTCTCTATCGTTTTATTAGGTTCCTGTATCTGTGTTGTAATCTCCCCTACAGCCCAAACCGAAAATCAGAGCCCATGGTCCACATCTTTTTGTATTCCTCATGGCCTGGAATTTTGGGAAATAATCCGACTTTCGGTCCAGAACATTTCCGGCTTTAGGTGGCTATTGAGCAGGTCAGGGAAGTAATAGTAATTGGACAAAATTCTGTCTACCTACACTGAATGCTGCGAACAAATAGGGTATCCTTTTCGAAATGTAATCACTTGCGGTTCGTTATCCAGTTCAGAATCTTCGGGAATGTTTGGGCGGTTTATAAAGGCTTCACTAAATGAGTTCTGCGCGCAAATCAATATTAGTGTCACTTAAACATGGCGACCGCTTGATAGATTGCAAATTGCATGGGTCATTTGGTTTTGTCTTTGGTAATTATAGTCAAAGCTGCAATTTGACCTTGGGTTTGTTTTCTTTTTTCACAAAACGCAAAATTTCTGTTATTATATTACACAAATAATTTACACAACAAAATAACGGAGAATTTTATTTTTTTCCCCTGTCATTTTTACAAGTTTAAAAACAAAACAAAAAAAATATAAAAAGAAATATTAAAAAACACTGTTAAGGAATGTAGGCTTCAACTTCTTCAGAAAGTTCTTATTTTTACATTTTTACTTTCTTTTATTTTAATCTAAGGCAGTAAAACATTTCAGGAAACAACGAAATTGAAATTAAAGTGAAAAGAAGAATCATTCAGAAAAAAAATCAATGTTAATTCAATCACGTTGTAGATTTGAAGCCCCCCCCCCCCCCACTTTCTGTGGTCGTATGTTGTGAAGCGTCTTGAGTATTGCTGCACATGTGTGCGCATGCGCTGACAGAAAACAAACAGGCCTTAAATGTAATTAAGCTAATTCGGTATTTAAAGAAAAAAAGGCTTTTCCATTATCCTCTGCCTGCCTGCTTGCCTTAGCACACCATTATTCACTTAGGTGTGTTTACCGCGCGCCTTAAACTCCATCTTAAGTGCTGTTCTTTGCATCTTTCACGGTTGGATAGAAATTCGAGTGCCGGAGAAAAACTGAATGATGTTATTCTATATCGCAATGCTAGACTACTTCAACTGGAAAAAAAATAATGGGGAGTAATAATTAAAGCGTTATTCCACTGAGATTAACCCTAACTTTCACAAGATCAACTTATCTTTGAATATTTATGTTTTTCCTCAGTTTGTTAAAGTTTAATTTGTGAGACGAAAATTCATTGAACTGTATCAGTCTTCCGTGTTTAAGTCTAACAAAACTGTCAACTCACCTGAGACTTATAAGAACCAGGCTTTCTTAAAAAAAAATAAAAACTCAAAACATATTAAAACAAATCACAATTAAATTAGCAATGAAATACTTACACTGCTAAGAAAACTAAGCTTTTTCTAAATATGTGCCTTCGAAGACAGGTTGTCGTTTACTACAAGGGATATTTAAGTATTTTTGAAGCTCATTTTATTCATTTTCCTCTCAATTATTTAGCTCTAAATTTAGTATTTTTAAATCTTTCTTTCTTAAAATACCTGAAGTGAGTGTAGTTTTTTTTATACTCCATTTATTATATCTGTGAAGACACGTAACAACTCCATGTATGGTGAACGATTGAGCATTAGTTATTCCGTGTACTTCCGTTTTGAACATGACGGCTGCTGAACACAACCGTTCTTCGTTTGTGCCAACAAAACTTCGATAGGAATCATTTGCAATGTTATTTTTTTTTATTTCAAGTCTCTGTCGTAAAACGGCTGAAGCACCAGGTATTACATCTCATGCAGTGCTCAGTATTGTTAAAGAAACCGAAGCCTCGCTTACCACTAAGCCTAGCCCATTTTTCAAAATCCGGGCAAGAAAAGAGAGCAGCCGGCATCGATAACTGAAATGGACAACTACAAACAAGCTTTTTAAGAAAAAGAAAATAAATAAACAAAAAAAATATTATTAATATTGAAAATCCAACAAAATTAAATAAAAATATACACTGTAGGCGAGGACAAATACGATGTAAACACCAGAAATAACTCACAACGACATTCCAGACGCGACCAAGCAATAACTCTAGTGAAGAAAGGAAATGATAATGATTGGTTAACTGTGATCACTGTGATCATAATGAACGGTTGTAGTAATTGATTGGCAATAATGTAATAATTGAAAATGACAATATCCATTTAAGTTGCCGAAACGTCCGGCCCTCAAACACATTTATGTAATGTATTCTTTTTTCATAATTTTTAATATATATTATTGTTTCCTACATGTGTGTGGCATGTTTTACTCATTTCAAAAAAGTAAATAAATAAATAAAACACTTTTAAGAAAAGTAGACTTGAAATTATTTCAGGGACGTCTTTTTGTTAAATCTCAAAACTAACTAATAATAAATTTGAAAACTTTTATGAATACTGCCTTTATCCTTAGGTTTATTTACAAAGTAAATTTAATTCTTAATTGATTTTTTTTACAGTTGTTTCTTTCAAATGTCGTTCGGATTAGTGTTGTATTGAAGCTATAAGCAAATGAAGCTAAATATGTTAGAAGGTTCTAGAAATTCTTAATGTTTGCGACAAGAATGAAAATAGCCAGTAATTCTAAGATCCACTTGTCCCTATGCTTTTATTTTTTACTTTTATTTTCAGTTGTGTAGTTGTGTAATCAATTTTGAAAGCTAAAATGCATTTGCTGTATGTTGTAGGCTAATTGGTTCCCAAGCCATTAGTAGTTTTGTTGTTAGGACATAAGTATTTATTTATTAAAGTATTTATTAAGCTCTTGCAACGTAAGTACTTATTAAGTTCTTACGAACTAATTGACTAGTAAATGGAACTTATTTCTTTAGGTCAAGAAGCGCCTCGAAAAAACTACTGGGATACTAATTGGTCGTGAGAACCGAAAAACTTGTCCATTTGCCTCGACAGATAGTCAGTAGTTAGACTGTTGTTTATCAACTCGACTATAAATATTCGGATCTGGGATCTGATACACGGTAAGGTTGAACTTCATCAGTATTCATTCTTCCACAAAAGAAAATAAAAGCCCACGGTGATAATTTTGCCAAATCTGTAAATGTAATCACGATCTTGACCGATTATTCTGTTACTTTATGTGAAAAGTCACTTATTTTTAAGCACCAATGGGTGAGACCTCCTTCTTATTCTATTTTCAAGAAACTGATATTAAGAACGAAATTAAAAGCAACGTCTTCTAATATCTGAACGTATGTTATTTAGTTTTATTGAAACAAAAAATCGTATTGATTTTTAGATTTATAAATAATAATTATATATTTAACATTATATGTTTTTTGATATTATTCCTTAAATGTCGTTTGGTTTCGCAGCAAAGATATCTTATGATAAAATACTTATTTGAATTACATAGACTTAAACTGGAATATCAAGAATGTCCTATAGATAACTCGAAAGAAAATGAGGCTAATTACTACCTTCTTTTACTAACATATCTATTTCTATATTTCATAGAACGCAATCTTCCTTAATTGCATTATTGCATGGAAAACTATACTTGTTATCTGAATTTCGAAGTTATTCATTATTTAGTCTATTTGTCCACGGAAGTGAGGATAATCAGATCAACAGGAATGTACGGTATATGTGTGTGTGTGTAGATATGCCAGCCTCCTGATAACAAATCGCTAGATGAATCGTTTTGAAATTTGGCATGCATATTTCAGAATAAAAAACAATCTAAAAAACATTATACATATTACATTTTTTTCTTTTTCCTTGTAGGTTCCTCTCAAGAAATTACGTTTATGTTGCTTAAACATAGAGTCCTCTCGGTGAGTCTTTTAATGTCTGTGGGTTTAAAGCTGATTATAAATAATTGGATTAAGAGAGCTTAAGTAAACAATGCCTTTTTTATTTATTTTTTTAAATGAGTAACAATCTCTTACTAGTATTCCTCAGGTATTACAATTTTAAAAAAAAAAATCTCAAGATTTGAAAGACATTAAGTTTTTAGTTTTCAGGAATTTCTTATTCTTATATTCTAAAAAAAAAAAAATCTGCTTTCAAGTATTCTTTTTCAAAAACCTTCAGTAGGTTGCATTAGCAAAGGGCCAGAGTGAGGATACGCCCACCCCAACACTATAGTAAATCATCTGGGAATTGTTTCAATCATATTTGGTTTAGCTGGGGAATTTCCTTAAAACTTTACGGTTTCAGCAGTTTACTTGTTTAATAACTGCTCGAGACAGAATGTTTTTCATGTCTCGAGATTTGATTATTTTGGCAAATAAGTCCTAAAAATCGATTGGCAAACAAGATTGTAGAAAGCTGGTTTCGACTGAATAAAACGACACATTTATCTAATTAAGTGAGAATCTAATTAAAGAAACTGTTGCAATGAGAAATCCAATTAAATTGAGTAGAGATATTTTACTTAATTCTGGAACGTACGTTATCTAAATTGAACGGATTAAAGATAAAAGTACTCACCAATTTACTAATAACATTACAAATAAAAAAAAATTAAGTTTCATTTTTTTCTCGTTCCTGCAAATAGAGTAAATTTAAATTATTAAAACTTCTAAGTAGATAACACATTAAAAGTCAGTTCTAAATTTTGTTGGTGAAATATTGTAATCCTTCTATAACATGAATACTTTAAATAATATTCAGAGCAACATTTGCATGAGTTCAGGTAAGTTTTTCGTTTTTGCACTGAAAGAGTTACAAAAGCAAATTACATGTAATATAGCTAATCAGGAAATAATTCATAACTTCCGCAATCAATTGCTATCACATATATAGTAATGTTATACTGTACTTCATTATAATGAACTTCTATAATAGTTTAGCTAACAGTAAAGTTTACTGTACATCGATCAAGACACATTCTAACGTTTTTTAATTCTGAAATATGAAATTATTGTAGATGGGTAGAGTATATTTTGAGGTATCATAAGATACATAACTCATGACAGTGCTACCTTTGATACTCATGATTATAATCAGATGTACACTACAACCTCGTTTATCCGGACCAACTGGGATCAAAGGCAATCCGGAAAATCGAAAATCCGGATAATCTGGGTAATAGGGGTAATAAGCAAAACAAATCCGTAAATAAACAGATTTACCGTTTATTACGATAAAAAACTATGTTTTGTAGCTTCGACGTCCTGTGACACTAGTAAAGCTTTGTTAAACTCGACAAAAAACATTTTATTACCATAATTTATTGTATAATCTATGCAGGAACTGTACAGTTAATCAAAATAAAAAGCGAATATACTTATAGTTATGTTCTTGTTATCATAGTTAAAATTATTATCAATGTGAACATTAAATAAAAAAAAATGTCTACAAATCTGATCCGGATTATCCGGAGATGCGAATCAACGAGGGCCGGATAAACGAGGTTGTAGTGTATTTAGATAGAAACAGATTGATAATTACAAACAAAGATAAATAAACAGATATTCACATACAACTAAAGTACACAGTGCTTATCAAAATTGGTCCAGACAAATATATTTCAAAATACATTTTCAGAAAGATCAAAAAATATACTTAAAAAATCATTTTATTTACATTTTGCTTCATTCTTGTGTATGTTACAAAGCAGAGTAAAGAAATGTATTTATTAATTTTTATTGGTTCATTTATTTATTTACTTTCATTTATTAATTATTTTTGGTTACTTATTTATGTTTCAGCTGCTTAGTTAGTTTGTTTGATTGTTTCTATTAATAGCAGTACTACTAATAATAAATATTTTATAATTATATATCGTCTCCTTATTTACTACAATTCCTCAAAGCATCTCTTCATGGAGCGTTGGTTTGTAAGATTTAAAAAATATTTCAATAAGTAAATAAAACTTAATGAAGAAAAATCATCCTATTAATAGGCAAAAGTTGTACGGATCTTTGTAAATTTGTAAATTTGTAATTTGAAATAAGCAATCACAGTGCAGCGTTGGAACACGTCAGGCATGGCGTCACGTCCATGTTTAAAGATGGCGTCTCTACTATTTTTCCCACTTCACCATGACGGATCGCGATTACACAATTATTATCAGCGTATTGAGATTTTCTTTCCCACATAAATGAAGTTTACACTGAAACGCATGAAGTTCATGCGTCAAAATTTATCAGAGAGTTTGTAAAACCTCGGTTTTTATGTAATTTCGACTGTGTCGCCGCTCTCTCAATACTCAAGGAAGTAGGGGACAATGACGATGCACGTGCCCTCATTGTTGCCCAGACAGGATTATTGATATTGGCTGTTGGACATTCATTATTGTTATTGCTATTGTTGAAACTGGTAAATCAATTTTTTATTCTTTTATTTTCAACAAAATTTGGCTTAGTCATTCAAATTATATGTGGGCTGCTGCGGAAGTCATGGCTTGCTTAGAACATCTTTTTCTATCTTGTATTTTTCAAAAAATTTCAGAATACTTCAAAAATGTGGCATTTGTTTTACTTCCGTTAATATTGCCTCAATTTCGACGAACCTATTTTTTTAGGGCAGCAGGTTGCCATTATGTTTCATAATGAGAAACTGCAGTGCTGGCTACATCGAAAGTGGTAAATCAATTTTTTATTTTTTTTATTTTAACAATATTATAATATTATTTTGACAAATAAGCCGATATTCAAATTACATATGGGCTGTTATGGAAGTCACAGCTTCTAAAAAAATTATCTCAGAACATCTTTTTCAATCTTGTGTTTTTCAAAAATATGGAATTTGTTTTACTTCTGTGAATATTTCACGGGTCGCAACTAGTTTAAATATTAATAACAAAAATTGTAAAATATAGATTAATGTCAATTAATTTGCATCTTTGGGATGCAATTGTAATCTATAAAAGATTTATCTAAATCCATCAAAACGATATTTCGAATGGTTTCGTCAACCATTCTTCTTCAGGTTATAAAAATAAAGATAAAAGAGGAAAATATTTATTGATGGATTTATATAAATCAAGACAGATACCCTATATTTTAATAATATAAAAGATTTGTTACTTTTTCTGTAGTAAAACTGTGAGGAAGTCCAGTGGTGAAGGCACTGAGGGGCTGAAGGAGCAGGATTTTATTTCTGCGGAGATCGGAGATTTTCTTAGATTATTTCTCCTTCAGATGAGCCCTAAGGTTTCTTTGCTGGGGGTAAAGGCGAGACCGAGCCTTGGATTAGTCACTCCATCTTAGCTAGTTCCGATGGTTATTGAAATTTCAAGGCCTTTCGGAGAAAGACTCATATGGGAAATAGCTATCTAGAATAACGCCATACTACAATTACAATAACTATAATATTATTTATATATCTTATACTAATATACAAAGTTGAAGAGTTTGTATGTTTGAACCCGCTAATCTCAGGAACTACCAGTCCGATTCCTTTCGCGTTAGATAGCCCGTTTATTGAGGAAGGTTATAGGCTACATAACATCACGCTACGACCAATACGAGCGTAGCAGTAAACATAAATGTCAACCAATGGGTGCGGCGGTGGCAGCGGGAACTGAACATTACCGAGAAGGGCCGAATTTATAACGCGGGTGACACCGCGGGGCACAGCTCGTATATATATATATGTGTGTGTGTGTGTGTGTGTGTGTGTGTGTGTGTGTGTGTGTGTGTAAAGTATGCTCAGAAAAGCCATGATGAGGTGAAAACAATAACACAGAACCCAAATTCAATGGATTACTCAGTGTTTAAAGTTGTATTCCAAATGCAAAGGTTGAACGTTAAAATAACATGCAGAGTTTTAAAAATTGCGATAAAAAAAGAAAGTGCTCTAGCTGCCAGACAAGATGATTTACGGTTAATTTCATTTAAATGCTGTTTTCAAAGTGCGTTTCCTTTTCATTTAATTCTTCTGTTTCTCTAGTGTTTCTACAATCAGTTCAAAAATAGTCGAAAGTAGTTGAGAAAAGTTTGAAGAAAATTATAGAGAAGGAAGCAAAGCAAAACAATGGTAGAGAAAGTGCCTGTTATTAAAGAAAAAGAAAATAGTTTTGATAAGGCATCCAAAATGTACTACGTGTAAAACTACTGTTTGTTAAACCGCTTTACCGTTGAATACGAAGCTGTATACCTGAAAATTTGCCGTTTACATCTGTGAGTATTATTGTGTTTCAGTATGTTTTAGGAAATTGTAGGTACTGTAATTTTTTTCTTATAAATAGGGTCCCGAATTCTCTTCTCACTATAACGCACACTACTACTTATCACTACTGAACGGATTGATTAGATTAAAACTTTTAATTATCTTTAAAATTTTTGTAATATCAAAAGATCATAACTTTCAGATATTTAAGATAAATCTTTATTTTTAGGAAACAATTGGAATGCAGAAATATTTGATGTAAAAATAAAAGTTAAAAAAAAAATATTCAAAAATGAAATTTTAACTCGTTTTTTTTTCTTAGAGCGTCTGTTTTGATTTAAAGAAGAATTACAGGTAAATTAAATTTATCAATTTAAAATTTGTAATTGTTCTGAAAATAAATTTATTGTTTATATCGAGCAGATTTCATTAGCGATGCAGATCTTTTAAGAAAAACAAAAACAAGAAGTGCAAAAACTTGAAGCCTACTTTCCCTGAAATATTATTTCTTGTTGTTACTTTTTTTAAAACGCAAAATCTACATTTATTTCAAATAATAAAATTTGCTGAATATAACTAATACAAATGTTCCATTATCTGAGCAAAATTAATGACATTTTACTTTAATTAACGAAATATCGATTAATTTTAGGTTGTTTTCGGATATTCAAGGTTTTCATCAACTGGTTGACGAGTTGATCAACTGCAATTCCGTTCTGATATTCTGGTTTGACATCAGCTCGATTGGAGTTGGTTGTCAAATACATCAACCGTCGATATAGCAGGATCATCCCATCTACCAAAATGGCGTGTATTTATATTTTATTTGCCGTGATACTCAAGAGAGTGCGCTTTTCTCCATTCTTGTTTGATTATGTTTTGTAGGATTCTTTCCTTTGCCTATACTCGTCCGATAAACAATTTTTGCAAAGCCTACTGTTTTGTATCAGTCCTTCATTGTCTTCCTCGTCTTTCTAATATTTTATTAAAATTGAAATTAACCAAAAGTTTACAATCCAAAGATAGCGACAGCCATTTTGAGCGTCAACTAGTGAGTTCCGGTAATCCTGTCTAGATTGTATGAACTGTGACATTAGCAGCTGAAAAATCCGTAATCAAACAATCAACTATAGTTCACGAATCCGAACATATACCTAATCATATCGCAAGTTAATGGATTATGGAGTACACTGACTGGTCAATTGAAAGTGGACACATAACCGTAGTGGAACAACCCATGTAAATTCGGGCAATAATTTGAATTTATTCGTTATAAAACAACATGATCATGTGTAGTTTGAGTCATTTGATGTCTAACCACGTCCTGAGGTACAATGCCAACATTAAAGCAGCTGAGCAATAAATTTTCAATGTGGAATAGTCATAGGCTGCCACATTAGTGGCCAGAGTGTATGAGCCATAGGAGCGACGCTCAACCTTCCAAAGTCGACAGTGAGTGCTATTAAACGTGATCAAGAAACGTGAAGGAGTGGAAACACGATGTCATGGAGGTGGCCGAGCCCGCATGCTGACCGATAGAGACAGGAGGGCCCTGAAGCGGTTGCTACGGCAGAACAGAGCTATTCCAGCGGAACAACGTTGTACTTCCAGCAGGCAACGGGAACAACTGTCAGCTCCATGCCGTAGGGTACACCGGTCGGGCTGCTGCCCACAAGCCTAACATCACCCCTGTAAACGCCCAGCGTCGTGTGGGCTGGTGTAAAGAGCGACGATCTTGTCGATGGACCACTGAAACAGCATTATGTAGAGCGACGAATCACGCTTCACACACTACCGATCGGATGGGCGCACCTGGGTGTGGCGTTTGCCAGGGGAGCGGCTGCTAGCTGAGTGTGCATCCCAACAGTGAAGTTTGGCAATGGTGGTGTGATGGTGTGGTCGTGTTTGTTCTGGTTTGAACGTGGTCCGTTGGTTGTGATCGAGGGGAACATGTCATCCACACAGTATCTGGACGTTCTAGACAATTCCATGCTTCCTAATTTGTGGTCGCAGTTCGGTAAAGGGCCATTTGTGTTCCAGCACGACAATGTGCCATGCCATAAGGCCCGTGTTGTCAGCGCCTGGTTTACAGAGAATAATGTTCAGGAACTTCAGTGGCCCGCCCTGAGTCCGGACCTCAACCCTATTGAAATCTGTGGGATGAATTGGAGCGCCGGATTCGTATGCATCCGATGCGACCGCAAACATACATCCAACTTGTGCAGGCTTTGAAGGAGGAATAATACGGTTGTTTGCTATCAGAAACTGGTGGAGAGAATGCCACGGCGTGTGGATGCTGTGCTTAGGGCAAAAGGTCAAAGTATGCGCTGTTAAACACGCTGTAAATAAAGCGTCTGTTCCATACCACAGGGGTCCACTTTCAATTGATCAGGCAGTGTAATATTTATTGTTTCAGACAATAAATTAATAACAGAAATACGGTAGAGATCCATTGTTTAGTTTCCACTGCTTTTCTACGGAAATTATTATCGCTTTCTCAGTGCTAGTTTCTCGACAAGTTCTCGTTTGGTAAAGACTTCAACAGTAAAAGTTTGATTGTCCCTAGTCCTAAGTCAAGTTTCAAGAAGATATATACACCGGTTCAAAAGTTATGGTAGATAACAGGAATTCACATAAACATTATGTAGATTCACATAAAGACTGAGCGATCTAATGAGCCTCATTTTCACAGTAAAACATGCTATTAATTGAAAAAAAAAATCATATTCTGTTTCACTGATTTATATTATAATATTAATGACTTACTGATTTAATGATCAACAAATCATTAATAAACGGGATTTATTCCTCATTTCAACCATTAAAGCTAACAGGAAAATTCGTGAATGTATCACAATAGAGAGTGAAAAGTGAAAAAAAAAGAAAAAAAAAAAAACTATTTATATTCAAAGTCCTTTGTGCTTGATGGTTTC
>JAFIDM010012231.1:66259327-66288220 GCA_023159025.1 Thereuonema tuberculata
AAAAAAAAAACTATTTATATTCAAAGTCCTTTGTGCTTGATGGTTTCGGTGGCCTGGATTTGAAGTTTTGCCCGTTTTGGTTTTGTTTTTTAATTTTTTTTTTTTTTTTGGGAGGGAACCACAGCTTGGTGCGGGTGTGGTTTCCCTTATCACTTTTGCAGTATCTGAGCATTTCATCTGGTGAGTGGGTTTGACTGAAGAGTCCATAAAAAGGACGAAACTTCCCAAACTCTCCCCGATGAAATCTCAGATATTTTTCATTTCTTTATGCTTTATAGAACAAAAACCTGTTGAAGTGCAGTTTACCAAAAGATATGGATAAATTTCGTCAAAAGAAAAATATACATTCTACGTATGTAGATATCGTATATTAGATCTACAAAAGTATGTAAATTATAAAAAAAATATTCTTGTACTTTTTTTTTTATTTAGTAAAAGTCGTTATCGTAGTATATTTTCCCTTTCAATAATCAAAAGCCACTGGCTATGTATTAACTGTCTAATCAATTGAATAATAGATCTATGGTGGAACCAGTTTGATTTACTTATCCCTAATTAAATTTCGCATTGCCTATGGCAACTATATACAGCATCTATTTAACTTATTTCTGGTTTTCAAAAAACTCTTAAAAAATTAAATATTGATTTGTGTAATGTTTTCAATTCACTTATATTAAATAATATAATAGTTTCCATTAAAGTTTAAATTAAAGGCTCTGTATCGTAATATATTGAAGTACTTTTCAATTTTCAAAATCATTGAGTTACTTAATATTTTAAAATTATTTAAAAAAAATGGTCTAAAATTGGAAAGAATAAACGAATTCGTGTTACAATATTTTAATGATTCTTTTGGTTCTAAAATTTTAAAAAATATTAATGAAACATGAAAGGCGTCATTCTTATCATAATTCTGTAGCTATATATTTTTTTAAAATTTATTAATATAATATTCAATTGCTTGAAACTTTTGATAATAGTTTAGGAGGAAGAAGATTTTTTTTCGCTTTTATTTGTATGATTTTCTTTTTTCTATTTTTGTATTCTAAAAATATATTTTTTTCATTGGGTAGTTAAAAAAAAGTAGTTTTATTGCTAAGGCAATAAAAAAAATCCATCCAGACCTATTTCAAATTACACATTTCAATGTAATTCTGTATTACAATAATAATTAAAAAAAAAAACGAAGCTGTGTTATTTTATATTCAATTATTTTTAAATATGTCGTCCTAGTTATTGAAATATGTACATATTAACTTTCTTTTTTAATTCTTAGAAAAAGGCAGAGAATTTTCTTAATTAGGCTAATCCTCAAAATTTGGGAGAGAGAAATGTTGATATTCAAGATTTTTAAAATGTTTTAATCCATAAGAGCATATTAGTGTAATGTGAAGCAATATAAGTAATTTTGAAATGTCAAACAAACGTTGAAGATATGCCATTTCTGAAGATGTATTTTGTTTTTTTTCGTTTTGCGACAAATTAATATTTTGTAAAAGAGAAGATGTTAAAATTCATCAATGCTTTCAATTATGGTTTTATTTGTTTTTCAGTCCACTAAGTAGAGTTCAGGTTAATCGTTTCTTAGATAATGTTACTTTTTCTTGTATTCTTCTACTATAAATACCTAATGTTAGCTGATTTGATATCTAAACAAAAAATTGCTGCTACAATAAGTGTACAGCAAATCAAAATTCTGCTATAATAAGTGGAAAATTAAGTCTAAAGCATTTGGATAAATATTTTTAAATAAATAAGTAAATAAATAAATAAACTAAAGTTAAAAAAAAGAAAATATTAGTGGGCTTTTATTGGTTTTGGTTTTGCTGTTTTCAGTGGCTTTCAAATGCAAATGAATAAACTTGAGCTAAATTAACTTACATAACCCATTATAAGCCTGTGTTGGTCCTTGGGGTCGCGAGATGTATGACTCCCCGTTCCCTCACCAACGGGACTAAAGCTGGACGCGCATTTGTGAACGCCAACGCTGCGAAACTGCCTTACGCGCCTTACTGTGATTTTCGAATAGTGCGCATGTATTTCTGTTGTTGCCGCTCTCAAACAATGGCCGTCGTGCATATTTTGCGAAGGTAATGTGGGACGACACATTTGTTAACAGTAAACCTTTTTAATAGATCAGTATAGTTCAATATAAATAGTTCATTATAAATTAAACTAATAATAAATGCAACATAGAATTTATTTTAGAAATAGTAGATAGTGATTTTTAACGAATATTTCGGCTAGAAACAAGCCGACAACCTCAAACGATTCGCTTCCAGTTTCTTTGTTTTCTTTCTTTCTTTTTATTTAGAAACCTCTTAAAACCCATCTCACCTTTTCTTACATATGTTTACTAAATGTCTATACTCCGGTAATTAAACGCTTTTTTGATCTTCACTCAGAAATAGATGCCGATTCCTCTTTAAGCAACCCAAGTGTTTCATGATTGGCTGTCTGAAAATGATTGTTCCCGCCACTCTCATACGACAAAGTGATTGGTCTGCCTCTTATTTCACTACTGCTGTCTTCGGCGGACATTGATATTATAAACTGCCCTGAAGCCAAAAAGAATGAGTTTACAAATTTCACGCCTACTTAAATATGAATCTATTAACTAACATTTATTTACTTAGAATATACGAATTTATATAAAGCACAAAATAATAAACTTTGAATATTAAAATATTGCAAGAAATATTGCATAAAATATACAATTTCAAAAACAGTCCATCATAAAATGTAAATTCGAGTGAGAAAACTCAGAAACCCCATCAAAATAACTCAAAATTTGGATCAAATGAAAAGATGCAGTGAAATTATGTTTCGATTCGCTTTTCAAAACTGCTTTGCCTAATTCGTGCATTTCCCGTCAGGTTTTCAATTTTTTTCTTAGAAAAATGATGCTATCTGACTATTGTACATTTTGTGCATTGTGCCTTTGTCTCTTGTGCTTGGTCCCTTGTATCTTGATCCCTTGTACCTTGGTCTCTTATACACCTCCTATGTAATAACAAAAATCGCATTCAAAATGGCGTAGTAGAAATTTTAAGTTTAAAGGAAAAAACAAGGTTGCGCTTTGCGCCTTATATTTATGGAGATATAAATCTCAAACAAGCATTGGCTGTTTGATTTGTCACGGAAAAGGTGACTTTTCCAACTCGCTTAAAACATTGCTCAGAATTTTGGCCTTTTAGAAACCAATGCAGTTACTTTGCACTGAATATTGACTGAAAATTGTTATATGAATATTTATGGATCTTTTTAACTCGAAAAAATAATACCTTAATTGGAAGGCTTCAAAATGGCAAACTATCGTTTTCGACCAATATCGAATCAATTTTGGCAGCAAATTCAACAAAACTGGTATAAACCTAAAACTGCAGGTTGGCACAATCTAAAAACTGAAAGATCAGAACAATCGCTCTGAAGACTACTGACAGTTAGGCGTAGATGCTTCACTGTTGGCTCATTGTTGCCCGAAAGATTCTTATGATCAACTGGGATCGATTGAGAATGGTGGTCAGCCCAAAGCTCATCCACCTTCAGACCAGGAAAATAATCCCGTCCCCATTTTACAGAGGGAAGCTTAAGCCTTAGGACCATCTAAAGGCGAATTAACGAAGTCTACTGGGGAGATTGAAAAACATGAAGAAAGAAACATGAGACTAGTAATAGGAGCATTGTATTATATTGTAACAATTTACATGTAAATATTTTTAGAAATCATTTATAGAAATTATTTACCTCTATTTATCTGTATTTTATTCTTTTTAATTGTTAAGCGTTTTTTTTTATTTTAAAATATTATTTTTCTATTTCCTAATTATTGATGTTCTGTTTATTTTTAAAGTCTTGCCCTTTGCGGCCGTTGAAACAGTTAATTAATTTAAGTTCTTAATGTTTTTATCCAATCATTATGTATATTTTTAATTACTTAGCCAATCAAATCAAACTATGTAAAATCAACAATAACCAAGGTTTTTGGTTTAATAATTCAGTTCAGTTCCAGAACTTGACTCTGTTTTTTCATATAAACGACTCTCCCATTACAACTCTCACATTACAATATTATAAAGCTACTTATACGTGACAAAATTTTCAAATATACTAATTTCATCGAACAATAACCTAGGAGTATAAATATTTTCATCGAATTTAAAACTCTTCAGCTTCGTCCCTCTGCTACTTTAATATGGAATGACACTCGTTTCTCATTATACTATTTCAGACCTTTTTAACTGAAATATTGATTTCTCTTTAAAAATGTAACGAAGAAAAAGTATAAAAATGTTAAATGTTAAAAATGTAGTTCTATAAAAATGTAAATAAATAATTTTTTATTTTTCTAACGGAAGAGGTAATAAGATTAAGTAAAGTTTAAGAAAGAAAAAACATCAGCGAATCATTCTCTTTGCGGATTGTAAGGATTTTTAGAGGATAAAAGAATCGTCGTCTGGCATCACTAATTCTGCCAGACATTCAATGGTTGTAGCAATCTGTTCGCTTTAATTAATTTAATTTTGTTTATCTCAGTCTCTGGCTTTCTTTTCCAGTCAAGTTGAAAAAAACATCGCATTATTTTGAAATAACAAAACAACAAAACTTCCGAGACACCTTCCCACTCCCACGCAAAAGCAAAACTAAAGTAGAAGTCTTAAGTTTATCAGCCACTTTCATTAATAGTTTCTTTAACTCCCGTTAAATTTGACTGCATTTACGCGTCGAATTTAAAAGAACATCTGAATCATTAAAAAAGTTCAAATAATAATAACAATTTATTAAAGATTTGAACAAACCTATTTTTTTAAGTTTTGGATAAAACATTTAATTCTTAGACGTACTTATATCTTATGCATGTATATCATAATATCTTACAACATGTTAAGAGATTCCAGCCAATATATTAAGTAAAGATTCTAGCTTAGAATGTCGTATCAAGTCTGTACTTTGTCAAATTTTTGCAAACTAAATAGATATTTTTCATTTCTGTATCATTTCTTTATGCTTTTATATTAATTTCTGATAGTTAAATCTTTTGTTTATATTAAACCAGGTTGTGTTCAGCCTTGGTTCTTTATAATCGAATTCCTTTGCGCTTGACGGTTTCGCAGGCCAGGATTTTTGTTTGTTTTGGTTTCTTTGTTAAATGTGTTTTCTTTAGGAAGAGACCATAGCCGGGTGCGAAAGTGGTTTCCCATATCACTTTTGCACTATCTGAGCATTTTATCTCGTGAGTGGGTTTGGCTGACGAGTCCACTAAAAGGACGAAACGGCAGTCCCAAACTCTCACCGATGAAAGCTCATATGTTTTCTTTGTCAGTTTTTTGTGCTTTTATAAACAGAGTAGGGTAATTGAGTAAATTAACAGAATGTAAATTTTCTGTGATTGCCATTTGCTTTTATGTTTTTCGGGATACTGGATGAATCTCCTGAGATAGGAGACAATTACTTTGTTTGATGATATTTTGGTTGATATTTTGAATCATTAGCACATGAATAAATATATAATAGTTGCTGAAAATACTAAAATGAAAGATTTCCATTTCAAATATCGTACAGTATGTGCAGAATGACATAGACTGTTGAGTTCATCAAAGATATGACTCCTGCAGTTACGGCATGAACCCGTCATTCGCTGAGACATTGACCATGGCATTCAATCCTCTACTAGGAGTTCATACAAATGTCGTTGTTGTTTTTTTAATAAACTGTGTTATTAACTGACGCTTATAGCTCAAATTTTGCGTAAGTTTGAATGTTCCATATATTATTAGCTTCTAGCTATCTTTTCGACGGTATGTAGCATCATCCATTATATTTCTTTAAAAGTAACCATATAGGCCTACTTGAAGAAGTGTAATTGTTACAAAGCAGTCAGTTGCCAATGAAACTAATTCTTTTTTTTTTTTTTAAATTATATATCCTTTCATTTAAAAAAAAACCTGAAAGAAATAAAAAATCTAAAAAAATATTGTTTTCTTTTATTTGCCATTAAGTTGTTCCATTAGTAACATGCTTATTTTTTGTTCCAACTAGAGAAGACCGTGCCGTAAGTATGTCCTTTTAGTCAGTCTCATTAAACAGCTAACATTCATGTAATAGATGTAGATCAGCTTTTATCATTATAAGAACAGCAAAAGTACAAAAATGTATGTATTTGCACGAGGCTAACTCAATGCTCGGCTACCATTTAGAAGAATCTTATGGAATACATAATATATAAAAAAATAATTTAAAAACTATTTTAAGTATCTGTTGACCATTATCGAAAGTAACATCGACAAAGATGTAAATTCCCCTACATTTCATTACTTAATGTTATTAAATTTATAATTTTCTTTATTAAGATAGAAACCTGTCACAGGGCAACAGCTTCCACGAGTCAAAGACAGTTTCAATAAATTGCAGAACGGAAGGCAAAAGAAATGACTCTTAATTTTTCCTGACTGCATTTCAAAACTTTCATGGCTCTCAAATACTTATTCGTCTGTAAGTAATATTGATTTATGCGAAAAAAATTAAAATTTCTCTTAGTCTTTCCTCACAAATGTTTTTTACTAAGACTCGCGACTTGGATAAACACATGTAGAAATGATAGGGAAAAGAATGGGACCTCCAAGCATAAATTAAAAAAAACAAGAAATACACATTAAAAATAAAAAACCGAGAAACAGCTGTTAGGATATGTCACTACTGCACTGATAAACACTAGGTCCACCTTTTAATACACCTTTTACCACCTTTTAAGAAATGTTTGGTAAAAAAATAAAGAACCGATTTGTTCTTGTACCTCAACAGAGAATCATTAGCATATTTTTTTGTCAAAGTTAAGGCACATCCTTTGAGAGAAACAAAACGAGATTAAGTGGAATTGACGTAAACAGACTTGTTAATTGAAAAAGAAAAAAAAATTCTAAATGATCTTTTAAATTAAAATAATTGTTTTGTCAGAATCATTTTAATTTATTGTAATGCATCATTTAACAGAAATAGGAAAACAGATACAGATAGACAGACAAATCTACAAATAAAGCAATTCTTTAAGCATTGATTTCTTCACAATTGCCTGTTTTGACACCACGGCAATAGCTGCAATGCATCAAAAATCAGTTTTGCTGATACAAGTATCAGAAGCCTTATAATCCCGCTTTGTCCGTCGGTCTGTGGACAAGTATCATTAAAATATCATTAAATTATCATTAGCAACAATCACAACAATCGCAACAATTGCGTCTTTTGCATGCGCAACAATCACATTTACAGCTCTAAAGCAATCACAACAATCACAATAATCGCAACAATTGCACCTTTTGCATTCGCAACAATCACATTTATAATAATAAAGAAATTAAAGCAATATCAATTATATTATCTTATGTATCAGAAGCCGTTGCGAAGCATTGTGATTGGTTTACTAATCGCTGTCACTATCTTGTTTTCTCTCTTCTAACAGTAATTTGCAATGTTTTAATTTATTTATTTATTTATTTATTTATTTATTTTATTTTAGTCTGGGCCAAAAAAATATAAGATGGAAAAGTTATTTTAAAAGTAAAATAACTGTCACGTTTTCTTTGAAACATCAATAATTTTGCATGAAAGGAATTCTGACAATACAGTGATAATTTTTATTTTAATTTAATAAATTTTATATCTATAGAGAATTCGGTAGTTTGCGTTTCCGTTTACGGTAAAGCTTAGCGATATACTAGTAATAACATCCTATTATCTATTTCTTGGCTAGCGAAGAAGAAAACCTATTCAAGATTAAAGGCGTACTATGGTACGACTGCAACAGCTGTTTTAGTGGAAAATGCGGCAGTAAACCTACGAGGTTGAAGCGAATAGCTAGCATGTAACCAATATCTTATTTTGTTTTTCTGAAGTACGGCAGGCTGTGTAAATTCATTGGTAGACAAGTACTGAACAAAGTGGAGACTATATTGAAAAGTATATCACAAACAATCTACAAAGAAAACATTTTCCCGATTTTCTTTAAATCATTGACTCACCTTAATGTCTTTATTTTGTAAAATTTTCAAGTCTAATTTACTTTAGTTAAATAAGAATTTTGATAATAGTTGTGTGAAACAAACTAATTTTCAAATAATTGAAATTTTGGCATCTTTTACTTTTTTCTTAAAAAAAGTTCAAATGACTCAGATTATTAGGATCTGAATTTACGTAAGGTAAAAATGAGTTGGAAAATATCAGGAAATCGTGATTTTTTTCTCACATATTCAATTTTAAGACTCCTTTTTGGTCCAATTATTCCATTCTATTTAGGCTATAAAAACCATAAAAACAAGTGAATATAATTTTGTACTAGAGCATAAATTTAAGGGTGACCCAAAATAATAAAAAAAAAATTAAAAACAATACGGAGTAATAATAAAAACGGACATTAACGTAAGGAAAAATAAAAAAAGTTAGGAAAAAAATAGAAAACGCTAGGAAAATAACCAAAACAAAAAACAAAACAAAAAATCCATGCAGACATTGCGAAAAATCATAGTAGATATATGGATCCGAACAGAGAACGTTCAGCATAATAAGCCCGAGACTTTACCGATCAAGCTAACAACCGAAATGAAATGGTTGCATATGTAATATTTAAGCTAATAGCGGAAATCCAATGAAAACAATCGCAAATATCTGGAACATGTGGGGGCGTTGGCCCCTAATAATATTCTATTTCCATGTTGTTTGGGCCTCCGAACACGATGATAAAGTATCTTGAAAAAAGTATCTTGAAAAAGGGGGGGTGGGAGGCCCCTGAAAATAACCCATTCTTACGGTGTTTGGAGCTCTGAACACGATGATAAAATCCGTTTGCCGATCCGACCTTCTTTTCGGGAGTTGTTAAGGCGGGAGGGGGCAGACACAGATGCAATAGCTATCAATTTTGGTGGCTATCACAAAAGCTCCCAAATAAGATCGTGGTACAATAACATCTGACAGTAGATTGATGTGTCCTTATATATTTTCTTAATTCAGTCTTGCAATTTGAAAATGAACTATTTTCAAAATACCGCTTTATGTTTTTAAAAAAAATACAGTCATTTCAATTGTAGATACATAACTAGAAGCGGTCGAAATACTCGTGAGGCTACAAAATTCATTTAGTTCTTAATATTGTCATTGTTAGTACCATTTTAATACTTTAAAGTTGTATTAAGAACTTGGTGTAACAATTTGAAAATGAATATGACTTAATTTTTGAATATTTTTCTTTTTCTTTTAAGAATATTGAATTGAATTGAACTAAACTAAAATTTAAGAAGTAGTAGTAGTCGTAGGGAATAAGAAAATGGCATCCACACTGGAAAATTTTCTTCGAACGAAATTGAAAGCATAGAACTGGTCAGTAATTACTGGTCATTTCCGCAACAGCCGATGAGCGGATCAGTTTTTCACGGTTTATCGGTATAAATTGACTTGCTCAAAAGGGATTAGCTGATTTTGCAGGACAAGTTTTTGTTATATACGGAGCACAAGGGAATGACATAAGAAGCGATATTACTGTTTACAGGCTAAATAGCTAATTATAAATGAAAAATAATCTATATTACTAAAATCTTTTATTTCTCTGTCTGTCTGTCCGGCGCAATTTTCTGAGAGAATGGAAAATAGAAATAATTTTTACAATGAAACATCGGCGACAGGAATCGAACCTGCAACCTTCTGATCCGAAGTCAGATGCCTTATCCATTAGGCCATAGGGACTACAACTCTCTGCATATTGTTTTTTGTCTTATATCTCCTTTCCTTTCCCCCATCAATAAGGAATGTATTCAATCTTTTTTTTGAATCTCAAGATTGTTTATTTATTTCATATCCGTCAGTTTATTTGTAATTCGAAACTGACAATTAGAACGATAATTGCCGAAACGTTGCAATATTTTAAATATTCTTACTTAACCAAATTCTATGTGATATTGAAAAATATGTGCGTGTACACGGCAGATGTTGTAGTAAAGGAAACAGAGTAAGAAAGAAAGAAGCACTCTTTTTTTGAGGTGGAATATCGAAAAAAATCACTATTTGCAGCTCAAAAACCATCAATATTTGTAACTCAAACGTCACTGAAAAGTGACAATCTATATTACTAAAACCTTTTATTTCTCTGTCTGTCTGTCTTTCTGTCTGTCTGTCCGGCACAATTTTCTGATAGAATGGAAAATATAAATAATTTTTACAATGAAACATCCGCGACAGGAATCGAACCTGCAACCTTCTGATCCGAAGTCAGATGCCTTATCCATTAGGCCATTGGGACTTCAACTCTCTTCATATTGTTTTTTGACTTATATCTCCTTTCCTTTCCCCCATTAATAAGGAATGTATTCAATCTTTTTTTTTGAATCTCAAGATTGTTTATTTATTTCACATCCGTCAGTTTATTTGTAATTCGAAACTGACAATTAGAACTATTATTGCCGAAACGTTGCAATATTTTAAATATTCTTACTTAACCAAATTCTATTTGATATTGAAAAATATGTGCGTGTACACGCCAGATGTTGGAGTAAAGAAAACAGAGTCAAGAAAGAAAGAAGCACTCTTTTTTTGAGGTGGAATACCGAAAAAATCACTTTTTGCAACTCAAAAACCATCAATATTTGTAACTCAAACGTCACTGAAAAGTGACAATTATAATTAAAATGAGAGTCAAAAAAGAATGAAGCGGTACTTCTATTAGATAGAATACTGAAAAATCACTATTTTTAACTCAGAAACCATCAATATTTGGGACCCAAAAGCCACTGAAAAGTGTCATTCAGAATAAAAAAGAGACTCAAAAAAGAAAGAAGCAGTATTTCTATTAGATAGATTACTGAACACTATTGTAACTCAGAAATCACTGACAAATATCATTTGGAATAAAAAAAAAAAGAGTCAAGAAATAAGAAGCAGTATTTCATTAGGTAGAATACTGAAAAATCACTATTTGTAACTCAAAAACACTGAAAGGTATCAATTGAAATAAAAAAAGAGAGTCAAGAAAGAAAGAAGCACTATTTCTATTAGGTAGAATACTGAAAAATCACTATTTGTAACTCAAAATCCATCACTATTTGTAACTCGATAACTACTGAAAAGTATCAATAGGAATAAAAAAAAAAGATAGTCAAGAAAGAAAGATGCACTATTTCTATTAGGTAGAATACTGCTCAGAAGTTAGTGGTCTTAGCCATTAGACCACTAGGCCTACATTCTAATCTCTATAAAAAATAAAAATATATCATAGATATATGATTTACACGGTGGTTCTAAAAGCAGTCGTAGATTGAGAGAATATAGACATCAAAAATTAAATTTAAAAAAAAGCTTTTAAAAAATTTTAGTTTTAGTTTCCTTGATGTAATTTGAGTGTGTGTGTGTTTTAATAAATAAAAAATTGTTTTCCGTTACATAAGGGAGGCTTCCGGAGCGAAGCGACGGGTAGCCGACTAGTTTATATAAATAAATAAATAATTTATTTGTTTATTATAATAATAAATAAATAAAACTGCTGTGCATTGAGATAATTTAATGCTTAGAAGCAAAAGAAAAAAATAACAAACTCCTATTCTCTATTACTTGACATTTTATTTTTATTTGTAATCGATAATAGAATCTTTTTAAGTCTTGCAAGTTCTGAATATTCTAACTTTTTTAATTTATATAAATAAATTATTATTGTTATTGCTTTATGTTACTTTGATTATTACAGATTCTAAAGTGTGATATAACGATTTATTAAGTACAAATCGATGTAATAGGATCAATTTTTTTCCTAATTAACTCTAAAAAATATAATACCATTATTTTAAATGATTACAACACTAATAATAATTCACCTTCAAAAATTCGAAAGTCCGCTTTTTCTTCTTTCTTTCTTTTTTTTTTTTATTTTTTGTTTCATTTTCAGATTGTTGTTTTTTTGGTTGGGTGATTATTGATTTATTTTTTTATTACATATAAATTTGTCACTTTTTTATTTAATCTTATTATTATTATTATTATCTATTAATCTTTCAATCTTTTTTTATTGTTATTATAAACTTATTATTTCGTATTTTGGTTATCAGGTTGCTGCTTTTCTTCTGTTGGGTGATTTTAATTCTCACTTTTGTATAATTTGTATATTGTTTTTTTTTTATAATTTATCTTTTAATTTTTATTCATTGTATTCGTTACCCTTTTATAAATTACCTTTACTTGGTATATGTTTTCGTTTTTTTTTTCGCTTTTAATTTATGAGTAAAGCACTGTTAAATCTATGAGAATTTTCAGGAACAATACGAACAAGTTGAGCGTTCTGCTTGTTCAGTTCGTTGCATTCGAGTTGCTCGCTCTATTCGGTTGGAGAAAACTTTTCGGTTTGGAGGAAGCCTTGTAGATCATACCCTTTAGTCTGAGACCCTGTACGGTCCCAAACAAGTGGAATTTTAACATCTGTGGACAACTGCCTCTGTATGTAACTAATAATAGCTGCTTTTCAGTGGTGTACTATTCGCCTAACAAAGGAAATTAAAGAAGCTCTAACGACTTTAACGAAGCTGTAAAAAATAATATTATGTTAATTTTTTTAAATAGATAATTTTATGAAATAGACATTACACTGATTTAAGAAATCTTAAAAACCTATTATTAGAATTGCGCAAGTGGTGTCCCTGGTATTTATAAAATCATGTAAAATTTTATAAAAACTTAGTTTCTAATTAAAGTAAATCTAAAAGATTACATAGATATACACTGTGTTGTTTCCATTGTTAATTTAAATAAGACATGCTATTTCTGTATAATGTAATATACCACGATTTACTGAATATCCCAACCCTGCAATTAGCAAATGAAAATTTCAGTATCGACTTAAAAACATAGTAGAACAACAACTTAAAGAAAATATAAATATTAGCTCACAGCGATTAGACAAATTAGGAGGTGAACAAATATGGTTTCCTCCCGATAGTTGGGTGACTCATCCAAATGAGAATGTAAATAGAACATTGCTAACGGGAAGCATCCACAGAGGCCTTGAAAAAAGTTACAACACTATTAGAATAATTGCGCGCCTTTCCTCAGGGAATCATTACGTTCTGAAAATTATTTATCTCTCTTTCTTACCCAATATTATGTAAGACTTATTTTTTTTTTTAAACTCCCAATTACTTAAAAGAGTCCCAATACAAAATTTCTTTAGTAAGTTCTTCAGCTTTTTATTTTTTAAGTTTTCATTTAAAATAACATTTATTAATGCAAATTAATTGAAATATTATTTTTTGCAATTTTTAACCATAATTTTAGATTATTTAATATTTTTAAAATATTCTTATTTTTTGAATTATATTTTTTTATAAAAATCATGTATATTTATGTTTTGAATGTGTGTTTTAATCCATAAATGTTAAACTTAATTTTATTTAGTAAATGTTGTTAAAACCTTAAGAAAAAAATATTAAAAATACTAAAACAAGACAAAGATTTTAAGTTTTTATCAATTATTTTATTAACACTCATTTAATTAGCTTCTTGTTTTTTTTTAAAAAAATCGAATATCAAACAAATCTTCTTTTTTATACAACTTTAAAAAAGCTAAATATAACGTTCAATTCTATTAAAAACTTAATATAAATTTAAAAAAAAAATTAATTTTATACTATTAATTATACAAAAGTGAAATATAAAAAAAAAAAATCGTTCCATTAAGGTGTAAAGGGAATATGATTAAATAAAGGAAAACCTTTAATTGTTAATTCAAATAAAAATGAGCCGGATCCATTTATAAGGAATCATCAAAAGAATTTAATTTTTATCTTTTATTCTTATCTCGTATTTTTTGATAAAACTTATGTGATGATTATAAGTAACTATAGATTCAGCGCTTGTCTATGTGGAGTCAGATTAGATCCTACTAGATATAGGGTTCTTTCCTTTTACTTATTCCTTTAGATAGATCGTAAAGTTTGCCCAGACCTCTATCAAATGGATATCATAGATGGTTTAACAACGAATTAGCGTTAAAATGGCCATTTTCACATCCCAAACCGTGGGGCCAAATCGTTTTGAATCCTACCTTATTCATTATTATAGGTCAGAGATTTCAATTATACTACATGGTAAATAGTAAGGTATACAATTTAACTAATTTAATTAACAAAATTTAAGTTGTTATTTTTCAATCTTTCAGCAAAATTAATTATCTCCAAACTACAAAATATTTAAAAATAAAAAAAGTTGCATTAAAATAAGTCAAGCTTAATGTTTCTATTCATATAACAATAACAGCAACAAAAACAATAATAATAAACTTGAATTCATTAATACGTTAAAACATAATTATTAGTTTATGTTTTTTATATAAGATAAGCGTTGTTCAATATATTTTTGTATTTTACAATGTTTAACTCTTTAAACTATCTTGTAATTATAGAGATAACCTTTTCTTGTTTATTACAGAAAAGAATATACTAAATTAATTTAATCTCATTAACTATCCTGTATTTTTAATAAGTTTTTTCATTATAAAATAATTTGGTGCTAATAATATCTCATCCTTGTTTCCTTAAAGAAACTAGATTAATCTTATGACTCACTAGATGTCCTTAGAGCTATTTCTTCATGTAATCTTTCATTCTGTCACTCACTAATACAACCCTCCCTTATCTACCATGTATATTGTCAATCACAAACGACCACACAGTAAACACCTCATTCATCTCCATCCCATTGCTCTTTTTATCTTCTTTCATCAACCCCTTCCTTCCACTAACCTGTACTTCCTGGGCTATTCTTTCATTTTTTTTCCTTAATAACTTATAATTTCCCTATCTCAGCAGATAATTAATAGAAGAAAAGGATTTGTAATAATATAATAAATATGTATTGTTAATATCAGAACCAAAATTACAAGACTTATACGTCTCTTTTTTACGTTGGTATACTTATGTTTTATTACTAACAGCTTAGGAATAAATTAATCGAAGAATTCAGAAGGATCTTAAAAAACCCAGATACATTATTTAATTTATCTATCTTGGAATTTTCTCCAACTACAGCAATTTTCCGATAAATTTATTATATTATACCATTTTTAACGTGCTGAATATTCAATTTACAAATCCAATGATCAAGCACAAAATTAGAACGATTAAAACGTTAAAACAAATAGAGGGCAGTCCATCATCCACTCAGTTAATCCTCATCACAATCCATTTACACGACGACTTCCAGAGGGAAGGAACGGTTTTTTAAAGGGGGTTAAGAACTTGAAAAAGGATCTAGAAGTAAGAGGATCCGAATACGTACGTTGTTTTATCATTGTTTTAACGTTTTAATTGTTGTAATTTTGTGCTTGATCATTGGATTTGTATTTTTATTATATATTTAAAATTATGATTCCAAAATTCTGTTTAAGTAGATTAGCTTTAGAAAAATAGTAAATTTTGTGAAAATTATTCTCTGATAAATAAATTATGTGAATGAGTTTCACAAAATGAAATCAGTAATTTACATATTTCGGAATTAAAGTTTTCAGGTAAATAATTTGAAATTTCAAGCAGTATTCAACGAGAAAGAATTTAATCATTCTTTTTTTCCAACTCTAGGTCTTTGAAGTAAGGCTTCAGTTTGTAAAGAAATCAATGGTGGTTGTAAATAATACAGCCTAACGTACTACAAAATTTAAACAATAGAAAAATTCAGAAACCATAAATCTTTGATTTTTATAAAAGTATTTGGTTAATCTTGGTTTTTATTAATGATCGCCTGAGGAACAGAACTCTTAAATGAAATTTAAGTTCTGATTGGATAGTTTGATTCAACTTTTACATGCAATTATATAGAACTTTGCGTACCGTTGTGTAGAAAATATATAGTAATATATAATACTATACATTAAGTAAATAAATAAAGAGGTTTTGGAAAACAAAAAATTCAAAAACCACGTGTAAGATAGCTTTTTTAGTTTGAATAGGTGTAATTTTCACATTTTAGAATAAATAGCTTTTGAGTTATTAAATTTATTACTTTCGAATAGATAGAATATTAAGTAAAAAGTGTACTTGATAAAAGTAAAAGCTTTAAAAATCTTTAAAAAAAAACCTTTAATTTAAAATCTTATTTTAATAAAACATTCATATTATTAACTACCTACATAAAGTATATTTCAAAATAAAAATATTAACTACTTAAAGATAACATGACAAAATATGCTTAAATAATTAAAATTGCAAATAAATTATTAAAAATCTCAGATATTCAATAATCTCAGATTTTTAATACAGCTACTTGTATTATAAATAATTATAAATAATTTCATATCTTTAAAGATGCAGGAAAATCGATTGCAGTTTTAGATCTTGATTGAAACAGATAAAAAAATAAATAGAAAAACTGTTGGGTTTTTTCTTTACGTCCTGTCTCGACCATCTGATTGGTAGAAGTAAAAAAAGGGAATTGGAACGTCTTACAAGGCGAGTCAGACAACTACGGCTGGCCTCAGTGACGCCAATACTTGGTTGTTCTTGGCCTCTGATTGTTCGCAACAGAAGCTAAAACTTTAAAGATATTAAGGAGCTCTTGGCAATAGCAGACCAAATTCCAATTGGAAAGAAAAGTTTCTCCTTTCTTACTTCTTAATTCATTATTTTAGATTGGGATTCAGTTTTTATGTTTAACAATGAAATACATTTTTTTGTGACTTAGGTTGTTTAATCAAAAGTTTATGAAAAATTATTTGCTTTGTTGATTATTGATTGTAAATTTTATGAAAACGTATTTGAGAAGTAAATGGAAAATTAACTAATAAAAAGCTTCATTTTCAGATTTTACTTATTTAATCTTTTATGAAAATTATTAGTCTATTATTGTCAAGGATATTGTTGGGTTTTTTTTTTTTTTTTTTGATGGCAATATTTTTAAGGTTCATAAGGTTCAATGTTATTTTCTTCTAATGAAACTATTACACGAAAATTACATTAATTTTGTAATACCACAAAGATAAGTTGATCCTATTAATTATAGATTTAATTATTTAAATATATTATCAATCTATATTTATATAATTTATTTGAGGTATTTACATCCTAGCTAAAATAATTGAGTTTCTAAAATTAGTTAAAGATAAAATTGATTTACTTGTTAATTTATTGTATTAAAGTTTGTATGTAAGCACTAAAAATAAGGATTTTTTTAATTAATATTTTTAAAAAAAAAAAAAAAATTAAAAAAATTTATTAAACAGCATCCGAAATCAGAATGCTACTAACATCTCATATTAGGTTTCACTGGCTAATATTATTCTAATGTTATATTGATATGAATGATGTTTTCAAGATGTGAAATATATTACCAAATCTGAAATACTGTCTAGTAGCGGTGTGTTATGAAAAGTTGAAATGATCGAAATGTACTTCAAGATTCGAAAATTTTTTGTCATTTCATGAAGTTTTTGTTCTCTTACCAACTTGGAGTTGGTTCAGAATTTTTAAGATCTGAACGAAAAACACTTATTCAACTGTCATCTCAAATAAAAGTAACCTTCACTTAAGTATTTAATTTAATGACTGTTAACTTCGTCAAATTCGGTTCTTTCTTTATGTTTTGGTCTTCATCTTCAAATGATTACTGTTGTAATAATTGTAATTCGAATTATTATTAATTGAATAAAAGCAATCAACCGACTTCCAAATTTATATTAAAAGATGTTTAACGTGCCCTGAATAATTCAAAATAGACATCAATCGCAAGAAGGCACCAAAGCTAAAGTTAGGATTCGCACTTTCTGAGTTGTCATCGGAGGAGTTTGGCTGGCTGAGGAGTCCTAATGAGGACGAAACGGTCCGTCCCAGTCTCGTCCCGATGACAACTCAAAGTGCGAATCCTAACTTTAGCTTTGGTGCCTTCTTGCGATTGATGTCTATTCCAAATTTATATTTCTACAAAATAAAGACGGGTAAATTTGGAAAAATGTTTATTTTACTCCTTTATTTTGCTCCTTTCTAAATCTTAATATAAATATTTGATTAAACTTTTAGCAATGAAATAGAACATTATGTTGTAATTATATTTCAAAATATAGAAAGATTTTGATTCCGTACTCAATAAGAAAAAAAATCGCGATAATTTCCTTAAGTATTGTTATGGAAAAACTCTTTATAAAAGAATTCTCATTGTAATTATTATATCTATAAAGTAATAATTTAATGGATGAAAGCATATATTTTATTATTTATATTCTACTTACATCATGTTTATATATCAGAAAATATCAGTATAACTTAATTGACAAGTAGATATAGCTACATCATTTTAAAAATAATTATCTTAAAAGAAATATTTATAACTTTAAAAAAAAATGTTTCTGCACAATAATTATGTTGTTTCTTACTTGAACGAGTAAACCCGTCCCGGATAATCAAGTCTTCGATATCATTATTATTCACTTTTGTATATTTTGTGTTTTCTTGAAAAAAACACATATTTTGTGTTTTTCTTGTGTATGTAAGTATATATGTATGTGTGTATGTATCCCGTATGTATGTGCATATGTATGTATGTATGATACAGTCTGTATACATAGTTATACCATTTAGAGGCAATATATCTAACTTAACGAATACTTATTTTTCACTACGTTAATTCACCTTTAAATTTTCATAGTATTCTTTTCCGTACTTTTAAATGTATAGAGGAGGTTCTTCAGTAAAACTGTTGATATTAAAGTTTCTCAAATCCACTTCACAACAGCTTCAGCAGTTGCTCTTTTTTTCAAGTTGAGAAAGTTCATTTTTGTTCCCAACAACAAAGAACATTTTCAAGTAAATCCAAGAGCATCCTCTTAAATTTCTTAAAAAGTCCACGGATGCTCTTCTTTCAAGACTACATAATAAGAAACTTAAACTGAAATGTTAAAGCTTTTCTCTTTGTCTATTTCTTAAATAGCGCTATCATTGCAACATGTTAGGATGTCTCATTTCTTTGTACAAAGTATTTGTAACTTAGAAACTTCTTTGTATGTGGTTTGTATTTTGCTTGTTATATTTACTTTATAATAATGAGTTACTTAGGATTGAAAACTTATTGCTATTTTTCTATAAAGGCAATATATTTTCTAAAGATTTCGTTTTAATAATTCTGGGATTTTATATAAAAAAATTAAAAACAATAATATTATCTCAATACCTTTCTGCTTATACAAAAATTGAAAACTCACTTTTCCATTATAAAAAAAAAGAAACCAAACAAGCATAACAATTGGATAAACGATAATGAGCACTGATTTCATTGGTCAATTAAAGTGCTTAATAGCTATTATTCAAATTTACACAGTAGTTTAATAAAATTAGATTTGGAACTTAAAAATTCCTGTAACACTGAAATGGTAGTCAGTAATGCAAATATATTTATCATTAAATGAATCATTGTGTATAATGCACTTATGTAAATCATTATACATTTGTTATTTTAATTAAAAGCATATAAGGTTTTAATTAAAATAACAAATGTACATTATAAATGTAAATTCTTAATGTAAACTTCTTTAATCATATTAGGTTGTAAATTACTCATAAAATTAAAGTTTTAACATTTTTTTTTTTACAAATGCCCGTGCTCGTAGATTAATCATCTTTCTTTAGGCCAACAACAAGGGGGGAGATATGATGCCTTTAATCAACGAAGCGTTGCACAGGTTACGCCATAGGAGGCAGCATCAAGTGGCACCCGCAGGAACGGACAGAAGGAGAAACGGAAAAGAAACCTCCATGCCACAACCGGGATTCGGGTACCGGGTACCGGAACACTGGCCGCAACGGCAGACCGCCATCTAGACCGCTCGGCCACGCCGACACGGCTAAGTTTCAACATAGATTACGTTAGGGGTCGTCCATTAATTACGTGAGGTCAAAAGGTGGAGGGGGGGTCCGGCGAAATCTCACCAATTCTCACCAAGGGAGAGGGGGGGAGTCAACAAAAATCTTCTATCAACTTTTTCATTCAGAGAATATACGTATTTTACAACATTTTGTAAAATTGACTTTTTGAACTTTTTTTTATTTTTTGACTTTTTGAAATCTCACATGAGGGGGGGGGGAGCCCACCCCATCTCACGAAATCTCATCAGGGAGGGGGGGGGGGGGTCCAAATTTTTTAAAAATCACCTCAAGTAATTAATGGACGGCCCCTTATCTCTGAAAGTTTATCTCTCTATTCGAATTCTTTCCAATAACTTCAAAATTTTAACTAGAAGTATTACTGTTTTTACAAGAGTTTTATTTGCTTTAGTGCAATGTAAATTACCACATTAAAAAAAAAAAGAATCCAATTTGCTTTTGATTTGCTAAATTTGAATATTCAGTTAAAAAATTCAATTCCAAAAAAAAAAAAATGAAAAATAATTTCCGAAAAAACAATTAAATTTGTCTAATCCATCTTAAATGATTTTTACCCTTCTTTTGATTTCTTTTTTTTTTTTTTTTTTTTTTTACATAAGTCCAAAATTGAATCCTTCGTTTGATAGATCTTTAAAGAATGTTTTGCAATTTGTATTCTTAACAGTCCAGAAAATCTCGATCATAAATCTGTCTGTCCCAAAAAATGACGTCATGACAACGCAGGTGCTTCATCAAGGAAATCTCGATTTGATCCAACTGTCGTGACATATTTAGATGAGACTTTTATTTTTTTTTTTTTTTACCTTGTGTTGCTCACTTTGTCTTTAGATCTTAAAGTTAACCGCGTATCAGGACCTGTTTTAGATATTTATTTATTAGCTTGCTTAATAGATAAAAATAAGCAGATTGGTAAAAGAAGACCTGTTACCGAAAGAACACTAAGACATTGAATCATTTTACACTAAAACCACTGAATCCTGAGTGTATAGGATCAGTTTCAGTATATTTTTGAAAATTATTAGTACATTAATTATTCCTTTTCCACAAATCGTTAAGAACTTTTTTTATTAGAATTATTGACAGAAAATTTAAAAAAATCATTAAGGAAGAGCATTAAAGAATCAAGTGGGAAATGAATAGCACTCTAAGGGACAATGACCATGACGAATGTTAAAGATTTTAAAAGAGGATCTCCACTACTTGAGGAACTTCTTTTTCTATCTTCCTTAAAGCTTGACTAGTCCAGCCGTTATCATATACACATTTTTGCTTCAGTCCTAACAGTTCCTTCGAAGACTACTTTTTATAGTATTTAAAGTTCATTTCTTTGCTGTATTTGGATATGAACCCAGCGTCCTCAGATCTAAAGCAAGTTTCCAAATATAAAAACTAAGGAATACGTTCGAATTGTCTATGTTTTATGTTTATGTAGTGAATGTGGGTGGTAGAGAAGCCAAGCACTGCGACCGGAGGTTTATTGTACTAACCCACGGAAAGAAGGACAGATGGAGAGAAAGACTGAGAAAGTATGGTGGGAGAAGTGTAGGGGAAACGGGAGAACCCCGAGAAAACCTGCCCAGCGCGGATCGTCCACCATCACGAAACCCACATGAGAACCGAACCCCAGTACTCAGAGGTGAGAGGCCGATGTCGTAGCGACAAGGCCAACCGCGCGGCCATTCGAATTGTCTAAGTGTCATTCATTCCTATTATTTCGTTTCAGAAATTGCTACTGTAGAAGTAGTGTTTGAAAGTTAATGAAACCCGACATTATATATCACCTAATAGACATCACTTTAAACCAATATTTTAAAATGTCAATATAGTTTTAATTTTAAGATAGTTAAGCTATTTTTAAACAATAATTTATTAGGAATACCCTAACAGATCCATAAGAAATATTTTACCTTTTAGGAGCGTGCAAAAAAATTTAAAATTCAAACTTTTTTTTTTTTAGAATAGATATAGACAAGTTATTATTGGCAAATAAATTAATTCTAAGCTACCGTACAGGTCATAGACTTTGCAAATCAAATCATTTAATATTTCACATTAGAAACCCACTTCATAAGTGAAAGAGCGATATATGAAAAAAAGAGAAAAGAGATTTCGTATTGTCTGTATGATAAGTCAGTCTTTATGTACATAATATTACATTGCTATTAGAAAACCAATGTGACATGTCTTAAATTGATTATGTTTAATTATAAAGAAACTATATATTAAAAAGGAAACTTTTGAGAGCAAAGAATAGAAAACAATATACGATTTATAATGTTTTTCTTATATATGTTTAGTATTATGTTTTTGATTTAGTATCTAAAGACACTTTAGATACTTTAACCGAGACTTTTCTGTAGGTAGTAAAAAGTTTGCATTACTATATTGTATTTATTACCGTACCCATATATTGCTGATGCATTTTAAAAATTGGCTGTAAATTTATTCCAATTTTTTTTTCTTGAATATCTTTTATTTTTAAAAAGAAACTGACTCTGGTTTGAATTTTGAGACCAGTAAACCTTTAGGGATGAATGGTGAAGTTTATTTAATCATTCACAACTTCAGTTTTATTAGAGGAATTATTTACTATTTGTAGAATAATATTAAATTGATAATAGTTGTATAGCCAAGACTATAATGGAGAAATTGAATGTAAGTGATTTTTTTTGTTCATTTTCCTATCGAAATTGCTCGGTTATTTCTAATCTTCTTTCGCTGAAAAGCATTTAATGTCCAACCCTATTAAGTCGCACATAACTCTTTTCTTCAGAAAGATCTCCTTTAAAAGTAATAACTGTTGTGGCATTATTAGTGGAGTTCTAATTTCCTTTGTACTCATATTATAAATACACCTAAAAGTATTTCCTTGTAAAAGGAAGGTGTCGCCGATGACCACATGCTGTGGCTGCAATGAGTTTCCTGGCTTTATTGGTATGGAAGGCGAACAACAACCCTGGTGTGTGAGACCGTTAGCACACCCTCTCCTTGAAGAAGTGCCGGATTATATGCACCATCCTTACACTATATTCAATCCTTCTAAGGGCATTTCGTGAGGCGAAACACTAAGAAAGGATTTTCAAGCTGAACCCTCTTCTAATACAAAATCTTCTGGCAAAAATAAAATTCTTATAACATGTCACAGTTACTAAAGCTGGATACAACATTAAATATTAAAAACTTTTGTCTTCTAAATTTTATTACGCAAGAAGGAACATCACTCTATGTTCCTTTAATCTTTAAGCTTTCTCTCCAGAAAATTTTTAAATATCTAACAAAAATTGTGAAAACAATTATTAAAATAAAGATAACTAAAAGTTACAATGTTAAAATAATAACAGTAGATTGTAAAAAGCCTTAATATATTGTAATGAAAATATTATAAAAGTATCTTCATTGTGTATTAAAAATAATATTTCAAATAAGAAATTTACAACTGTTATTTAAATATATTAATGCCTTTTTTTGACAATTAGAAATAAAAGGAACAGCAACAGGAACCTGTCTTCCTTTTGTCGTGGTATCTGTTAAAGGCTCTTTTAGAGCCAAATCGAGATTTAGATTCTCACTAAACATAAGTGAACGCGAAAAAAAATGAGTTTTCTACAGAAATCAAAATTGGTATTTCCATTCGAAAAATATTGTGCTATTATATTTTTAAAGATTTTTAGATGACCAAGTTGCAAACAAGTATAAATATTTCCTTAAAAGAGGCTATCAGTCACTCTACCTTCGTCTTACAAACATTGTTGTTGTTTTGTTTTAAATTAACTTCTGTATATTTGAATTGACTGCGTTAATAAAGAAAATCTTTTCAAAATACAAATGTCCTGCTTCACATATTTACTTTAAACCTATAATTATGATTTTTTTTAAGTCTTATATCTCGTTATTGGCATTTCATACAATTTTATATAATTCTGCAAAATTACAGGAAACAAAGTAAAATTTTTATTTGCTTCATAATTTATAGCTGCCAAACTGGGTAACTAAATAAAAATGACAACTCGAACTTGGTAATAAGCAAAAGTTCATCCAACAAAATTTCGCCTCCTCCCCATCCAAAAAAACAAAACAAAAAACAATCAAAAAACAAACAAAAAAAAAACCAATACAGTTATCCCTCGACTTACTCCGCTCGAGTTACGTCCGTTCGTAGATACATCCTTGTTCCCATAAGGGAATAAAAACATTTTCGATCATATTTTCGAACAAGTCGCAAGCAAGCGTGAAGTAAAAAAGTTTCTATTTAGTAAAAATGAATCATGCGCATTGGCAACAGCGAATTCAACTGCAACTTGCTTGGGCAATCGGCAAGTGTCTTCAGCATTTTTAAAGTTGATTTTGTGTTTGAGAAATAGATTATTAGTGTATTTATCATTAAATATTTCGCGATATTTTGTGCAACCTGGCCCTTCACTTCTAATCATAAATCCTAGTGATGAATCACAGGAAAAGAGGCGATCAATTGATCTTGAAACGAAGTTGCAAGTTATAAAGAAACATTAAGCTGATAAGTCCGTCAATGTGATCGCACATGACTTCGGATGGTCTCATTCTACAGTGACGACCATTATTTGAAAAGTAAGGATAAAATACTAGAGCCTGTGAAAGGATCTGCTTCCATCAAATCGAGAATAGTGACGAAGCAATGACAAGGTCCTTTTCTAATGTAATGCTACCAAGTTCAGTAACAGTCTTGGTGAATATTATCGTCTCTTCTTCTCTCTTTCATCATTCTTGTTTTTTTATCAATAATAATTAATATCAGTGAAATATACAGTTTTGGGACAGTATACTAATGACAATTAAGTCCCTGACCCCTATAACTCTGATGATTTAAGGTATGGACTTCATCCGTTTGACTTACGTCCTGCCGGATGGAACGGAACCTGGACGTAAGTCGAGGGATGATTGAATATTATCATAATGTTCTGGTTACTTATTGGAGATCATTTTCTATAATAGGTTAATCAGTGATTAGACGACTGACATTGTCTGCAAAAAAACAAACAAATAAATAAATAAATAAAAATCGATCTTTTTATTTTGTTTATTTGATGATTAAGGCTAGGATATTTAAGATTAAGCAATCTCTTATACCCACCCACTTTTGAGTTTAAAAATTCAAAAATAAGGCCTAATAAATTCAATGTAAAGTTTTTTTGTATGTTGGTTAAGCATAGTTTTTCTGATGTTTGACGGAACATGATCTAAAACTCAGAAATTCAGAAATACGCATTTTTTAGCTAATTCAAAAGATTGCTTAATACTTTCATCAGAATAATGAAAATAAATTATAATTACTTAAAAAAGAGAATTAATTCAGGAAAAAATATGATATAGCACGAAATCCGGCCTACTCATGATAAGTGATGATCAAATATTGGTGAAGATGTACGTAATATATTACGAATCTTTCAGTAGGTCTACAATAATAATATCGCCCATGGGTTTAGATTTAATTCAAATACACTTAAATTTAAATGAATATTTTGAATGTATTTTTTCCTCCCTTATTTGTAGAATTGGCTGATTATTTTCGCCTGCAACATTAAAATTTAGCTTATAATCAGCGTTCAGCTCCAGGAACCATGAAGTTACTGTTAATAATAGTATAGTAATATTGAAAATGTTAACATTTACAATTATCTCAAGGATATAGAAAAGAATAACAATAATTATAATGAATAATTAAAAAAATAACTAATTTAATTGTTTTTTAAAAATAGAGAAAATGTTTGCTAAAGTTCACTGTAAATTCAAAAACTACTGAACCGATTTTGATGAAATTTTCTTTGATGTATTCCTTATAATCTCTGGAAAAACGTAGGCTGTTTTTATCAGGATAATATAACAGGGGCTGAGCAGTAAATAAAAATGTGAAGGTGAACGAAGAAAACTCGCTGCAAGTAAAACTCGATACACTGGCTAACTTACAGAGATATACCAAAACATATATGAAAAAATTGTAGAATTTAATTGGTTCAGTCACAATATGCATTTTTAAGTTTTTGATGATTTGCAATTTCATAGTATCCACTTTTGTATGAATTTAAGGCAAACATTTAAAATTTACAAAAAGAAGCAAAACAAGTTGAAAGCTTATTTTATAAGGAAAAAAAAGCGTCGTTTACAGTATGTACATTAAAGTATATATATATATATATCGGAGTTACCATCGATAGAATATAAATAGCATGTGTTATAAATATAAATAATCCATAGTTGGACTTGGGCGGCTTCCCACGGACACGGAGCGGGGGTGTCTGAATGCCTTCAAATATTGTAATTAAATTTGTAATTTACTAAGCTTTGATTTTAGTGTCGTAGTTGTACTAAACTTTTTACTTCCTTTACTTTTTCTTTTCTGTACTGAGTTTGTTCAGAATATCCAAATGTCGATCGCAGTTATCAAAAATGGCGTTTCAGGCGAAAAGAAAGTGGGCCGGAAGGCTCAATGAGAGACAGTAAGATCGTCAATTCAATTCGCCTCATCCTCAAGGCATGTTCTAGATATCTGTAGGCAATAAATCAAAAATATCATATACACTGAAGTTTTATTGAAACTTATCCCACAGAACCCTGACTTCCAATCAATGTGTGCACATTTCCTGAAAGAAAGACGTACTATATATTTTATAAAAAGAAACCATAAATGTAGTTAAAGATTTTTCTTCAATTACATATAAGGGAGGTCTTTCACATAATGTAAGTAACACGACATTCCCTGGAGAAGCCTGGGTATAAAACTATTCTCTATTATTTTAACTATCGTAATATTATCTTGCTCTGCTTCTTCTTCTGTAATAACGGTTCTTCTTCTAAAATAATGGCTCAGAACCATTATTAGAGAGTTTGCAGTAGAACCTACAGGAGTTTCAGTAGAAACTACGAGATCAGAATTTCAACTCAGCTAAAACAAAAAATAAGTACTTTCAGAACAAAGAGAAAATAAAAATACCGAATGAGAATGCTGAAATAATGCTTTCCAATTTCTATTTACGGTACTTTGAAAAATAGAAATAAAATGGTAAGGAAATAACAGTATCAGTAACAGTCTGAAAATATCTGTCATTAAAATAATGATGATGTTCCAAAGAGGCATAAATAGTAGATGACAATCAATTGTTTGTTGCGGATGCAAAAAGCTTTTTGAGCGGTAATGCAGTAATACAGAAAATACAATCCTTGTGGCCATAAGAATTAATGAAGAAAAGAAAAAAAAATCATCTTTTCGTGAAGACGATATTTAATTCTTCCTAAAGACATACTTGGACAATACGAGATCAAATTTCCTTATATGATATGAATTGTCTTTAGACTTTTAGCACAATTTTCGTAGAGAACTGTAACTTCAAGACAATGCCAATACAAGTAAAGTTTAAGCAAAAGAGACTATTTAGATACTGAGAGTTTGGGGAAATCGCATTAAATGACTTGTTCTTCTTGCACTTCATTTAAATTGTCCGCCAATGAAATCCTAGGATGCTATTATGGCTTCTGCTTGTGATTTCTATAGAACAGTTGGTACCATATTATTCCTGAAGCCTAAAGCCTGAAGATTGATAAGTAGATCATCTGTGATTAGCTAATCCCTTCAAAAACCTCAAAATAATAAGAAATGTAATTGGTTAGCTGCAGCAACTAACGGAATGAGAGGGAAGACGCAAAAATAAAATGTGAAAACATGGCGTCACGTTCGGACTCAAGAGGTTTTAGAAGTATTTTTTACAGTCTGAAATAAATAAAGGCGGATTCTGATAGTGAAGGAGAGTTATCTAGTGATTTTTGAATCGGGAATTGCTTCATGAAAAAGCAAATTACAATTGCAGTAGTTCATTTTCACATAGATATGATCTTTCAGATATGGCAGAAAATCAATCATCTCGTGTATTTTCAAAGTGTAGAAGGCAAGAATGGCCTTAAATTGCAGTACTTCCAATACAAATTATATTAATAACTAACTTACCTCTGGTTTGATATAATCAAAAAAAAAATATTTATTTATGTTTTGGGTATTATAGGAGTCGTAATGCACGTGGTATGACAAGGGGCAGCAAGAAATAGGTACCTCCGCATTACAAAAAAGGCCGAAATGATCAAGTAAACTGAGACAGAGTTTGTTTCAAAAAAAATGTAAAAAATACAAAACGCTTATTTTAGCTCAAATATTGTGTGCAATTCAATGCCATAGTATTAAACTTTAATTTGGCTTTTTTAACTTATTATTTTTTGTAAAATATTTTCTATTTCTGGCTTTTGAAAAAAAAATTGTTAAAATATGTAACAAAAATTGGCTTTAATAATTTTTTTCATAAAATAAATTTAGTAACACCAAAATAACTTATCTGCATTTCAAAGTTCAATTGTTTATTTATACACAGAAAAAAAAATTATTATCATTTACTGTTAGTTTTTTATTGATTATTTTTTTTCAAACACGTATACAAATAAGGCAAAAAAATGGCCGTCCACAAAAGGTGTTCAAATCCATAAAGTAAGCATTTTAAAGATCTATGTGAACGAATAAAAATCAAGAATATTGTTTTAGACAAACCAGTTCTCAACTGGATCAAAAAGTATTTTTGGGACAAGATGGAACGCCTCTGCCAAACATACACACCCACTTCCAATGACACCTCGGTTGAAGAAAGAAATCCCTGTGCTTCCGATTTCCTTTTATCGTGACTGAAGTAGGAGGTCTCCCATAAAGGATTGGTTGACATGATACCGTGCGCACTTTAGTAATTTTCTTTGTAAACAGTCAATTTCCTCAATATTATAGGTTGTCTGAATAGTTCCGGATATTCTGACTTAGCAGAAAACTGATATATTGAGTAATCATGTGTCAATTATTGAGGGAAACTTCTCGAAAGTAGGCTACTTAATACATGAATAAGTAAGATAAGTAATAATTTGTTTCAAATAGATATTAAACTTCAATACAAATAATTTATGTGATTTGCATTAACTTTTCATGATAATGCTTAAAATGATATTTCCTATA
>JAFIDM010012231.1:66288620-66298786 GCA_023159025.1 Thereuonema tuberculata
TTAATGCAAATAATTGAACTTGCAGGAAAATTTTACATTCAAAAGAGACGAATAGCAACTTATCAAATTCCATTAAAGTTCAATAAAACATCTAGATAAAATAATGGAATTTTATAAGTTGCTTTTATAATTATTTGTGAATTCTCAAAATTCAATAAAACATCTAGATAAAATGAGAATTCACAAATTATTTCACATGTGCATTGATATCCTTTTCCATCTCTTCATTACTTAACTAATACTATGGAAATCCAGAAGTTCAAATAAGAATTTTCCCATTTCGCATATAAACGTAGAAGTAAATTATACTTCTGAGCCGCCTATTGGGATAATCCAATCACTGTTGTGTTAGATTAAAGAATTTCTTTATAAACGTTATGAACTTTCTTATCAACTTTAAGAAAAGTAATTTACTAAGTTTAAGTATCATAAGCATGTGTTGAAGAAAGAGTAGGTAAGTTAAAAAAAAAAAAATGCTGGTGAAAGTGATCTGTCCGTCCTTATAGTTAGCTGATTTCCCCGAAGGGTGATTACGATGTGGCTACTCTTTAATGAGATAGCTATCAAATTAAACAGCAAGGGAAAAAAAACGGATAAGAATGAGTCAATGAAAGCAATTCTAGAGCACTTGATACGAGAAGAATTTAAAGTAGAGACAGAGATAGAATTTTAAAACTTAGATCAGTTGTAAAGTGATAAAAAATAAAAAAACATTTGTTGCAATACTAAATATTATACGAAGACTAATATTATAGTCTTTAGGCAAAAATATTAATGTACACTAAATATTATATGAAGGCTAAAATTATAGTCTTTAGGCAGAAATATTAATGGACACTTATCAATATAATCAATGACCTATTTGAGTGAAAATTAGTAGTAAATTTAATAAGACACTAAAAATTTCAGCTTCTTAATAAAATAATATAGAGATAACTTAGGAAAAAATTACTGTCACTTTTTCTTAGCATTACGAAGACCTTTAACAATATATTAACGTAGGAAATACATTTACTAAAATATTTTAAATTAATTTCAAATAATAATTTCGGTGTTCTTGGTTTAGCTGTTTCATATTTTCTGGTCATCATCAGCTGCGATTAGATATTTTTACATATTTTACTTAATAAAAGATTACATATTCTTTTATTTACAGATCGTAACTTGATGAACAGTTTAGATCTCGAAATAAAAGTTTTTATATCTTTCGTAGAGATTAAATGGTAAAATTCCGTTGTGATCCCATTTAGGATCATTTAGCGGAGTAATCATATTCATTAAAAATAAGCCACACATGGACTATGAAATCTAGTGAGGTCTGGAGACTATGGATGATTAACGTAGTCTTTCCGTGAGCAGCAAAATCATTCTATCAGATCCTTGGTCCGAGAAACAGTGCGTTGTCATCCATAAAAAGAATTATTAAAAATAGTATGGGAGAAAACAACAACGTTGCAGATGCACTTGTCAGGCTACTTCCACAGATATTCATTATTCATTAAACGACAATTTACCCTTAACTGGTGGACAACACGAATAGAGCTTTCCACTCAGTTTAATGGAACCTCCATATTTTTGGACTGTGTTCACAGTGCAGACTGGTTCGTAAATTTTTAGCCAATATATCAGTACATCGTTTTCTCATTGGTTTTTCTTTTTTGTGATACTTTCTACAAATTATTTTCAAGGATAAAAGTTCTTGAGTAGTTCAATAAAATAAATTATAGATTTGTTTAAATGTGTTTAAAAATTAGGATTACAAATTAATGCCATATGAATAAGTATTAGACGAATCGTGCTGAACATTGCACGATTTGAAAAAGTGGGAAATTGGGAAATAAAAAATAAAATGAATGAGAATGTTGTCTAGGAAACATAGCATCATTATTAAATATGCTTACACAGAAGTTTTGAATTGAGATTTGATTAACACCCAGTGGGATCAAAGTGGATCAGATGAGTTTGATGGTGATCCTCATATCTTTGCTGGGTTCTTTTTCTCCTTGAGTCTTTCCTTGAAAACGTCTGTCTATATTGACATTACGTGGAACACAAAAGGAATTTCTTGCCGAAGCAAAAATTAGAAATTGATGTCTTCGTAACCATGTAATGAAATCATAAATTTGCTAGAACTTTCCGTTCTTGATGTGGTTGTACTTGTTGTTTTTTTTTTTCTTTCAGTGCAAAAGAAGAAAAAAAAGTAAAAACAGAAAACCACAACCAAAATTAAATTAAATAAGGATAATTTATACTATATTCGCCTGATAAGCTGTGGCATATAATGAAATTATTATATTGTCTTTGAAACTTCGAAACAAAAACTGTCTGTTGGCTTTTGTTTATTTTAAAGTAAAGAGTTTGATAAAAAAATGCAAAATCTTTACCAATGGCATTTTGCATAAATATTGACTTTATATTTTCTGATTCTTCTGTATTCTACTACATTCAAAACTAGATTTAATAAAACTAAACAAACTAACAAACAGACTTAACAGAATAAATATAGGTAAACTAATAAACAATAATTTACATCAACCGAACAAACAAATATTGTTTTTATAATTTTAGCTTCGATTATTGCGGTGTTTACTTTGCCTATGTCTTTTTAATTCAGCATTAATACACATATCATACTCATACACACAATCATATACATAAATAAATATCTACAAAACCGATAGATGTACACGCTCACCTATTATTGCTTAGCATTGAACATGCACAGTTATGAAAGGAGGTGTGTGGAACACTTGTAAGGGAGGGTGGAAGTCAAACTAAACGTACTCATGTTCTCAGTTGCACTGCAGATAAGTATCCTAACATTTTAAGCAATCTATCAGTAAATTATGATGTTGAATAATGAACTTCGCTATTAAAAATAGTAATTTTTGAATGAAACTTATCTTTTTATGTAACATATTTATAATTTCTTCACTGATGAGTTTTTGTTTTAGGAATTACTCAGAATTATTCGTCATAGGATTTTTTTAATCAATAAAAGATACAGTTACAGTTACTGTTACAAAATATACAGATGTCAATTAATTTTATAAAGCAATATTTTTCTAAGTCTAGTAAAACTTCAATGTAGATACATTTAGTTTAAGCGTATACAAATACACTCCTCATAAGGAGGGCACGCCCTGTCAATCGTAAAAAATCACTGCCCTTTTGTGAGATGAGATGAAACTTCACATGGAGTACTTCAAAAATGTATATAGGTTGAGGAGCCAACACTTAACTGTATTCGAGGTATTTGATATCGTTTTCATCGATTTTCGAATATTGGCTTGTTAAGTTCCTGTTGTTCGATTTCAAAGGAAGTGTTTCTGTGGCGAAAGGGTGTGTTGAATTCATAACAGCCATTGCCCTGAAGCTGATGATCCTCTTTTTAAACAGAATTGTTTCTTTTCCAATTGCTTGTTTTGAATTGATAACGATCTTTGACCTGTCTCATCTATATGTGATTTTTAATTCTTTTTACCTTAGAAATTTAGTTTGAACATTGAAAGGAAATAGTCCACCCACCAATCATAATCAAACAGAATCCAACCCATCAGCCATTCATAGTTTCCCAACCAACCAACCAATGTAATCTCTTATCACCAACCTGTTGTCTAAGTACAACAGATTTCAATTCTAAAAAAAACATACCTGATAGAGTTTCTACTAATTATTCATCAACCAAGACTACTGAACTTCTTTCCTTTCGTTCATCATCAATGATGCTGTCCCAGCTATTTTCTTTCAGTTGGCTTTAAATCCATAGCTACCATTTAAAAATCAGGCAATTATATTTAGGCTTTTTCAATTTTCACCAATCAATAAACTTCAAGCCAACAGTTGCAGAAAGCTTCTTCTCACTCTACATCTCTGCAAGAATTATTGAAATCAGTTGATCAGAATCGAAAATGCACATTAAAGCTTTCCTAATTTTAACATTTCCTTTTACATTGATTTTGTTGAATTTAACCAAAAAAAAACAAGAAAAATTCGAATGAATAAGAAAAGAAGAAAATCTTTTCCCATTGAATTTTAAGGGTGAAGGAAAACCGACTTTGCAAATAACAAAGAAAAAAATCCTGAAGAAATTCCCTTGACTCTGAAATATTTATTATCTCGAAGTTATTAAAATCGAAGCTGGAAGAAAGTATTCTTTTTTTTTTTCCTAGAAGCGTGAGAAGTTCAAAAATTTTCCTTCTTTTCTTCCATTTTTTTTCGCCTGTCAGAGACGAGCTTACGAAATTCGAAGAGGAGTAAGCAAAAAGAGGAAAAACAAATAAATAGAAAAATGGAAACTATAATAGGAAATTAGTTCAAATTAAAAACATTTTTTTCATGCTATTATTGAGTACGTAATGTGCCTATGAATTATTCTATTATGTTTTCTTTGAAAACTTTGGTTATATAAAAAAATATATATATAATTCTCTTTCGTTGATGAAAAAGCTTTGGTAATTCTTTTCTCCTTTTAGATTTTAATTAATCAAAATTCTATTTTTATTAGTTTGCACAGGAGCTTAGATGTGAACAATCCAATTTTAATTTCTATTTATGTTTTATAATAGAACTAGGCCATTATCGGTGTACGGATTGATTGACATAGATAGTTGAAGAATAAATGATAAATGAAGATCATAGCTTGTATACGATATTCCTGGCGACGAATTGATTGTGACTATTTTTTCGAGTGAAAATAATTCCTGTTATAATCTCGGCTTCTTTGAGATGATTATCGAATGAATGGCATTTAAGTTGAGTTCGTTGCAGTGTCCAAACTTGGGATTGATGTTTCGCAACAACATTATTTGACATCCAATTTTTAATGACAAACGATTTGAGGAATATCGCTGAGATTCAATGAGTTCAGATATTCAGGCGAATAGAGATGTTCGTGTTGTGGATTATCAGAAGTGTCAATTTTATTCGCACTTAAATACTCTCAAGTTTTTCCTTGTATTCTTTGACTTATCATTCGATTGATGTTATCAACACTTTCGTTCTTCGGAGTTATAATTGGCCATTCATTGATTTCGGGTAAGTTATTTTTTCTATGAACTAGTTGAATTGTTCTATCTCGCGGCAAAGATTATCAGGCAATATTATCATTTCTTCTTTATGTAGTTCTTGATTGTCTCCGATTCTGAGCAAATATTCGGCAAAATTTCCCTGATTCTGGTCATCTTGGTTGATGAGTCACAAATTTATCGTGAATTTCTTGACGTGATTCCAGGTTTTTGAGTTACAAAAAGTGATTTTTCAGTAATCTACCTAATAGAAATAGTGCTTCTGTCTTTGCTGACTCTCCTTTCTTATTCCAATTGATACTTTTCTGTGGTTTTTGAGTTACAAATAGTAATTTTTCAGTATTCTACCTAATAGAAATAGTGCTTCTTTATTTCTTGACTCTATTTTTTTATTCTACTTGATACTTAATAGTTGTTTTTGAGTTACAAATAGCGATGGTTTTTGAGTTACAAATAGTGCTTCTTTCTTTCTTGACTCTCTTTCTTTATTTCAACATCACCCGTATAACGCGCTTGTTTTTTCAATATCACATAGAATTTGATTAAGTAAGAATATTTAAAATATTGCAACGTTTCTCGCAATTATAGTTCTAATTGTCTTTTTCGAATTACAAATAACAGACGGATGGCGAATAAATAAACTATCTTGAGATTCAAAAAAAAAGGTTGAATACATTTCTTATTGATGGGGGGAAAGCTGAAGGACACATAAGTCAAAGAACAATAAAAAGTGATTTGTAGTTCCCATGGCCTAATGGATCAGACGTCTCACTTCGGATCAGAAGGTTGCAGGTTCGATTCCTGTCGCAACCGTTTCATTCTAAAAATTATTTCTATTTTCCATTCTCACAGAAAATTGCGCCGGACAGACAGACAGAGAAATAAAAGATTTTAGTAATAAAGATTGTAGAAATAAAGAGGCCAACACACTTATTAAAATTACTAAATAATTATAACATATTAAATTTAAGTTATAACGGGTTTCAACTCGCCTGCGAGCTGTTGACTCAGCGAGCTGAAACCCTTTTAACTTAAATTTTAGTGTGTTAAAAGTTTTTACTAATTTTAATTTGTGTGGTGGCCTCTTTATTTCTACAATTATAATATATCTCATACATGTTAAATTGTTTTTTCTATTTTTTATAATAATTTTAAAATATTACTTTTGCATTATAATATCATATTATAATATTATTATTGAAATTAATAATTAGATTGACCTGCTTTTATTATTAGCAATCCATGTGGGAGCTATTGTGATAGCGACCAAAATCCATAGCTATTGCATTTCTTCTATCCGTCCGTCCGTGTCTGTCCACCCCTAACAACTCCCGAACGGAAGGTCGGATCGATAAACGGATTCTGATCCGTTTCATCGTGTTCAGAGGCCCAAACATCGTAGGAATAGGATATTTTCAGGGACCGACGCACCCCCCCCCCCATGTTCGAGATATTTGGCATTATTTTGATTGGATTTCCGCTGTTAGCTGAAATTTTATTATCATATTGTTAGAAATGCAACCATATGATTTCAGTTGTCAGCTGCAGCTTGAAGGTTAAGGTTCCGGATTCATATAACGAAGGTTGTCGGTTCCAACCATATGTATATGTTATTTATTTATTTTATTTTTTTCTATCTTAATCTTCTATTCTCGAAGTCCCCGCGGGTTTTTTTTATTTGTTTTTCTTATTTTCCAAAGATTTTTTTTTTATTTATTTATTTTCTAACTGTTCTTTTATTTTTCCTTATGTTATTGTATTTCGTTTTATTATTATTATTATTATTATTTTTTATTATTGGTCGCTCTTAAATTTTACTTTAACACAAATTTATATTCACATGTTTCTTAAACAGTTTTTCTAATGACTCCATGTCTTTTCCCGTTTTCGAGGTTGAAGATGGCCCACTGTTGTAAGTGCTATTCTGAAGGAGCAAGGTTCAATCCCCGGCGGAGGTCGTAATTTTACAGGATATTTCTCCTCTAAGTGGGTCTTGCATTTATTCAGTCTAAAATGGGGGCTTAGTTTCTTTCCCAGGGTTAAGGTAGATGAGAACTTATTAACTTCCAACTTCACCCTAATATTTCCCAAATAGGTGCTAAGACTTGATCTTTTTTAAACAGTTCAACATATTCATATGTTACTTTATATGTTTATTAAAAATATCTTACCAATATGTTTACTTAATTCATTATTTAAAATTTATAATTTATATTTTGGCTATATTTAGTAAATTAAATATGTAATATTTGTAATTAATGACTTTAAAACGGTAATGAAAAAGAATAGTGAATGAAAATATTTATTTTAAAAAAATAACCATAAATTATTAATTAAATACCAATGTTTAACATTACCAATTAAGAATTTAGGAATGTATATTAAATTACCTTTTTTAATTTTAAACATTAATTTATTTAAATTTCTTCATTCATAATTATAATTGGTCAATATCCACTTTAATAAATCTATTAATTTGTTTTTGATTATTTCTCAAGTCAGGATGATTGTTTTCTGTAAATAAATAAAGATTTAAAATTAATGTTTTTCTATAAAATTGTACCAGAAAATGTAACCAAATTGTCCTAGAACGTCAACTTTTTTATAGACCAGAATTTTGATTAGTTACATTTATTTTTTGGGTAGCTTTATTTCAATTGTGAAGTGAAATACAAAACACATTGCCTTACCATCCAGCGAAATTAGCGATTTATCACACATCCAGTATTTATGTATATAAAAAATAGCTGAATTTATGTTATTTCTATGTCCTGGTATTATTCTGTATTTCTGTATTATACGAGGGACATTTAAGAAAATTCTGTGGATAAAAGCTTTTGTTTGTTTTAGTCTTCTGATTAGTAATCAAAAGACTAATATTCCCGTTTTGTCTGTCCGTCTGTGGGCAGGTATCATTAGCAACAATCACAACAATTGCGTCTTTTGCATTCGCAACAATCACATTTATAACAATAAGGAAATTAAAGCAATATCAATTATATTTTCTTATACGTATCAGAAGACGTTGCGAAGCATTATGATTGGTTTACTAATCGCTATCCCTACCTTGTTTTTAATACCTTTCCACGACGCTTGACTTAAGGAACATCTTGTTGATTTGCTGCAAAAAAAAAAAATTCTGATTTTTTTAAGAAAAATAGTTTATTTTTATATAGTTTATTTTTTAAACTTAATCTTAAAAAAAAAAATTCAGCAAAAACCTTGTTCAATTTTTCTTTATAGCCCTGTAAATTAATGTAAGCCATTTTTACATTTTGAAAAAAGTTGAAATTTCTTTTTTTTTTTTTTTTTTAAAAATTTAAACACCCTTTAATTGTAATACTTTTTAACAATTTCACTTCATTTCGTTGCTGATTAGAACCGCATTCTTTAAAACCAAATCCCCTCTATTTAAATTCGCTATTCGTCAAAACTTCGCAGCCCAACAACACATTTTTACATTTTAAATTAACGCAGTCTATTTAAAAGGAAATTAGATTATTGGAAAATCGCTGTTGCTGTTATTAGGGGAACGGCCGAACATTGCCCAATCAAATGGTTAGATTAATAATATCAATACTTAAAACCCCTCGACTAATTGTAGAAGATTTAACGATTAGTATTTATAGAAATTTATCCACTTTAAGTGACATCTATTTTCGCTTTCACTCTGGTATCGTTGTAATTTTCAGTCATTGATCAGGCCGTCCTTTTGTGTTGTTTCATTTGACCATTGATTGATTACAGTGATTGATTTGATGTAGTCGTAAAGCGGTTTTAATTCTGCGTTTAGCCAATATTGGTAATATAACTCCTTCCTTTGCTGTCATTTATTATGTACGATTTGATTTCCGAACCGAAGTACGCTAAGTGGAGTTTATTGACTGGGTAGAGAGACATAAATCATTGATCGTTTAAATAACACCCAATCTATAAATTCTGTAGCTCAGTTCGGTTTAGATTATTCTAGATTTAATAATGCACTATGCGTCCTTCTGCGTTTGTCAGAACAATGGGAATTTATGCTTAAAGGTGAAAGGAAAAGCTAATATAAAATCGTAAAGTGAAACAGATCTCCAGGAAAATGCAGATCTTTTACGTTATGATTTATACATGTGGTAGTTAGGTAAGGTCCAATGGGTTCGAGAGTATTGGAAATTGGTGATCTTATTATCTCCTACACTTCCATTGGCTGGGTTTATTTATTTATTGATTCTATTTTGCGTAAATTTCATTAAAAATGTAAAGTATTATTGATGAATTAATTTTTGATTGCTTTAGTAGCTTAAATTCTTTCCATGTAACCAGACTCTTAAATATTAATGCCAAAAAATTGAGCAAACAACTAAAACAAAATTACTGAAAAATAGACTGAAAATTATTAATGTTTTAATCTATTTTAGTGGAATTTTTCAAACCCTTCTCTGTGTATTCAGATCGTAATTGGGAAGGACAGAACAGCTCGGAAAGTAGTTTAGCAAAAGTTACCTGATTAAAAAAAAATATGTATTATGTAATTATTCAAGTTAATGTATCGTTGTATTCATATTATCTACGTTGAAGTCTTGCCAAAAAAAGTTTTTAAAAATTAAAAATTGGTTGGTGCAAAATACTACTACTACAACTACTACTACACTTAAATACAGTTAAAACAGTAAGTTTTTTTAGTTTATTTCTATTTTTAAATTTCTTAAAAAATGAAATTTAAAAAGCGAAATTTCAAAGAAAAGCATATGCGTTTTTAACATTTAAAATGTAAAATGATTATATTATATTGTTAAGCCAAAAGAAGGTTTAAACTTTATAATTAAGTTTTAATTGTTAATTAGAATGATTTAAATTCAATTTTCTGCAAAATTTCCTTTGAAATACAAAATAAATTAAATTTATTTTTAATTAATTTACTTTTTTCATTTCTCGGACTACAACTTTGTCAAGTATTGATTATTCATTCAGGTTTTTTTTTCTTTTGTAAAAGTTTGCGAATAATTAAGAGAATCTAAAACTAAAGTAATTTAGACTAAAACTAACTTGTATAATGTTCATATGAATGCATTCCATTTTCACGAACTTAGTCGTATATATTATTTAGTAGAAACACAATGGACACGCACAATCTACGGAAGGATTCGCACCCCG
>JAFIDM010012231.1:66308786-66371965 GCA_023159025.1 Thereuonema tuberculata
ATGCTTTGCTCAGTTTTCAGAAGAAAACAAATTATAATAATTTAAGTATTTTTTATGCACTTCACTTTAAATGTGATGCACACGTCGTTTTATTTAATTTTAAATTTATTTTTAATAAGAAAATTACATTTTTAAAAAATTATTTTTAATGTCTACTTAATAATAATATTATTACTAATTTATTCGAAATCATTTGATTCTGTTATAATAAAATATGTACCAGTTCAACTTTTTGATAAGCCAAACATACAAATTCTGTTATTCTTAATCATTGTTCAATTTTATTCGTTGTTTTCTTTTTCTTTTTTATTATATATACTGTATATTTAACTTGGTTGATCATTGATTGATTGATTACGTATAATATTGTTATTTATTTTCTAGTTATCTTTGATATTAACTGTTATGTTAACTTTGTAACAAAGATAAAATTCATAGGCTACACCGCAGTAAAACGTTTAATGGTAATTAAACATTTTAATTAATAAACAATGATTTTATTTTTAATCATCATAGTTGCAATAGATAATCATAGTATGTTTTATTAAACTAATATTTATTATTTGTAATTTCTATTCGATTGTACTTTCTAAATAAAAAAATATTTTCTAATACTTTTTTGCTTGTTAGGTATTCTGGCGTCTTCTTTATTATTATTTAAGTTAATTTCCTAGATACTGTAAAATAAAAAATAATTTAATTCATTACAATAAATTTCTCTACAATTATCATTGCTTAAAGTATTTATTGTGATGTTAAAATTACGAATTTAAGTACGGAAAAGCAATAGCAAGTTGTTTTGTTTAAATTCTTTATGTTCTCTTGATGTTGAGATGATAAAAGGGTTAAAAGTAAAAAAATGATAATAAAAAGAAAGCCTTGATGGCACTTGGACCGAAATTGCATTTGCTCCATTTCTATGAATTTAAAGATTTGTTCCTATTTGGCGGGAATCCAATGTAGATTTTGAAGTCAAACTTGTCACATGTAAACAGATCAGTGAAGGGTCCTTTGGGCAAACTGGAGTGGAGGATAAAGAATGAATAAAGCAGTACACATCTCTTCTAAAAGAACTGTCAGAGGCTTTCAGCTTTCTAGGCATTTTCAGTATCTTACATTTTGGCAACGAATAAAGCTTTGAAAAATGAAAAGACACTTTAAGATAAAAAGGCCTATTGTAGACAAAACAAATATTTTCATTAGATAGCCTCAGAATAATTGTTGTAAGGAAAAACAGAGGAAGTACTATATAGCGGTTTACGCTGCCCACACAACGACAGGAATAATAATCTAAAATTAAAGTTATCATCGTAGTTTTCAGTATATCTCAATCTTTTCTTATTTAATTTATTCGTATGTTTCTTTTTAGCGACCCATTTGGGAGCTATTGTGTAAGCGACCAAAATTGGTAGCTATTGCGCTTGTCCTGTCCATCCGTGTCTGTCAACCCCTAACAACTCCCGAACGGAAGGTCGGATCGAAAAACATATTTCAATATCGTGTTCAGAGGCCCAAACAACGTAGAAATAGGATATTTTCAGGGGCTAACGACCCCCCTCCCCCCAAGTTCGAGATATTTGGCATTGTTTTCATTCCGCTATTAGCTTAAATGTTAGAAATGCAAACTAATTTTTTTCAGTTGTCAGCCGTAGCTTGGTGCTTAAGGTTTCGGACTCATCTACTAAAGATAGTCGGTAAGGTATATGTCCCAAATATCTAAAAAAACCTGCACATATTCTTGTCATTTATCTTCCCAGTGGCGTCAAACAATTACAATATATCATATTACTGACATGTTCCTGAACCAATTATAGATATAACTATTATTTTTTATTTTTCCTTAATTTTTGTTCTGTCAAGAGTCAGATTTTGAATTTTGTGAAAGTATTCCAAATATCACCCACACCATTAAATACTTTGTTTTTTTACACTTCTTTGCATTTTTTTGTTTTTTCTTAATCTTTTCGCAATTCTTTATAGGTGTTGCGAGCTTCTTTTTCTTTGGATCTTCTAAGTTCAGCCCCTTAGGACTTAGTTTCCTTTTGCTGAGAGAATTCATTAGAGCAATTGTGAATGGTGACCCACTCACAAGAGTAGGACATTAAATGTTTTGGAAGCTTTCAGAAGGCCCATTTCTTTATTTTTTACAGCTGTGATAGCTTCCTTCATCTTAACTCTGTCCCATGCCTTACGTTGAGACATCTGTAATAAACCAAAATAAAATGTATAAATATAAGTTCCAAATATCGCACAGTGGGCGATCTATGGAACAACGAGGTGGGCGATATTAGGCACTCTCTAGCTTGTCAATTTGGCGGACGCTACAGACAAACCGGCTACCTCAAACAAGTTACAGAAATTATCAACAGATAGGTTATTTCTTTCACTATTTCAAGATATTAGATGGTTGCGATGGCATGAATAATTCGTAAGCTGCAGCACTAAAAAAAAACAGTAGATTCATAACTTACCAGAACGAAAAAACTTCAAGAATTCACAAAAAATAAACGGCTTGAACTAACACCACCAAACGAACACAGCGTGCTAATGGAAGGAATGGCAAATTGTTTCCATCAATTCCCGCATGATAGCATCACTATCCCGTCCTATATCGCACTGGGCGGTATTAGGAACCTGGGCGATATTTGGGCCATATACCTTATATATTTTTTTTTATTATTTATTTATTTTTTCCCGAATGTTCGGGATTTTTTTTTGTTGTTGTTGTTTTTGTTTTTTCTTATTTTCCTATAAAAAAATTTTCCTAACTTTTTTTTTATTTTTTCTTACGTTAATGTACTTCCTTTCTTTTTTTATTATTATTTTTAAATGTTTTTATTAAAATCTTTTATTGAAAACTATATAATAATTTCTCGCTCCTCTACGTATAGCTATCCATGAACGTGAACCATTACTTCGGATGTGTTCTTATCGGCGAATTAGAGAAACCTGTTCAGTGTTGAACGGTCACTGTAATTTCAAATAGATATTCTTTCACCTTCTTTAGTTTCGGCGCATTTATTCACTTAGTAATAAACAAAAGTTTTAAATTGTATTCAAATATCCAATAAAGTCGTACGGAGATTATGATCTGGATGTAAGAAGGAAAGCGGTGTAGTGAATTCTCTTCGGTTCTTTTTTTTTTTTTTTTTTTGTTAGAGAATTTTTTGTTAGGATTTACGTTAAATGTTGTTAGTAATGTACTTGCTTGTAATATACTGTAAATTCGAATCTCGTAGCCTGACTTCGAATTTCGTAGCCAGCATAATTATACTCACATTATAAGTTTGACCATAAGTAAGCATCGTATCAAAGTTTAAAGAAATCAGTTCAGTTGTTTTACCGATTTCGGGGATTGTGACGATCAAAGGAAACGTGTCTATATTTTATGAAGAACCATAAATAAATATCCTACCAATTTTAAGGAAAATCCTGACCAGCTGTTTTAGCATGATGTCCACACAAACAGACAAATGGACAAATATACATACAAACCAAAGGAGTAAGTGCTCAAATAGAACAGTAATACTTCACATGCATCGCATACTCAGTAAATTCAAAGCTTCCATAACCCACATCGAATTGAATTTCTATTTAAAAATAAAACTAGAAAATTCTTACACTGTCTTATTCTAGTCATTAATTCTAATTTAAGTTTGTAGTGGTTCCCCTATTATCACTTTGAGGAAATCGTGGAAATTAACTGTCGTTGTGTATTATGTGGATATTTGACAATGATGTAAGAGTACAGCTGTAGGTACCTCTTTAGTCTTACTGCCTTTCTGTTGAACCACAAGCAGTTAAGTTTGTGAATAATGATCTTCCTGGCAAAGTGTATGACACCGGAACTGAAAGCAGTTGTTCATCTTTGTTAACAAACGTCATGTTCGTAAACGTTTATTCTAATTTTTTAAAGATTAAATTTGTTTTGTTTTTTTGTTTTTTGTCTGAATAAAAGAAATATAAACATCGGTAATTTACATAACTTAATAATTCCTAAATTATATATCTTAGTTAAAATCATTTAAACTTTAAGTCGTAGCTTCCTATTCTCAAATATGAAGACTATGGTATGATTATGATCTTTTTCATACATGCAAACTCATTCATAATTCAATCTTTTTTTAGTCTCTTTCTTTATTTTAAAACACTCGAACTAATGATTTTTTTTTAAAAAAAAGAGAATGCCTCTATTTAATTTTTTGTAAATAAATAACAAAAAAAAATCATGTCTTTATGGAATCTTAATTTTTTTCCGCTTTAATATTGACTTTCGTTTAAAATCTTAGCATTTTCTCCTTCTAAGTATTAAAGGTATTCAATTCAATTTCAACTTATTTTTAACTGATTTTATTTATAATCTTTTAATTATTCTATAAAATTCTCATTAAATGTGGGGTTCTGAAGATTTTTAAAAATTCCCATTTTCTAAGTGAAATTGCGTTATTAAAAATAAAAGTAACTGAAGTGTTATATTAAAATATTGTATTACTAAATCAAAAAATGCAAACAATGAAATTAAAAGAACAATTCTATTTAGGATAAAAATATAGATTTATCTCTCTTTCATTCTTTTTTTTATTTATTTTCTAATTCCTTAATGGTTCTATTCCTTTCTAAAAAAAAAATCTTTAGTTCCGTAAGACCTTTGGATTCCTAACTGACTGCTTTCTGGCTGATGAGCTTAATGAGCTAAACAGCTATCTCAGAATATTACTTGAGAACACAATTTGCATTTATTAAACAACAACAAAATTTATGTTTCTCATAATTTTAAAAATTTCCAAAATTCATTCTTTTCATTTATTTATTTTAAACCACGGATATAAATTTATATCTAATGGTTCTCTTTTGCCATTAATTTTCAAAGACAAAAAGCCAAGCAGATAAAAGTAGACACTAGAAAAAGAATCTAAAGATTGTTAGAATTATTTTCTTCAGTCTCTGTTTCTATTTTTTTCTTGCTTTTATGTTATTTAAACTAACATTAACTTAGCTAACATTTCTTTCCTTTTTCATGCATGGATGCATTTGAAAAATCTTCAGAAAATTCCTGCCTTGTCTAGAAATTTCTTTAACATCTGCATTTCTTGCTTTCTTTTCACTCTATTAAATATTAAGTACATAGTTTGCATCAAATCTATAACATTCTTAGAATGTTTGCTTACCATGCCTATGTAAAAATGGTAACATTTGTTCTACCTATTAAAGTTCCTAACAGTTCGTAATTTTAATATTATTAAGAACTATAATGATTGTAAAAAATGTATGTTTCTTTTTTCTTCTATTATTAATTATGTAATATTCGAATCGCAAATTTCATTCAAGTCCTCGATCTAAACTAATTCTAGAATCTGAAAGGTTGGTTTTAGTAATGAAATTAACTCTCATTAAAAATTAGAAAGACAAAAACATTCCAGATTCCGTTAAGTGATTCATTGCTCTAATTATTCTAAATTAAAGCTTGATAAATAAGAAAAGATGAAACATTAATGATTTTTAATTTACATTTATTTAATGGTATAATAATAAAACTAAATGGCTTCTTTGGATTGAAGTTTTGAACTGGTAAAGAATTAAATTTCAATCTTACCTACTTCTTCAAGTAGTTTTCAATCCCTTTTCCCAGCTGTATTTTTCATGGATTTCTAGACATTACCATTTCTTTGGTCTATAACTTATTGGAACTCGTCTTAAAGTGCAGACTGGGAAAAAGTGATTCCAACGTGAAGCTGATCTCGAAATTTCTTTCCTTCATCCACGTCACCTGTTCGAAAGGAAATGAATTGCGCAAAGAATCTGATGAGGGTCACGAGATTGAATTACTGTTGGACTGATTGCATTGTCAGTTGCACAGGATAAAGTGATCCACAAGATTCATCTGCTTAGTAACTGTTAAAAAAAGAAAGAAAGAAATAGAAAAATCAAAAGAAACGGGGTTAATTAATTAACTGTCATTCCCATTAACAGAATAAATTCACTCACTGCAATTTACTGTTAAACATACGGCCAAGAAAATACTGTAGCAAGTCAACACAACTGTATCTCAAGAAAAATGGAAGCTCTTTTGAAATAATAAAAGGAAACTTATACTAGAAAAATAGTAAACAATCAAGAAGGTATGTATTCGAAAGGTAAAACAATAAAATAATATACATTAAAAGAAAACAAGAACAAATTATGTGCGTTCTTGTTTTCTTTTAATGTAAAATGTTCTAATGAACGTTAAATTTCATTTTGTATTTACTAACCTTTTAATGAATTAATCCTTTACATGCTAAGCTGAATGCAGCGGGAATTAATTATTCAACCCTTTTATTCTTAATTTAGTTTTGATGTTTTTTTAATTGAGGCATCATCGTTTTGTATGTTTGTTCGTTTGTATATTGTCCGTCTTCACTGACCTATATTGGGAGGATCGGACTGATGAGAGTTCAATAAAACACGAAACAGTACTGTCTCCGATTCCCGGTACAAATACCAAAAATAGCTCAGTGATTTTTTTTTTTTTTTTTTTTGTTAATTATGTACGTTCTTGTTTTCTGTTAATATAAAATCTAGCCCACGTTAAATTTCATTTGTATAAAATAATATATTTTTAAATAGTATTTTAAAATAGCTTTTAAGTAGTATTTTTACTTCTGTTTATTATAACCACTTTTTTAGCCTACTTTCCCACTGGTAAATAATGTCATCAAATGTCTTTTAATAACTTGTCAACCGCTGGCTAATTTTCATGAAACTTTGGGTAAATCTTAGAGGACTAAGCAGGATCTTTGCTTGAAATCTTTTCCAAATGGGTCTTGTCGAGAATCAAACAAAGAAATTTATGACGAAAATTCTCATACAAAAGCGTCAGAAAATCTTTGGAAAAACAAGTGGAAAAAAATGGATATCTCTACTATTACTTTTAATATCTCATTAAAACTTCAAAGTAATTCACTGCGCATCGATTTGATATGATTAAAAATTATTCCGACTTAAACAATGAAGTGAATGATGCGGATTTCATTATTTTATTTTTCAGAAAATGAAAAATTTTTACTGCTTGTTTTCAGTGGATTTTACAATGGAAATATAAATGCAAGCTTTTCATTTCTGTTGTTTTCAACATTTAAAACAAAATACAGAAGTTTTAGTTCTTTCGAACCCTAAAAATCAATGAAGTATCATATTTACATTTAGTAAAATCAGCAGTTCTTTAAGACAGTTTGAAAAGAACCGAGTTTAGTGTCTCGGAGTTGAAAAAGATATCCTTATGTTTTATGACTTGAAAATTAAAACTAACTACTAAATACAGTAAAAATAATTCACTACAGTTGTTTTTATTTCTTCTTTTTATCATTAATTCTTAAGCTCGTCATATTTTCGATGACTAGAACAGAGAGTAATGCATTGTAAAATCTAGATGTTACAATTCTTTGTTCATCAAACTTTACTATCGGAGAACAGAGTTTTTTTCGAGATTTTGCTTCTTTATGGAGAAAAAAATTATATTTATTTAATTATAGGACACAAAAAAATTGACAGCTTTTCTTTTTAATGGTTCAGTAGTTATATGCAACCAAATATAGACAATTAACAGCTTTCCATATAAATGTATATGTATATATATATTCTTTTGTATTCAAAAGCGTACCTTCCAAAAAGACTTACCTCATAGTCTTCTTCACAATGCTAAGAAATACCTTTGATAAAATATATAAATGTAAATCCATCAATCCAGATTGGGCCATGAAGCCCATATTACTAAATATATAACAATAACACAAACACTTGACAGTTTATCATAAACATTAATAAGGACGTTTCAAGGTTCATGTTTCGAACCTTATCCTCACGTTAATAAGTCTTAATTTAACTGAAAACCGCTCTTTTGACCGGTTCTCTTGAAACATCGTTATTAATATTTTTGTGAAACTGTCAAGTATTTGTGTTATTGCTATATGTTTAGTAATATGTACTTCATGTCCCAATGTGGATTTAAGACTTTAATACTGCACGTTAAACCATATTATTATAAATCCATCAAGTTTTATCTGGCATTGTAACCGTCTGTTTCAACGTTCTAATAGAAATAGAAAACGTTTGTAAAAAAAAATTTCTAAACTATAAAACTAATGCTTATCCAGCCTTATAATGGTAAAAAATGCTGCTTTTGAATTCGTGATTAAGTTCTAATTCTAACTGTATCTTCTTGAATTATACTTTACAAATCTGCAATTCTAGAAAAGGCTACGATGAGTAAGTTTGTGTGGAAGATTTTCTGTTCAGTTTTATTTTGGTTTCTCCTTTGTTTTCTTGTTGCTTTATTATATATTATTGAACCTTCATTACTGAACAAAGCCATTAGAAATTTAACACTTTTTTTTAATACACTGATATCCTATAGAACAATATGATTTCTATCGTTAATATAGGCCCTGGACACAAGAACTTCATCTTTTAAGTAATTAACTAAAATAAAAATTGACTCAAGTTAAAAACTCAGAATAAACAATTTTCAAAAATATGGGAATATTTGAATTTATATTATGGGCCCTTAGGTTGCTATCGGTCATTTATTCAAAAAGAAATTGTAGCCTAAGTTAAAAGATATGAGAATTTTTGGCTCACAGATAATAAAATTTGAGAAACCTTTCAAATTTTCTTTCAAATTCAAAATCAATTAATTCACTTAAGAATATATCTGATTTAAAAAAAAAAATTTGGAACAATGAGGTATTCCAGATCCTCCGAATGTTTCATTATAGTATATGTAATAATATTCTTTGAAATTAAAAAGTTTTGCATTATATAATTTAGAAGAGCGAAGCGGGTCTCTTCATTCCCAACTAGATCACATTTTGTGGTTTATTCAAAATCTACGGTAGCTAGAAATATGAAATTTTGCAAGTCTACGTAGAAATCCATGTAGAAGTGCACACTCATATTTCAACACTTAAAATTGTAAATTTTATAAAAATTATTTGTTTTAAAAACTTGGAAAAAGTCATAAGAAAAGTCATAATAAAAGTGCTATTATTTGTAATTTCTAATAATCCTATAGCGTCGTAGCATTAGTTACTTTAAAATGCCTCGTCGTGCACTAAATGATTTATTTAAATACATAGTACTCAATAAAGTGCATAAAGTATGCGAATCTACTCAAAATTCGGCTTTTTCCTAGTTTATTGAGAGTCTTCGATTACTCATTGTTAAATTCTGGAAATTATTTATCCTCAATAATCAAATTTCCTCGCATTTGGTATTTTGTGTTTTTTATTTCCTATGAAATTGAAGTTCCTCATTCTGTCATCGGAACCACGAAAAACAAACAATATGGATATAAACCTCACTGTTGATTAAAACAATTTCCTAACTACCTCATAGCGATGAAACATTTTAAAGTTATAAGAACAAAATGATTGAACTTGAACATAAAAATCTAATAATATTTCGCAAATTATGGATTTTACTTATTTTATATAAGAACTAAAATAGCTAGTGGACAGGTGAGACTAATTGTATTTTTAATTTACGAATTTTAATCAGTAAAAATTTTCATTTAAAATCTTCAAAATAAGTAAATTTTTAACAAGTTTTTACATTTAAGATAAGCTAATCAGAAGTTTTATTTTTCTTGAGTGAAACAGATGTACAGTAAAATGTTACAATTAATGGCCGAGAAAATACACATGGGAATATTGTCATATTTTGCCTTGTAATTGGTTATAGAAAAAGTCATAGATCTATAATATTGTTTATATATTAGTTGAACCTCACTGCAAAAAATGCTTAAATCGTTTTGATTTTGTTTCTGAATAACTTAATGGACATTTTGAAAGTAGATGAAAGAAGATAACATTTCCATAGTGCTTCTTGAACTTCCTTATTTCTACTTTTAAATAGTATGGTGTCTATAGAAAACAACATACTTTTTCCATATCCAAACACATCATTAAGGGAATAGTTCCAGGAAGATATAATCTGAATTACAATAAATCTATTTACAGTTTTAAAATGTATTGAGGACATCGAATCTAGGAATTTTACCGTTTCAATATAATTACTTCTAAATTTATTAGGTTCTTTTAATCAACCAAATAATTTGTATTATTAAATATATGCATGACAGGTTCTTCGTAACAGCTGAATATTAGTGTGTTGTTTCATTTATTGCATTAAGGGAAAATTAAAAGTTGTAAAATAAAACCCCTCTTCAGTTAGTTTCATTATTTCAACCATTATTGCAGGTGAAATGCGTGAAATTTGATTGATGAATAGTTAAACAATGCAAAATTAATAATGCTTCATCGGCCTTTCATTGATAATTAGAAAATTCAGGCTCTAATGATCACAGTGACAATCAATAATTGATTAAGCAAAGTCAGTTTCTCCGTGATTTACTGGACAATTACCACTTGTAATCTTCCTTGCATTCACTTGAGATTTTCACACTTTTTTCCCCTTTGTTTTTCCCTTACTTGTGAGTCGCTGTCATTCTAGCAATTTATAACGTCAAAGAAACCGCTAGAAAATTATCTGTGGTCGATAGTAACATCGTTACAGTTTTGTCTGACGTGTAGTAATTAATTTAGTTCATTGATTAATTAGTTTTGCAGCCAATGAGCGATTTAGTTTATTTCAGAAGTAAATCACACGATAAATTTTGTTAAAGTTCCTTAATTGGCTTCACATTTTAATTAAATAAGGAAAATTCAGTGAAAAAAAAAAGGTTTATTAATTCAACTTTTCATTGTTAGAAAATGACAGGTATCTAACCGTTTTCTTTAGAAAGAAAAGGAGCATAGAAAAGTCTAGGACACTCTTGTAAGGAAAACTATTATTGTAGTGTAAAATATTTTTAAAATACAGAAGAAAATTTCAGAAAGGTAAAATTAAAATGTATAATGGAGGGAAAAAAATGTCATATGAAAAACAATACGTATTCTGGAAAGAAAACTGCAGCAAAAAGAAGCACCAATCATGTTAGCTGTTTATTTACAATCAGGTTTTCAGTTTTGATTTTCTTTTGTTTTTTGTTTCTTCCGTAATTACTGTTTTATGCATAAGTTCATTCCAGTTTGGTAGTTCTTCCTATCTGCTTTCGTCAAAACCATAAAAGCGATTTCTGTGAATTAATGCTTAATTAGTGTTTCCGCAATTTTTTATATCTTGCAATATATTCGCACGAGAGCATCAGACATTTAATTTTGTATTATAATATCACCTGAATATAAATAGTATAAATTTATCATTTCCTGAAAAAAAAAATTAATTCTTATTTTTTGCTGCATTGCTTGAATCTGATGATGTTTTAATCACAGTAATGCCTGCGGAAGTAGTGGATTAACTAATAAGGAATAATACCCATTAAAATGGTGAGACCATTGTTTACAAGTGGCATCCCAAATGAGCTGTGTCTCGGTAAATTGGCGATCATCAGTTGAGAGCAGTCACAGTAAACACACCAGGTCTCAATACAGAGATGAATATAAATGGAAGTAGGAATGGCAACGGCACCTCCACAAGACTAAACTAAAAACAAAATACACATTAAAAATAAACTAAAGAAAATTGATGTACTATCCTCCGACAGCCTCAAGGAATTTTCCATGCACAATTAAAATAAGAAAAAGCGCCTAAAAAAGGCATTAGCACATTAAAAGTTTAACAAAATAAGTAAATATTATTGTTTTGATTCTAACGGAATCAAATTCTATGGAATTGTTTTATTATCTTTTTTCAACCAAAGGAGGAAATTTTCAAATAAAAAGTTAGATTGTCTTTTATTCTTAAATAGGCGTGTTAAGTTTCAAGAAGATCCATTCAGCGGATCAAAAGTAAGTATGGGTCACAGTGGAGACCTATTGTATGTTATGCCTGAATCTGGGTTCGAATACCGATGCCGGCATGGATGTTTTCTTTTCTTCCCTCCTTCAGGCTGACTCTTTTGCATAGTTCTAAGATCTGTACTACTATAAAGACCTATAAGACGCTATAAGGCAGCAGTACTAGTGTTGACAATGGAATACGGATCAATCAAAATCTACATGAATAACAAAGGGTTCCACACACACACAGGTAATTAATTAAGGGTAATTGAGTCTCACTTTCTTGATGAGGAAATTTAACTAAAAAAAAGCTGCAGGAAATTTAGATGACATAAATATCCCCTTTACATAAGTTTGTTAAAAGCAACTTCTTTAATAGAGAATTTCTTCTAAGTTTTGGTCTATTTCATTTCTTTTAACTCAGGAATAAATAAGAAGCTTATTATTATTCGTATCAACTTCTTTCAACTTCTTAGTCTTCATCTGGCGTAATTGGAAATATTCCAACTTGATTTGAGTTTCTCCGGTAAGAAGTTAAATCCCAACCACGATTTTGGAGTGATTTTCTTATTTGATGGAACTTATGTTTTACATATTAAAGATGAAATCTCTTGCGATTTTAATAAATGATAAAGATTTAAGACTTTGGGCCTTCCTTCCAAGAGGAATGGCTTTATTGAAATAACTTTAATAATGAATTACTTATATTTTTTTTATGTACTTCAAAGAAAACTTCTAAAACTTAAATAATATTTAATGACGAAAGGAAAGTACTTTTTTGCAAAGATTTTCATGTAAAATTTAAAACAAAGTTAATACATTTACGAATGCAAATAGCACTGAAGATTTATTGGCTCGTTTGAAATTATTACGTTTAAGTAAAAAATTAAGTATTTCCAAAGAATTTTTCTTTAAATTTTTTGTTTTTGTTTTTCTGGCTTTAAATGAAGTTGTATTTTTCTAAAATTCTTTGATATGCATTGTGCAGAAAAAACATGTATTTACTCTAATGAGAAGTAAAATGCAGTTAATAAAAGAGATACCGGAAGAGTTGAAAAATGTTGTGAAAGAAGTAGGCTTAAACTGACAAATGGGTTAACGTGCTGACAAATTTGATTGAAAATGTCCATAATGCCCAGCACAGAATAAACAAAAAACACAATTGCCTTTTCTGATTCACTTTACAAAGTTAGGTAAAAAAAAAAAAGTGGTACCACGACAGGCCTTAGGTGCGCGGGAGGCTTAGGCTCCCAGCGATCCTCGATCAAGGTCAGATAGTCAACCCTCCCACCTTTGACTATCTGAGTAAAAATCCTGTACACATTTGACAGAGGGCTGATTAACCCTGGATGCCGTCTGAATGAGAAAAAAAACTTGGAAAAAAATCCCCGACTTAGGCCGGGAATTGAACCCTGCTCATACAGTCGCAGTCCAGCGCTTAAACAACTTGGCTACCTGACCCACAAGCTTATAATAAATGAAATATATGATCATAATAAGAATTAATATCAAATGTAAAATGTTCCAGTGTTTCTATATGAAAATATTAAATATGAAAAATGCAAAGCTTTTATATGCCTATAAAATAGATCTATTGTACGGGAAGAGAAACGATGTAGGAATTGAAAGCAGAATTAAATTAGTCTGTGGAAACAAAAGTTTATTTACTGAAAACAATTATTGATCCGAATCGATTTCTAGAATGATTAAAGTAAATATTTGTCAAATAAAGATAAAAACCGATTGTGGTATTCTGCCGAACTTGCATTCTAAAAAAACAAATATGCTCCTGATATTGGGAAAGGAAAATTTTATCTTTGGGGAAAATCTTAGGGGTAAAAAAAAAAAAGAAGGGAATAAATGGAAGAATTGGAATAGCCTAGAATTGAGAGAAATATATGGAAATCTAGATAGAATAATTTAAAAGTAAAAAACTAGAATAGTTAGATCATGTTATTAGAGTGAGAGAAGCCCAAACTGTCAAAAGGATATTTGAAGGACATCCAAGGTGTAAAAGAAAAATGGAAAGATGATAAAAAAAAAGATTGATGATGTCGAGAAAAATCTCATAATAATGAAAGTTAAAGCATAAAGAATTAAACCTAATGATAGAATGAGATGGACAACAACCTTAAGGAAAGTCATAAGGAAAATAAGGATAAACAACGACTGTAGTGCAAAGATTAGTAATAGTACAGACGTTAGTAGTACAGATGTTAGAAGTTAGATGTCAAAAATGCTCATTTTGGTAACCCAAAACAGATAAAAAATAAAAAAAAAAAAAGTAATTTGTGCAAATCAACAGTTACCTTTGAAAGCTGAAACTCTCGAAGGATTTAGATTAATTGATAAAATTGAATTCTCTGTTGATCTTCGTCTCTTCATGTATATTAACAATATACAGAGGCAGAGGCGGACTTACCAAAGGGATCACTAGACCAAGTCCAATCGCATGATATTTCTTTGGAAATCTTGTCACAAGGTATAATGCCGCCTTTCCTGAGACTGGAAAAAAAGTTTCTATTTCGCCTCTGCCTTGAGTTAAGAAGGTACGGTCAAGAAAGCACTACCATATATTGTACTTCAATGCTACGTTTGACAATGTTGTAGATGGTCTTACTCTATCTTTTCTTTTGACTCTATTGAGGGTTCCATTAATTTTGATCCAAGCTCATCTGTACTCAGGGCCGACTGGTCCATATAGGCAACCTAGGTGCCTGCCTAGGGCGGAAACTTTTAGGGAAAGACTGGGGATTTTTTTTTTTTTTTGCTTATTTTTAGTTTAAACTAAAATGTAGTGCGCTAGCGCCCAGTGCACTTCACATTTTAAATAAAGTTGGAACAACAAATAGTCAGTTTTGCAACCTGTACTCTACTCTGTCACGCCCCCGACTGATCATACAAGTCAACTATAAGCGATACCACAGATGTAGTTTGTTTTTTCGTATTGCAGTGATTAGTGAACTAGAGACCATTGCTTACTACAGTGAAGTGAACTGGAGTGTGACACATAACGTGTCGTGTTTCATGTACTGTTTGACGTTTATGCAGTGTTTTGAAATAAAAGAAGAAGTTTTATGTGTTGACAGGTTAGTACACTAATTATTAAGCTTGTAGTTACAAGTTACAGTTACTCTGACAAATAAATAGTGTAAATAGAACCTGGCCTATTTTAAGAAAAATATTTTATTTATTTTTCCTTCTAACATTGGAAATAAAAAAATCATCAGTATCACACACTAGTGTGCAAAACTTAAGCAACATTGCTGACTTTGCTACAATTCCGCACAAATTCCACTGGGAGACATGAAATTCTTACTAAAGTGGCACTAAGTAGTACTGAAAGGATGACGAAAGCATAGTAGCACAGAAATGAATAGGACTCATACAGTATGGAACGAAGCAGAAAAAGCGTTTATTGACAGAATGGCGTTGGTACAAAACACTATCTGGCCAAGAGGAAGAACAACAACCCAACATCCCTTAGTAAGGGATATGACCTCCCCTAACTGCAATGGTTATGTGGTATCGACCGTCCATTCTCAACACCAAATTATCCAACAGTTCTTGGGGTAAGAGTGGCCATTCCTCGATGAGCATCTGTTTCAGTTGTCTGGTGGTCTATGAAGGTTATGATCGTGCTGCCAGGCGTCTCCCCAAAGCATCCCATACATGTTCAATGGGATTTAAATCACTGGCCAATCCATTCGACGGATATCTTCAGTTTCGAGTACATTCTGTATAGCACGGGTTCTGTGTGGCCTTTGTTGTCGTCCATAAAAACAAAGTCTGGACCAATGGCACCTCGGAACAGACGCACATGGGTAGGATAACTTCATCACAGAAACGATCTCCGGTAACTGAATCTCTGTCGAAAATGTGGAGCTCCGTTCTTCGTTCATCATAATACCTACCCACACAAGTACGCCAAGACCACTCCAACGGTCTCTTTCCCTGATGTTAGTGGGATGAAAGCGTTTTCCTATCTCTCTCCATATCAACTGGCGCCAAGAATCGTGGTGAGACTGAAACGACTCATCGGTAAAGAGCGTGTGACTCCATTGATGAGATGAGCATTCTTTGTGTTCATTACACCATTGTAAACGGTGCCACCGATGGACTGTTGTCAAGGGTACGCAGCGTTCAGGACAGCGGGCGAATAGGCCAGCTTTACGAAGACGTCAAGCCACAGTAAACCGGGACACCTGTCGCCCAGTTGCCATACGGAGCTGTTGAGCAATGTTGCCCGCTGTCTGGTTTCGGTCTCTTTTCGCCTGCAAGACGATATATCGGACATCACTTGCCGTTGTTTTCCTTGGTCGACCACCACCAACCTTTCTTTCAGCTGCACCTGTCCTTTGGAAGCTTTCCACACTCGTGAAACAACACTTTTGTCATTTCCGAACTCTTGGGCAACATGCGTCAAACTACGCCCCTCCTCAAGCTTGCAGATAATTCTATCACGTGTAAAGGCAAGCTTGGTGGTGTCGTGAAGCCATATTTTACGTACACTCTGAGTTTCATTTGCAGCGAATGTCTGGAAATGAGCCTTCCCTCCTTCGTTTGAAGTTGTCTTACACTGTGCGCACAGCCTCCATGTGTTTTGCCTGCCCCCACGCCACCTCTGACATCATGCTCCTAATATTTCCGTATGCATGCATTGGCATTTCATTGTATGGAAAGCAAAACGCCCTTTTCTCCAATTTCACGGCTGTATGCTGAAACATGACGATGTTGCTTAAGTTTTGCACACTGGTGTAGTACAACATACTCATTTTTTATATTTTTCAAACTTTTTTTTTATTTTTTTCTTAAAGTTTAAGTTCATTTGTGCCAACATAGAACTTAACAATTCTACATTGGCACAAATGAACTTAATTTTCGATGCGGGAACACAAGAAATTGAAACTGCAAATCATCGTTCCACAACGAGACCAAATGGGTAAGTTTGATTTTATTTAATACTTAAACAAATCGAAATTGTGACAAACAATAAACAAGAGGATGGTGTGTGAAAATGTTGGGGGCGACTAGGCCTCACTTTTATACGGTTGAAAGGGGGGGGGGAGGATTGAGATTATGAGGTGTGGGGCCGGAGAACTTTTTTTCGCCTAACTTTTTGGTGTCAAAAAACTTACAGCCGGCACTGTCTGTACTTGACATATGGAAGTGAACCTGTAATTGAACATTTAGTTTATCACGCTTCCAATTGCTTTTAAACCCAGTAGCCCCGATTAACAATCAATTCTCAAAAACATATTCCAAGTTGACATTTAAATAAATGTAATTTTACTGAAAAAAAATTCTGAATTTTTTTTTTTTATATTTGAATTTATCTTATTAATATCTACAACAATATCTAAACAATAAATTGTTATTAATTTCTTGGGATTTTTCTTTAAGTATATCTCTTAAATAAATGAATGGTATTTGATTTGGGCAAAGATGAACTTTCATATTGAGACTGTATCAAAAACTTCCTTTTTACTTCGAAGAAGAACAATCAATTCTGATTATGTAATTTTGCGCAGATTGCTTACTTGAAGAAAATCGAAGGGGATACTAATTAAAAATCTAAAAAGACATTTGAATGTCTTTCTCGGAATTGATTACTGCAAGTAAAGTGCAGGGATATCTTTTCCTAATTTTTATGATTTTTCTTTATATAATTTTTTTTTGAAATGAAAAATTGTTAGCATTTCTAGTTAAGAGATATTATACATGTTTTTGATTGTTCATAATTATCTAAACAAAAAAAGGTATTGTTGACATTTAAGTTTGCTGTCATAAATTCAGATTAAGGAAGCTTATATAAAAATGGCTCTAGAAGCTTGGAAAATTTGTATCAATTATAATCTTAAATGAAAAATCTCCCTGATGAGTTATTCAAAGCCGATAACATCATTAAGTGCAGATTATTAGAACGGCTCGAGAACATTTTTGATGTTTTCGCTAATGATCTGATTTGAATAAATTGAAATTGTTTTGAGTAAACAGACAGATAGTTATTCAGGTTCGATAAGTAACTTTTCAAACATTGTAAATTTACTTTAAGACTTAAGAAGGACATGTAATGCATCTTCAAACATTACATGTACCTTTGGATGGACATTTCATTGGAGGTCGTTGAGGGCATCTTTTGGGAATTGGTTTAGGACTGAAGATTCTGTCCACCATATTTACCTTCTGTGGCCCCTGCCACATAGTACTTTCCATTGCATTGGTTTCGTCTCAAATATCCCTTATCAATTCCCCTTTTCAAAGCCTCAGAGACACAGTCAAACTTAACACAATCCATTCTTATAATATACATATTCTGGATGTAACGACGGATTTCATCCCTAGTTGATACTTAGCCACAGTATACATGTTGGATAGCCTGAATGACAAGTTTCAGGACTTGCTTGGATCATCTGTATCCTTATATTTACATCTGTTCCTGCCCCATTCGTTTGGTGTTTGCTCACAATCAATGGAGGTGGAGTAAAAAATGGAGTAAAAAAATAAATGGAAAGAAAATTTTCAAAACAAGGAGAGGCAGGATTGGAGTAGTGCTGAATTGGCTTTTAAGGACGTTAAAATTTATAGTGAACTTAAGAACGATCAACCTGACGATTTCAGTAGCTTCCAGATAAAAATAAAGACATAACAAAAGCAAAGTCAACATCGTTATTGGACCCAAAATTGCTGTAACAATGTGTGACCCATGTCCAGATCCAGATTGTGAACAAGCACCTAAAGAATGGGGCAGGAACAGATGTAAAAGTAAGGATACAGATGATCCAGAAAGATCGTGAAACTTGTCATTCAGGCTATCCAATATATACACTGTGGCCAAGGATCAAATACAGATGAAATCCGTCCTTACATCCAGAACATGCATATTACATGTAACTTTCTACTCGTATTAGTTTCTTTATTTTCTTTTTTTATTTATTTTGAAATAGTTTTCAAACAAAGCACGTAAAATAATTTTTTTACCAGCTTGATATTTTCTTTTTGCAAATTTCTTAAGTAGTGCTAATTATATTTTGTTAAATTAGATTCTAAAAATATTTAATGATATGTAGGTTTTTTATTATAAAACTTCTCTATTTATAATTTACTATAATTTTCTTTATTAATATTAAGTTAATACATCAGCCTTTATCTCACTAAAATCTCAGTATTCTATTTCAAAAACATATTGTTGTCAATTTCCTGTAATACTTTTGATTAAGAGCTGTTGGGAGGATCTATTGAAAAGAATCTTCAATATATTTGCCATTGTAATTGTTATTCAATTCTCTGATAATGGAGAATAAATATAAGAATTGTAGAGGAAAGAATTAATTACATTAAAACAAACTTTATATTATCTTTGTTACTGTTAGCGTTGAGAATATTTTAATTGAAGTCTTACTATTGACTGAAACTTTGAAATCCAATTGTTATTTTCAACTTTTCAGTGAAAAAGCTTTTCTTTCTCATAACAAATTAATTCTGACAAAACACACAAACTAAAAAAAATGGGACAGGGTAGTGAGTCTATATTGATTGTATGATTTTGAAAACAGCAAGGAAGTTAAAAATCACAACAAGTTCTTCTGTCATCATAATAAGTATTTTTTTTGGTAGTAAAAAAATGTTTGATTAGCATATTAAGTGAGTTAGGTTTGGAATTAAGTCAGTTCTAAAATTGAAAATTTCTTTTTAGTAATAGAATTTTTTTTAGTAATAGTCCATCTACAATTTAACTTATATATTTAAAGTTTTTCACGTGTACTGTGAAGTATTTATAAAGTTCTTTGACGCCTGTACACTTGACTAAAAACGGTTAAAACATTTAAAAATTAACACTTATTAAAAATTAAAACATTTAAAAAATTTTAAAAATTGCAGTTACAGCTACATGACCTGGTTTCCTTCCCGAGAGGAAAATTTTTCAAATGTCAAACTTTTAAATGTTTTAATTTTTAATAAGTGTTAATTTTTAAATGTTTTAATGGTTTTTAGTCAAGTGTACAGACGTCAAAGGACTTTATAAATACAACTTTTTATTACTGCTTTTTATGCCTTTTATAGAAAAAAAAATTATCTTAATTACATTTTTAATTGTATTGATTTATATTTTTTTTTCAAATCGTAGATGTGAAAATGACATCACACAAAAAAAAAACTGTTCTGTTAAGTCACCCTATTCCCCTGTGTCGTCAGACGATATAAAAGTAAAAAAAATAAAAAAATAAACCATGACCTCATTTTATGGACCATATCAGTACCTTCAGAAGGGCTAAAATTGTAGGTCCCAACAGTTTTTCGATCATCGAGATAAAGTTGGTAACGAATAGTCAGTGTGACGCCCTCCTGTCTTCACATTTGAGAAAGAAACCCAGTCCCCATTTACAGGTTGTATCTTAGACCCTCTGGAGAAGAAACGCCCAGAGAAAAACCAGCTCGCATCCCAACTCCTACATCACTGGACCACTGACCCAAAAGATATTAGATGATAATCTAAGGAAATCTTGAGTCATGAATTGTCCGAGGATTGGCAATTTCAGAAGTCTTTATTGTTTTTCAGAATGTTGAGTTTGTACTACTTCTTTTAACAAATATCTGCCGAAGTTTATTAAGTATCAGTTATTTTTTTTCTTTAATTTTTCTTTTTTTTTGAGAAGTCACTTTTCCTGTGATTAAATTTAATCAAATAATATTAAATAATCAATAATAACATATATAATTTAACTATAAGGCAGTCTGTAGTCAAATAAAATTACAGTCTATAGTTAAATGTAAATAAAAAATTCTGGAACTAATATTTAGCTATTTAAAAAAAAAAAGAAAAAAAAAGACATGGTAAAGGACCATTATATTCTCTAATGTAATCCAAGTCTCTTGGTAAATTGTGAATTATAAGTAGTCAAATGATTATAATTTTAACTCATTAGCTTTCATAATGTACACGAAAAAGATTGAAGAAAGCAAATTTAAGATTAAAATTAACGTTTTAACCATCCTAAACTCAGAAGATTTATAATTTTACAGAATGGATTGGTAGAGATTTTTCTAATCAAGTGCAGAATACTGATATCATGAAATCGGAAAGGAATATCCAAGAAGAGACTTTCTCATCGATATTTCTGATGTAAAAAGACACCTCTAAGAAGGAGAAACTTTAACAATTTCGAACAGTCTTAGTCAAAAAAGAAAGAGATATTGTCACAACACACTCATTGTCTTTCAGAAAATAAACAGGATAATAAATAAAGTAAACAAGATAATGGCACAACAGAAACTAAAAGCCTGGAAAAGAAAACTACTTGATGAGTCTTCCTCTAAATATATAAGTAAATGATAACATAATATTAGACTATATTGTATAATCTCAGCAACCCTTCATATGTATGATATGTCAGCAATATCTCATTTGGTTTTCAAATAACATGTTATTCAAGGGAAGTAATGTGATGAGCCTTTATTCTTGAATTCGGTTTGAAGAAGAGTAAAAGAAATATTACAATACAACAAACAAAAGGTAAACAAAAGGTAAATAGGCTTTACATTTTTAACTCCATTGTAAGAAAAAGAAGCAACTAAATTTACACATAATAAGTTCTTGAAAAAACTTAAGACTATTTTTATCTAAAAATGTCTTTCTTATTTTTTTTCAAGTCATAAAAATGGTACAAACGAAACGATACGTTTAATATTGTAGTTGCTGAAAATGAATATTACAACTACATTTTCTGATAAAAAATAATAATTATTATTTCATTATTTACTTAAATTACCTAAAGCCAATTAATTTTAATCATATGAAACAATGAGCAAATTAATGAATTAGCTAAAATGATTAATATTCATTGTTTAAAGCATCGATAGTAACCCATTGTTTTCTAATTCTTTCTGTGGAGATTTTTGTTGTCTTCTCACAATAATTTTTCGACAGTGACCCAGTTGGGAAGATTTCAATATAAATATTATATCCTTTATAATATTTATATTTATCGATCCAAGAAGATCCACCCATTGTTAAAAAGCTATAAACATTCACACACACAAACTGATTTTGATTAGTTTTAACTTTCCTAGTACGGAGGACTAGGACTATTTTACTTTCCTCTGTAAAATATGCTAAAAAAAGGCTAACATTAAAAAAAAAAATTCAGCATTACTACTATTCGACCTACTTCATCGAATGGAATATTTTAGTTGCCTTTCTTGCAACGTTGCATTACAGAATGATACTTAATTTCCTACATTTTTTTTTTTTAACAATTTTTTTGCCAAAAAACGAATTTACTGTATTTTTTTTTTAACAATACTGCAAAAAATTTCTAAGTTTTTTCTTAAGAAATAGTAATTAATTAAAAGCAAGATTTGCAAGCAGCACAAAAAACAGTAAAAATATCAAAATAAAGGAATTTCAAAGAATAATATCTTACGGAAAGAAGACTTCAAGTTTTTTCAGGAAATTCTTATTACATATTGGGTTTTGATATAATGAAGCGAAGGATAACAGCAATATTATCATCAAGAAAGAGAAAAAAAACCTAATAACAGAGAAATGAAGAGAGAAGATGTACTTGTGTAATTTTCGCTATCATTATATTAAGAGCATGGAGCGTTAGGGCTTTTGGCAATATCCTCTAAATTTTCTCGAAACCTTCAGACAGAGGCTGTCAATTGAGTCGAAGCAGCGGGAAGAAACGTTATGCCTTATTCCGGCTGAATTGTTTCCGACCGATCGCTGGGCAAACGATCCGTCCTCGCAGAGCAACATCGAATTTCTCCATTCATTTGGAGACGCCGTAGGAGACGAAGCGGACCAGCATCGCTTCCTCTCCACGGGTCGTCAACGCGTCGTCGGGGAAAAAAAAGGAAGAAAGAGAAATGATGCTCAGGAGAAGGAGAAAAGAAATTAGAAGGACAAATTGTTGGGAAACGAAATAGGGGAGTAATTGGAACCTATTTATTAGTTCCAATCAGTGAAAATTGATCAACTTAACATTGCAGACACTTAGATGCAGTTTCAGAGATTCTTTTCTTCATTAAAAAAAGATTGTGCTTTTATTAAAAATTTTAAATTCAGTTTAATTATTGTGTTACTTATGATTCCATTAGTTAACCTAATCTTTTTTAAAAAATGTGGCATCGGCTATTCTAAATTTGAACAACTTGTAGAACTAATAATTTTTTAATATTTACTAAAAGTAAAGAAGCTGATGATAACCCGATAGTTAGCCGGGTTGAAACTGTCCTGATAAGTATTTTTATTGTTTTTGAATTTTAACTATGAATCAATCACTTTTTAATATGTGTGCTCATCATTTTTAAAAAAATGTCATTGTCTGTAAGGATTTCAACCTTCACACGTTAAATATTATTTTAATGTTAAATAAAAGTAAAAGTAAAAGTTTGTATCTCTTAAATAAAAAAATGTAAAACTCAGTTTTGTAGTGGATTACAATCATGTTGTGGAAACGCAAAGAAATTGAAAATTTTATTATGATAAGAAGTTATCCAAAGGAAACAGTTGTCCAAAGAAGTTATCCAAAGAATTCTTGGGAATTCTTGTCAACTTGAGTTTACAATTACTACAAGATGCATAATCTGACATTTAAAATGGATATTTAAGCAAGCTCGATAAGCTTCAGTTCATAAAAATGAAGTTTACCAGTTCAATCAATATGAAGCCTTATTCAAAGAATATAAACATAATGGACCTTTATCAAATAGTTCTAGATGTGACTTAGTAAACACTTGGTCTCACCCATTGATGAGCAAAGGAAAGGGAAAGGAAGCTTAACATCAGTTCTTTTTAAAAAGAATCTCAAAAAGAAAAAAAGTATGGTTGCGTTCGTCTTCATCGACTGCTTAGGATTCCTTTATTGCTGGACTCCTGAAAGAGTCATTCCTGATAACAAATAGATTGTTAGGTTGGAAACATTTACCCAGTTCACATCATGAAGAAATATTAAAGTGAGCATGGATATCAAAGTGAAGTACCACTGATAAAAACAAGATTTTTAGCTCCTTCTCTTAATCGGCAACCCACTCAAAGATAAAAAAGAAATCATGTGAGAGTAAAGAAATGATCACTATTTTATCGTTTTCATCATGATCACTATTTTTATGTGATCATGATGAAATTCGACATGTGCAAAGAGGATGGAAAGAAAATGACACCAGAACACTGTGAGAGCAATGCAGCTGTTTATTTCGGAACAGGTCCAGAATCGGTACACGTTAATATGTTATGGGGACGCCTCTTGAGGATATACTTGCAGGTATACAGTACGTCATTGACGTATAGAAATGTCTAATGGTGTCCTGTAAAAGATTCATCTAAATATCTTCGAGTTGCTGGGCTAGTTTGCCCCTATTGCAGGGTGAATGTAATCGCCGTCCCCAAGTCCCAAACAAGTTCTGTAGGTGATATGGAATACCATGTAGACACTCGGTAGAAATATTCGTCATATGTAGTAGGGCATTATCCCGCTGAAAAACGGCTCTTGGAAAACCTCGCAGCAAAGGCAGAACGACAGTCGCAGGATGTCCTAGACGAACATGAGCTGTGACAGTACTCCAAAGGACAACTAAGGGTGACCGGGTGTCATTTGCAATGGACATAGATTCATCGCTATACGGCGCCAATCAGTTACATTCCATGCTGCTTTGGTGTGACAGCACTCCAGGCGATCATGGAAATGCTGCGGGGTCAGTGGTAGTCTTCATAACGAAAGCCGACATCACAATCCATCCTCTGCCAGCCTTCTGGCAATGGTTCGTCGTGACGTAACAAATTGCGGATGACATTTAGGGAAACAGTTGATTGTGTGATGAACAATCCCAACCTCACGATCCTACGATCCTGCCTGGTACTCTCGGCCAACCACTGCTCTCCTGACTACCCTGCATTGCAGTTGTTCGACAACATTCTACGGTTCGTTGTTGTCTTTGTCATTGAGTGAATGTAGAGATTCCACAGCATCTATCTTAATAAGCGCCTTTTGGGATCCATTGATGGTTCCCGAGGTGCCATTTTCCGTTATTTAAGAAAAAACAAAAGTTCTGAATATATTTAAAAAATATAAAAAGACGGATTGACTGAAAGGATAGAAACCTATTTAAACAGACTTGATGATATTTCAGTTCTTCAGTCCCACAGTTATCGTTCTTAAAACATCGTTGAAATCGCATTTCAAAGTAAAGAACTTCATAATACTTAGTCTATTGCGAAGATTTCAAATAGCCTCCTAGTGTTTTCTAATTAACTTATCAAGTAATGCTTCGAAACTAATGAAAATTGGGAACCGAGTTTGACATTACATCGTTACTGCAAATCCCACGTCATAAGATCCAAACAAAAAAAAAACAAAAGAAGAAGAAAAAACTGAGAAAAGCCTATTTTCTTTATGATAATGTCATATAACTTTTGTTTTTTTCCTGACATTTTTAGTTACGATACTTTATTATCTTATTTTAAAATTGAACTATTAACGTTGCGTAGGCGAAGTGCCTTTCTTATTTTTCTTTGTAAGCTTCTTAATAATAAAATCCATAATTCCGTTTTACTAGTTCAAATTAATTTCAATGTAACTTCCCCACGGATCGAAATAGATCCCTTTTCTCCACACCCTCTGTGCGATCTAACAGACACAAAAATCACCCTGTTGCTGGAATGCGCGACGAATACATTGTCGATGTCTTAATCCTGACATTTTTAATATGAATCTTAAGTCTTTCAAATTAGCCATTGTTTAGAGTCATCTGATTCCCCTGCTTTTGCTTTTCTTTGTCTATTTTATTTTTCTTTCCTTCGACTTCCTCTCTCTCTCTCTCTCTCTCTCTCTCCCTCTTTCTCTCCTTTCCATTATCAGTCCTAATTTCTTTATTTTTCTCACATCCTTAGATGGTCCTTATGTATATATATATATATATATATATTTTTTTTATTGTGTTTATTTGTATCTTTTTTTTTATGTATTCTTATGTATCATTTTCTTGTGTTTCTTATTGAATATTTTATACACTTAGTAAATCCTTATAACTTATTCGGTTATTTTGCTTTTTTATGGTATTTTCTATTTGAATTTGTAAATTTATATTTACATTGTTCATTTCCTTACATGTTAGTTTATCTTTTTCTTTTACTGGGTATATTCCCATTATATCTTTCCTATAAAATAAAATAAAATAAATATTGATCTAAAATTTCTTGTTATTTTTATTTATTTTTTAAGTTGCGAAAACGATCCAGAGACAATCATACGTTTATTCTTAAAATTTTGATTTCCAAACAAAAAATTGAAATTTTCCATTTCTGTAAAAATTAATTCAATCCTCTTAACTTCCCTAAATTGTCGAAAGTCGGTTATTTTTAATGGAAAAATCCGTTTACTTAATAAGAGGATAATAATATTCGTGGTTACACATCATTAGTTTGATTCTAAAAATTTGTCTGTGGAAAATATATTAGCTTCTCTCATTTTTGATAAAGACCCATTGGAAAAGATTTCGCCTAAATAAAAGAGAGCCGGTCTCTAATCCTTCAATACGCACACCAAGTTTCAAGAAGATCATCCAGAGGTAAAAAATTATTAATGGAACACGCACACAGAGTGACTTAATTATTGAGCTTCAATTTCTTAAGTAGGCCAAAAAAAAAAGTAACAGACATGAGGCAGATTCTAAATAAAAGCATCTTCACCAAATTATATGTCCAATTTTAAATTCCATCTTTGAAAAATCTCATTTCTTGATGTTATTCTTCACGTATTCTAACAATCTAGGTGGTGTTTGTTTGTTTTGTTTTTGTTTTTTGTTTTTTTTTAAAGTGAATTAATATCAAAATTACCTAGTTGCCGATCTCTATGGTTTGAATATGTTTTAATTGTTAAAGACGATGAAAATGGTATTAAAAGGGATTTGCGAGACAAAAACAGTTGAGAACACGAACAAAACATGTAGATCAACATAACCAACTTCAAAACGTCAAAATAAAGTTAGCTGATTAAAATTTACTTAAATCTCCTTATTTTCTTCAGTATCTCTCCAGAAAAACGTTTTGGAGCGGTCTATTCTACTGATTTTTTTGTTTTAACTTTAAAATATATTTTTGACATTATTCTCAAGTTTTTCTTAAGAGCTTTTATACTGAGAAAAATCGTAAAAATAAGGATGCCTGACACACGTGATAGATTTACAAATAAACAGAGAACAATGGTCATTTTAACATTTACGCCGTAACTCTTTCTTCACTGGAACATTTCCAAAACGGAATGTTTTTCTTCCTTTTTTTATTTTCAGAGAATTTTTTTTAATGACGCTTGAATTTTAGTTTTAAAGGGCGGAGTTAGATTCGATTTTCAGTGTAAAAGTGAGGAGAATTTACTGATAGCACTAAAGATAGAGTTGTCTGGTAATGAATGACAGTCGGACAAAAGAAGGAGACGCCTACACAAAACACAGCACAACAAATGCACTGAAGAAAGAATAATTTGCAAAGAATGCATGAATGGAGAAGACGAAACAAAATAGAGACAAATTGGTGAAGAAAAAAAAATCACTTGCAAAGATAACCATGTCAACAGCAAATGGATGACTGCTCGAGGGAATAACGGCAGGAACAGATCAGTAGACGAAGAGACGTGAAACTAAACTCCGCTTCCAATAGTAAAAAAAAAAGAAAGAAAGAAGGATTAGGGGAGGAGGTTGCTCCGACAGAGCCGTCAATCAATCGGAGATGTTGATATTTGATTCTGTTGACTCACTTTCCGTGTTGCTGTAGTAACCGACGTATACAGACACCAGCCGTGTTCTTCGATGTCACTTCTAGGTTCACGAATGACACCAATGAGTAAAATATGTGTTAGTATGAGACGTTCTGCTACACCTCCTTCCAATACAAAAATTGGTGGATTTATGGAGAGTGGGTGTTGAATATCACAACAGGAAAAAAAGTATCACAGAACTAAAGGATAAACAATGGAACATTGTTAATAGTATAGGCGCAGTCACAGAGGTTGGGAATGGGGAGTCTTAAACCCCCTCCGAAGAAACTGCAGCATTATTAGTAAAATAGACGCACCCACAGAAATTGAGAGTGGGGGAGGGTCGCAACTACCCTCAGAAAGGTTGCGTTGAGGGACCCTGCCATTTTTGTTTTTTGTTTTTTTGGGAGAGGGGTGTTAGAGCTTTTATAAAAACTTATATTATCTCAGCCCAAAAGATGTACTTCCACCTGTGATCGCAGGACTGTGACCAATATATTTAAAATATGAGACTGATGCAACAATAACGCTTCTTCCTAAAAGTTTACGAAATGGTGAATGAATGGAGATGAAGGGGGCATTATAGTTTTTCCGATACATACGAGTATACTATAAACAATGGAATTCATGATTTTCAAAACGATCACTCCATTTGAATTATCTGTTGTTAATCAATTATTGATTGATTCGATTATGATTTTTTTTTTTATCTAATGACTTGTAATTTTATCTTGCAGATATATTTCTGCTATTTCTCCTTTTCATTTCCTGTTGTTTTATATTTGCTTTTATTTTACTGTTTCAGTTCTAATTTCGAGGTTATAAGTTCTTAATGTTCTTACTTCGGTCTTCGATTCGTAAATTTTTTCTTTCATTTCTTTCCTGAAATTCTTATTATTCTGAATTACCCTGAATTAATACACATATATCATTATGTGTATTAGATATTTATATACTTATATATTTTATATATGTTTTATATATATATTTATATTTCAGATACAGAACTGGGAATGCTACATACTATGTCATTTTGACAGGTCAGACATAGACATAAAAATTCAAGCAAAATGACAGTGAAATGCAGTGAGATAATTATAAGATGTAAGACTGCTTTTTATTGATATCACTAAATAATATTATGCTCTATATTTTCTATATAGATTTCCTGAGGGTTCTTTGAAAAAACAAATCATCGCACGAGAAAGATCATCCATTTCGCTTTCTTTATAAGATGGAAATCACAGCGTCAGCTAAAAGAAATTTCCTATCCTGAATTTTATCAAGCTCTTTCTATTCTATTGGAAGTCCAATCCTAACGCTACCGATGTCGGTTAAAATCGTATCTGAAATTTTGTGAAATTCAATAAGAAATTTGTTGAGGAATGGCGAGGCGAATGGAATACAAGAAATATTGTTAATTTGCTTAAATATTTTTAAAATTCAAAAACAAATTGTTATCTAACTAAAAAAATAAAAAAGTAATCAATTTTTCAGTTGTTTTGTTTTTTTTTTGTTTTTTTCTACTCTAAAAAAAAAAAAAAAAAACAAAAACAAAAAAAAACAAAGATAGAGTACTTCAAAAGTAGAATTTTAAATTATAGTTTTGAAATAGCCTGGAGCTCTGTTTCCTTTACTTTGATAACTAAATCATTTACTTTAATAGACCTTTGGCTATTTTCAATGCTCCATCTGAAAGAAAATTAAAGGTACATTTTGGAAACCTTATTGATTTCTTAATCGATTATTAAGCGATTAGCTCTCATCCATTGACTTTTCTATTTAAACATGATTAAATTTAATTGAATTCAAAATCGTTACAATACCTATTTAACATGCAATCTGTGGTAACCAATTCCTAGATTATAAAATAGGGATAGTGATTAGTAAACCAATCTCAGTGCTTCGCGACGGCTTCTGAGTCACCTTTACTTTAGAATATACTGCGCCGGGGTGGTCTAGAAAATGCTCTTGTGAGTCTGTTTGCGTCCCCATGCTATCTAACCCACCCCTATTTATATGGAATAATCGTCATTCTTAACTCAAACCTTGTTAACACACTGAATTCCTAATAATGATTAAGAAAAAAAAAACGTAAGTACATGAGGGGATCGAACCAACGACCTTCGCGTTTTTAAGCGCAGCGCTCTAATCAACTGAGCTAACAGGCCACCTACAACATTCAAAATTCAGGCCACCTACAACATTTAACACTCAGGCCACCTGCAACTGAGCTTACAGAAGCCGTTGTGAAGCATTGTGGGATATGTGTCCACAGACTGACAAACCGGGGATATAAGGCGTCTTTCAGAAGACTAAAAATCATGGGAAATAACGAAATAAAGAATCATGGGAACAGCGAAATAAGCTCCTGAAAAAAAGTTCCTGAAAGAACCACGGATCAAGACTTCAACATTATTCTCCATTCTTTATTCTTATTTTTCTTTTAAAAATAGTGAAAACAATACAAACGCGAAGCAAAAAATTTTTTTTTAATTATATTTGAGCGATTACAAATTTTCATAAAACCTAGTTAAATCTGCCTTATTTGTTTACATCGGATTAATTTTAATCATTTCAAACTTTTAATCGAAGTAAATCCCTTACTAAAATCCTTTACCTAAAAGAAGATAAAAGATAGAAGATAAAAGCCATTTTAGGTTCTAATGATTTTCTACGTAAATTTTTGTCGCCTTCTCGCATTAATTTCTTCAAAACGACGCACTTGGAAAAGACTCGAAACATAATTACAAAAGTACATCCGTTTCTACATGATGATCTCTGCAGCGATTTAAAAATTATTAGGAAAGAAGACAGTACGCACACACAGACAGATTGATTTCATGTGTCACTTTCCTATGAAGATAGATTATTGACAGAAAACTGTGATAAACTGTGATAAAAATGATTAAGCTCAGTTCTGCTCTCGGATTCAATTACCCTGGTACATTAACAATAAAAATAAAATAAATAAACATATGACAAACCTGCAAGAAAAGAAATAAATTCTTCAATGTGGTGGTTTCTATCGTAAAAGGAAATTAAAAATTATTTTGTAGGTTTGTTTTAAAATTTCAGTAAATTTCCAGAGCAAAAATTTTTAATTTTTTTGTTCCTATTATTCCTAAGAATGATAAAGTGAAATGTAAAGCACATTTAATTCAATAATTAAATATTGGTATTGGATTCAATAATTTCAGTAGTGGATCTTTCAATGATTTGCTTTAAATTAGATGAGATCACATTCAATCTTCCATCAAGATAGAAAATTATAAAGATTCTTCATTTTCTCTATTTTCAACTATATTTATATTAAAAGTCACTAACTAATTCCTTAACCATTTACTAACATCGTACAATAAGCTTTCATACACGTTGGCGATCATCAGCGGTGACTGATCCTTTACTGGAGGATAAGGAAAACTTAAAATCTCTTTCGTATAATCTAGGAAATCAGAAGCAGTTTTAGATAAACGTCGCTTAAGCTTTTGTAAAGGCCATCGAATGATCAAATAAATATTTTTTTTTAGTTGGATGATGTGTTATTGAGTCCGAATTAATTAAATACTTGGGGCTTGATCTTGTTATTCACTTATTTATAAAGTCGTAAGAATTGCAGGTTCATAATGATTTAGACCTCAATTTAGATCAAAGATCTTATTAAAACCATCAACGTTAGAAGTAATGTTTTAGAAAATTAAAGTATCTACAAAATTGGAAACATTTATTCTCTTTACTGATCCCAAGGATAAGATTATTTTCTTTTTTTGTAATCTTAGAAATAGCAGAAAAACAAAACAAAAACCTTAAGTATCAATTAATATAATAAGCGTAGTTAATCTGTATAAATAACCCTCTTGTGTTCAAAATCCTAAGTCTCTTATTTACTCATGCTATTATTGCTTGAGCTGTATTGGTAGAATGTGAAATTTCTGAACCTGGATTCAATAGTTATTAATCTGCATAAGAAGATTCTAAGATTTCCTGAAGTCCTCAGTGACAATCATCAAGAACTGGATAAGATTCTCATTTAATGAAACTAAAAAAAAAAAACCTAAAAAGAAAAACAGAAATATTAGATCGTAAGGAAATTAAATTACTCATTTAAAAATATATTTAGTGAATATTTTAGTTTAAATTTATATTTGACAAATAATACTCTACGGCAAAAAAAAAAAAAAAAAAAAAAAAAAAAACCCCAAAATTTTTTTGAATAAATGCGAAACTTACTTCATGGTTAGAAAAGCAAATTGTAAAAAAATCGGAGTCAATGAAAATTCGCCGTGGTGAATTTCAACCTCACATTCTGGATTGTTTATAAGTAGCGTTTCTCGTTTGCTTCGGCGCTTCCGAACGTTTTTGTGGTTGAATGCCGTTCTGATGCCAACGAGCCATTGACACAAGGCTGGAAGAGAAGGATATGTGATGCGTTAGATCATTACTACTGCAGTGCTGTCGCGCGACAGAGCAGCATGGAATGTAATTGATTTTGGGCCATATAGTATTTAGTGATGAACCTAAGTTTGGAGTGATGAACCTAAAGATGAACTTAGGAGTGATGAACCTACGACTGATGAACCTAGGTTATGAACTTAGGAGTGTTTGGATTGATGAACCTAAATTTGGAGCCGATGACCGCCGAATTCTTGTGTTGAGATGACTAGCCCAGCGTGCCTCACCTTACGAACTTTGTAGCGGCATACGGCCGCCACGCCTAGTGTCCTCGTTTGGAGAGCCTTAGTTGTCCTTCGGAGTACTGTCACAGCACAACGTTACATCCAGGACATCCTGCGATCTGTCGTTCTTCTTACGTTGCGAGATCTTTCAAAAGCCGTTTTACAGCAGGATAATGCCCGATCCATACAGTGAATATATCTAGAGAGTGCAGACATGGTGTTCAGACTCTTCCTTGGTCTGTCAGATCACTAGATCCTACAACCTACAAAATATGTCGGCGATATGTTGGGACGGCTACCCAAACATATCGAACTAGCCCAACAACTCCAAGACATTTGATGAATCTTCCACAGGACATCATTAGACATTTATATGCGTCAATACCAAACCGTATATCTGCATGTCTCGCCACAAGAAGCTATCCAACATCATACTAATGTGTACTGATTCTGGGCCTGTGGTTCCCAAATAAACAGCTGCATTGCTCTCACAGTGTTCTGGCGTCATTTTCATTCCATCCTCTGTCATGTTTCATCATGATCATGCAATTTTTCAAGTGAGTCTTTTTTTTTTGTCGTAAACTATATAAAAAGCAATGCTCCTTCCAAAATAAGCTAAAATTTTCTGGCTAGTTTCCTTGGATAGTGAGCTGTAACAAATCATTTAGTCTGTGTATGTGTGTAACATCTTCTTCGCCTAATAATTTTTGAACTATTGGATTCATGTTTTCGAAACATTGGATTAATTTGTAAAGATGAAAGTTGGTCTACCTTTTTATATACAGTACAAAAATTTTTTCGTAAGTCGAGAAATTAGCAGGTGAATGTAACAAAAATTCCCAAACAATGGATTCTACTGATATCTTCTTAAAACATTGGTTTTAAATCCATTGATTAATCCTCCGTCAAATGTGATTAAAAATCAATTGGATTTAGGAAACTGAAGGAATTAATTTTTTTTTAGAAAACGGAAAATATTTGTATTCATTAGATTTTATAATTTTAAAAAAAATAAACTCAGTCTTTTCGTTTATATTATTTTGATGATTTAAAAAAGGAATAAAAAAAAAGCAAGAGAGACTCCATGTACTTTTAGGAATTTGTTTATTTGTTTTATCAAATTAAGTTCTTATTAGATTATTAGGCTCAATAATATATTGGATAATAGATTAAAATAAAATCAGCTTTAATTCCATTTCCCATTTTAAAACAGAATACCTTTTTTTTCTTTACAGTTAAATGCATATCATCATTCAGCTCATTAGATTAAACTAATCTCTTCTTGTATTAGCTTTGATTATTATTAATGTTCTTTATGTAGATAGCCCTTCAATTGATATTGATTACCTTGTAATGGATATTTCGAATATATTTTGATTTAATTCAAGGATTGCTGCAGGGATTTAAATTAATCTGAAGCGATTTGACTGATTAAGCCAATGGATATTTGATGTTCAACGTGTTTTTTGAAACTCGAAAAATAGCATCAGGTTGAGATTTTTTTTTTCTTATAAATAATTTTTCCTTTGTTTCTTTCTTTATTTATTTTTTATTTGTTGCTTGTATTTCTAAAGAAAGATGAAGTAATGGAATAATCGTCTCTGCATATGCATTCTTTATTTTTGAATCATTGAAAGAAAACCGATCAGAATTATAAAATTTTATATACAGTATATATGTTACAGTAAATGTGATTAATCTGGTGATTTTGCATAATTGCCAATTATGATGTATAATCATCACTTGAAATCATCAAGAAGACTTGAAGAGCCTTCACACATCAATTGACGAAGCCAAAGTCCTAGCCGCAAACCACCATGATTGGAGGAAGATCATTTGCAAAGTTCAATGTTCAAAGGCACCCACAGCAGCGTACTGGTTGAGAGGAAAACCCCCACCACCCGCCAGCTAGGGGCAATGATGATGAAATTTGGTAAATGTGATAAAATATTGAATATTCATCAAATTAACCGACGAGTTCATAATATAATTCCCAACTAGTAATGGCGAATGTAATAAATATCTTGAATGACTGAGCCAGTAGAATTCAACCTAACCTAACCTAATCTACGGTGAAGGAAGTTGTTGTTGGATGTATGAGCGATGTTTTTTGAAGGGGAAAATTTTTTTCAAAGTTAGCAACAGATACATCCTGCACCTGAAGATGCTTTACTGCGCTAACCTACAGCTAACTGCAATTAAGATATCCTGCAACTAACCTAACCATTTCTTAAATTTTTAATTGTACATTATAAACTGTTGTTAATCGCAGCCTCTCGCGCCATAGTGAACTATCCTTCTGACTAGTAACTATTCAAAAAACTGCGCTGTATTCTACTGGCTCAATCAGTCAAGATATTTATCACATTTACCACATTTAGTGTTGATTATATATAATAACCGGCAATTATGCAAAAATACCAGTTTATTACATTTACCTTTACTTATGTATTATATATTATTCCAAAATGTTGATTCCAGAAGGTGAGTCAAAAATTGAGCCGTAAGTTCTACTCATGAAAAGAACCAAAAAAAGTCCCTATAAACATCGAAAATGAATAGTTTTCGAGAAAAACATATTGTATTATTATTCAATGTAGTTGTGTTTGTTTTATGTTGTTGGCACAGTATGACACGAGAAAACATATTGCAAATATTCATTGTTTCGTTTTGTTGACATTTATTATGAAGAATTCCAAGTTGTTTCCATTATTTACGTTTACTTTTATAACATACAATGATAACTGCAAACTAAGTTTTGCTCGAAAACTATTCATTTCTGGATCTAAATTGGTTTATAACATCGTTTATTAAAACAAAACTTAGTTGTGGTTCATTTTTTGAATATTTGCAGTATGTTTTCTTGCATCATACTGTACCAACAAAACAAAACAAGAAACAAACACACCTAAATTAAACAATGATACAAGATTTTTTCTCGAAAACCCATTCATTTTCGGACTGCTGTATACAGGAACTTTAAAAATGAAACCAATGAATAGAACCTAAGGCTAAATTTTTAACTCACCTTTTGGAAACACCTGTATATATATCCGAAATTATTACACTCAAAAATTGAAATGAATGAAAGCACTGAAATCAATGAATTTATGTAAATAATGACTTTAGCAGGGCCGTTTCTACCATTAGGCAAGACTAGGCGGCCGCCTAGGGCGGCCGAAGGACGGATTCCGTTTTTTTTTTTGGATATTAAAATAGGATTGTCGTTTTTTGTTTGTTGAATTGAAGATTCTGTTTTTTTTTTTTTTGGTTGTTAAAATAGGATTGTTGTTTTTTGTTGTTTTTTTTGGTGGGGGCGGCATTTGAAAGGGAGGGGGCGGCATTTTTCAGTTCTCGCCTAGGGTGGCAGAACACCTAGTAACGGCTCTGGACTTTAGTATATACGGCCAAATAAAAGAGTCTATTGTAGCAATGCATATTGCCACAGTATTGAATACGTAACACTTTTCTTTTCCCACAATCAGCTCTATATTTTCAGTTGGGTCTTTCAGTTATATTGTATTACCATTAAATTTGTTTTAAAAGAAATTTTGTAATAATAGAAAAAAATTAAATAGATGAATTAAATTATATGATTGCTGTTGCTAGTTATCACTGTGTATCCCACTATAAGCCTAGGTGATTCTTGGAAATGACTTGGGAGTTTTGTTGCCAATGGGACTGTCTTGAGGTGGGAAGGTCAGCCCAACCCCAGGAAAGGAACCCGACATCCATTCTACAGAGAACTGGATGGACCTTGGGACTAACATACAGGAGAATTCCATGTAGAAAAATTACTTATCCCCGGCAGGGAGCGAACCGGCCTCAAACAATTTCTTTATCACTTGGCTACTGGACCCAAGCCAGCTACCACACCGGTAAAGATAAGTAAATTCTTCATTATTACTACTATCATCATTTGACTTCATCTTATTTTGTTATTTTAGTAAAGGGAGTTTTTTTTTTTTGATAAAAAGTTTTAAAAGTTTTTATAAATTTTTTTACTGACATTGAGCAGGAAGACTCATAATTCTACAAAGGATGAAAGTCGGTAGCACATGGTGTTAGTCTGTTTCTGCGAGTGTTTCACAATTTTTCATTTATTCCTGGCGCAGTGGAGTCTCTGTCGCACTTAATCGACTAGGTGCCTGATAATGAAATGCGTTATGAAACAAAAATTTCTAAATAAGCATTGAATGGCTGTTTTGCTAAGAGGCCAAAAGCTTACATTTTTCAATTTGCTAACATTTCTTTCTCTACCACATCTCAATTAGCAGTAATAGGTTTGTATTTTTATTTTTTTTATTTTTGTTTTGTCTAATCAAATTAGTAACGACGATCTACAGTTGTTGTAATCAAGTTGTTTACTAATCAAATTAGTAAAAAACTAAAATCACACATTTAAAAATTACGTCACCCAATTAATTAATGTTAAAAACATGATAGGACAGGAATTTTAAAAACTTTTTAAAATTAATTATTATAGGACAGGACAGTTTCCACTAGCAGACTGCTAAGTCATCATCAGTTGAATAGAAATTGGAGGGTCAGAGTACAAACAGGAAATAAAGACAAAAAAGGCCAGATTACTGATCCGAATGTTGATCAGTAGTGTTGTGGAAACTATGATTCGTCACGACGAAAGTAAACACAAAGCACACGTAATTCAATTCAACGACACCCCTGTGGTGATCAGGGGAAGAAGTAAGCAATATTGTTGTTTGTGTCCCTAATTTAAATATGATTTTGTTATTTTTTGTTTTCTAGTTTTTTAAGGATTTTAATGAATCAACATGATATTTCTTATTTATATTGGGTAATTTATTATTATATGAATCGGAGAGATGTATCCAGTAACTTTCTATGCATTTTCTTTTAAAATCGCTTTTGTATATTTTAAGGATTTTAGTTTCGTTAAATAAAGGATAGAGAGCGTGATTAATAGTAGGTGATGGAATAGGGGAGGAGGGGGGCTTATTAAAATTCTTGCATGCGAATTTATGTTGTTAAAGTCGTTTTTTAATGAATTGGGTGTTTTTTAAATCATCTTTGCTAATATGATAGTGAAAAAGAATTTCTTCATATGTTAAAGTTGAAGTTACTTTCTGTTGAATCTTATTTGTATTTTTCCATACTTCTTATTTCTCTAGAAAGCGATTTCTTTCAAAAATTCTCAATCTAAGTTATTTCGAGAAAAAAATTTAGGAGGTTTTTCTGGTGTTTACTTCATCGTTAATTCAGCAAGAACTGATAAAAATTTTACGTTAGGAAATGTTGGGTTTCAGTTGGAAATTGCCTCATCAATATCAAGAGGATGCAGTTGAAACATTTAGTGGACTGAGATTAATCTCATATTACTTAGATTCGTGCGAAACCACCTGTGAAATTTTAATTCTTTTTCAATCAATAATTTTTTAACAGAGTGAAAGAATCAAATAAATTTGGAAGAATAAATGTAGAACTTCAACAATTTTTATTTAATGCCTTAATTTTTCTTTATTAGCTAAAACCCTCCATTTAATCAATTACAGATTTTACTGTAAACTGATGAAAAGAGGAAAATGTATGGAATGTACAAATACTGTATTTCAGAAGATAATAATGATACTAAGAACTATTATATCCCTATTACTACAAAGTCCATATTAGAAACACATAAGATTGCCTCCTCTTGCTCAGGAAATAAGGGACAATGCGTTATTATGGAGGGTTGAATCAGTTAAGATGGCACAAACTGAAATGCTTGCAGTGCAAGGCCACCTCTTTCCTCCTCCATCTGTTGTGTTCAAGGTGAAGTCCTTGTGTTCAATGTGACAATAGCTCGACATCGCAATTTCCGCTATAAAAGGCTGAGGTTTAATTGCACTTGAGATTTTGCATACCAAGCCTGTGCACAGACTTTCCAAAGGCCTTCCACTGTTGTAGGTTGAGGGTATGCAATGTTCCATTTTAAAAGACATAATACTCCACTGGTGAGACCTCGGGGATTTAACAGGAATCGAGCTGAAGGATATTACTTTTATTCCAGTGTCATGTGCTTTTGTTCGAAAGAAGTACTAATGTTTGCGAAGCACATCTGGACGCCTTGTCCGTGTGGATATGGACTTTTCCCATATCGTTTCCATAGAGCCTGGGGATGTGGGTAAATGCGATTCATCCCATATCTTTGGTGAATCGCATTTACCTTCACTTTTTCGGGAACTTGAAGCAGCGTTAACCTTCCATATGAACAGTAATCAGTCACAGTCATGAAACCCTTTCGAAACTTTTCCTTGCACTCCCGGACAATGTCATAGCGAGTAGATAAAGCCCGAGGTTTGTTGGTTTCGTTTAGGTACACCCGGCTTATCTATGCTATAACAAATTTCTATTTTTCATCTGCAAGATAACGTTCATATAATTTTTGTGAATCATTCAGCTATATGCCGCTCTCTCAGCTTGTGACCTCGTGATTTGTACTGTCTCTCTATCTGTAGGTTTTCTCGAATGATACGGCCTGGTTCCCTGTCATGTTTCCAGCTTCAAAGCCATAGCTCGTATGCATAGGGTGGGTTTTCATTGAGAGCTATTTCCTTCAGACGTAGTGCATTTCATTGAAGAGCGGGCTGGTTGCGAACGATTACGGCGACGTTTCAGTGTACCTCCGCCATCTTTTGGAGTCATTTCCGTTCCAGATTTCTATTCCGAATAATAATAAATCCCTGGTTCTATACATCTCCTAACGATGAAGGAATAGAAGAATCCATCTTCGGAAAGTCCATTTTGTAGCCTTCCCAATAACAATTCAATTTCACCGCCATTAATAAATATTCTGTACCACCGATACAATTCACTGACCGCTCGCTTCTAGTCGACCGTGTGACTAAGTTCAATCCAATTTGTGCCTTCTTAACTCATTCAAACCTCAGTACGGGACCTACATTTGAGCTTGCTTTTTTTTTTTATATATGTATATATATATATATATACCCAATTTTAAGAAGTTGTAACGAAAATATAATCTGATTTCTTTAAAATTTTCAATTATTAAATTTTCGTGCAGACAAATTTGTTTTAAAAACAGCCCAAATAAACTGATAATGGCGATTCTGTTGGAATAAAGTAAACTTTTAAAATTAATAATTTAAATCTATTAAAAAATATGAATAAAATTTTAAGATTTACAAATTAGTAATTTTTATTATTTTTGATTTTTTTTCCCATCTTTCTTTAAATTTCATGATTGCTTTGGACAATCGATTCGTGAAACGAGATAAATTATCTTGACTAAATACAGACATTCCACAAATTTAAGAATAGATGGCAAACCTAGACAGATGGATCCCTTTTTTTTCTGTTTCAAAATATTATCAAAGTCCTTTCAGTAATGAACTTACAATTACGTAAACTTTTTCGTGGATTTCAGTCAGATATGTCTTTCCTTTTGGTAATTGAGTCACATGAATCTAATAAAGCTCATCGTGCAAATGTAAAACAGAATTGTGTTAATATTACGATTATTCTGGAGGTGGACAAAGAATTCAGTTTTCAGAAATTTTAAGCTAAATCAAAAGCTTTTAAGATCATTTCCTTTTTCTCTTTTTAAGATAATTTAAATCATATCGGAATTGGTGTAGAAACAGAATTGAACCTGGCATTTTGATACATGGAAAAAAAAATGCTTACTTATATATTTCCTCAACGAAAAAAAATAAAGTTACAAAAAATTTATTTAATTTTTTTGATGATGGGTAAATATTTTAAAATATTTTTTTATAATTTGTTGTATATTTATATCTAGGATTATATATAAATTATACAGATAGCTTATATTTTATTATTATTATTATTCGCGAATGGGCCCCAACGGTCCACGCGCTAGCCCCTCCTGAAAACGTCAGAACAAGGCTAGGAAATCAGAGACGAGAAAGAATGCACTTTCTCGTCAAGGATACACCTGAGAGAGTAAGTCCCAGGGGGGAAACGGACGAAACACAGAAGAAGAAAGAAACATCCACTACCGGGATTCGAACCCGGGAACTGGCGCACTGGCCACAACGGCAGACCGCCGTCTAGACCGCACGGCCATTCCAGCACGGCGATTATATTTTATTATAATTAGTAAATTTTATCTACAAATCCATAAAATGTTTCGTGCAAAATTTGTAGAATTCATTACTATTTTGATCACTTTTTAACAAAATTTAAAAAAGTAAGAAAAAGCTAATATTTAAGGATAAAACTTAAAAATTTGAAAATCTTACTTGAAACCATGTAAGTATTCTCATTTCTCTAATCTTCTGATATCTCTTCGTTAAGACTGAAAAAGTTTTTTTTTTAAGGTTAATGTTCTTTCATTAATATATAACCTTCTTTTCCTATTTCTCCACTCAAAATAGAGAATAACGTAAATTGATATTTTTACATAAAAATTCTAAATATTCTAAAAATATAAATGCGTTTTAGATATAATTTTAAAATCATGAAATAGGATCTGTCATGGTATCTCTTAAAAGCATTATTCCTTCTTTGCCTCATATAAAAGAACTTCAAAAAAATATTAAAACAAAACGTTATAGAAATAAAACGAATCATGGAACAAACATCGAATACCATAAATTGATCCTGGAGAAATTCCATTTTAAATTATAGAATTCCATGTACATGTGACATTTTAAGGGTCTGGTAGAAAAGAGGTCAGGCGGTTGACTGCGGGCTAGAGGAGCCGGGTTGAAGTCTCGGCGGAAGTCAGTGATTTTTCCTAAGGGTCCTGGGGTCCACCTAGCCCTCGGTAGAATCGGTTTAGAGTTTCTTAATTTGAGATTAAAGGCGGGTCAACCTGACTTCTACTTATTCCATTAGTTATCTTCAGCAGTTACCTTCTTCGCCCCAATAATCACATCGGCCTGTAGTTGGCTGTTTTAGCATCTCCATTTAAAGGATTCTTGTATTTAAAAAATGAACTTATAATAATTATTTAGCTCGTCTTAGTATAGCTTTTCTTCGCATTCCTATACGGCAGCTCCCAAATTCATTAAAAATAAATCATTTTGAGACATGTATTTTTCGCAAGCTTTTGGTCGTTTATGTAATTACTTATTATTGGTAAGAAAATTTACGTAGATATTTAAAACATTCATAGCAATAATAAAAAATAAAACAAAACATTTATAAGAATAAAAATTAGATTGAGGTGAAAAATGCTTCGGCATTGAATGGTTTTCTTTATATTATTTGACAGGAGGCAAATGTTACATAATAAATCCCGTAGGCAAATTTTACAAGTATGCCTTGTTTCCTCATTCTGCTTCGAAAGTCCTGAAACTTCAGAAAAAGTTCTAGTAAACAAAATGATGACCCAATGTTAAGTAACAGAAAAACTAAATAACAGTAAAAATAATTAATAGAAGAGTTGGTTAAGAAATTAATTTATTTTGAAAACGTATATTCAAAATTATTATTAAATAATATATTTATGTAATCAATTTGTATGTATTACAAATTATTATATATTTTTTTTCATTTGAAATTCGTAAGTATTTTAATATTATATATTTTGAACTTTTAGAAAAGTAAGTATGTCCTCACTTTTCAGCAGAAATATGGCTTAAATTTAGGATCATTTCCATATTTTTTCCCAAAATTAAATCTTAGATCCATTGTTATTTCTTATTGATAAATTTGAAATAAACAACACATTTAAAAAAGCATCATTTCTTTGCAAGAAGGTCAATCACGACACAAATACACAAAATCAGAAGAAAGTCACTTAATTAAGATAGTAACCTAAAAAAAACGTCAAAACAATAAAAGGCCTGAAATGTAGCAGCAGCAGACAGAGAAAGAGTCTTCATTCAAGCTATTGTAAGTTCTGTGCTATTTTTAAAGCACCATTTGCTATTTCTGTTTCTGTAGTTTTTATTGGAGCATCACAATGTAGGGCTCTAGAGATTCTTGAAGGCTCAAAATAAATTACTGCAAAGTGCTTGATCTTTTGTTCCTTCTACAAATAACAGTTATTCTGGTTGTGTAATGGAATATTTATTTTATATAAAATTACTTTTTTCATCTTCCATTGAATATTTGAAATTTTCTATTAATAAAAAGCAATATAAATATAAATAATATAAAAAAGCAATGATGGAAGTAGAAAAATAATCATGAGTTATTTCACGTGGTCCATAGTCGGCCAAATTCGAAGAAAGAAGAAGAAGAAAAAGCAATGATGGAATCGACCCTAAAGAAATTATTTTTAATTTTTTTTATTATAATGGGTAGCCCTTAAGTTTATGCTTAGTACATAATTACATTCACTTGTTTTTAAAATGTTGCTTCTTCAAATGTATTCATTAAAAAAAAATTAACAAGTTTTAACAGTCGAAAGCTGAAATCGTTTAGACTAAAAAAAAAATTAACAAATTTTAACAGTCGAAAGCTGAAATCGTTTAGACTAAAAAAAAAAATTAACAAGTTTTAACATCGAAAGCTGAAATCGTTTAGACTAAAAAAAAAAATAACAAGTTTTAACAGTCGAAAGCTGAAATCGTTTAGACTCAAAAAAAAAAATTAACAAGTTTTAACAATCGAAGGCTGAAATCGTTTAGACTAAAAAAAAAATTGGTTCGGATTGAAAACTGAGACCACGACACGAATCTAAGATCGAAACTACTATTAAATGATTTAAGTGAGTAGCTGCCATTGATACTAAATAACAAAAATATTGCAACGCATTCTCAAATTGTAAATAAGAACTAATGACCAAAGAATTCGAGGCCTCTCTGTCAACAATGCATAATTTCTCACAGTAGCCCTCAATGCACAGTGACTTTTACTTTAAGACTACAAATTGTATTAAAGTATGACCAAGACTTAATCTTTCAACTGAACAATATTTAGTTAAAATAGCAAAAAGGATAATTCAAAAACACAGATGATAATCTAAACCTGCAGAAAACTTTTCAGTTTTTATACAGGGTGGCCGGAAGTTCCCGTACCCTATATTATGCCATTATTATATTAAGGGGTATGGAAACTTCCCGGCCATCCTGTTTAAACAATGCTAGTAAGTCAACTGTAATAAAAGTGTATAAAGTAGATAGTGAATTGGTAGTTTAGATACTAAATTCGTTTACTTTGGGCCCTTAGTACTATAGTATTATTATAGTCCTATTAAAATCAATAGGGAGATCGTATTCAAAACATTCCTCTATCACTTCAGTCAACTTTTTAAGATATTTCTTTTTTAGTTAGTTTTTTTAACGACATTTTTTTGGCATTTATTTGTTTTTCTTTAAATTGCGCAACAAAGATCTTCCAGATACTAAAAGTTTTAATTTCTCTTCTTCACAGTCAAAATGATCGACGAAAGAACAATAGATAATATTCATATTTCGATTTAAAATTCCGTTCTAAAATTTACTAAACTTTCATTTTATTAATTAATTTTATATTAATTTCTCTTATTCTGTTTAATGAGTGTAGATTTTAGATGTATATTTAGCTGCAGAGTGTGGGGTTATGTAAAGGGGATCGTCTGGTTGAAAAATAACATTAACTTGTTAATTGAAATACCGGGGTCAAAGTTTAAATTGAATGAACAGTGAATTACCAAAACGGAACTCTCTTATTCACACTAATTAAATTGAATATTATTCCTGTTTCAATCGAGTAAATTGATTCTTTTCCTAAACTTTTATTTCGGCCACTTACTTTCTACAATTACATCATTAAGTTTGCAATTAAAACGATTTTCGTAAGTTTATAAATTATAAGGATTATAAAGATCTTATATAGAAGAAGTCTTACCTTCTACTGAAATTATAAAATTAAATCAAATTAAAATTAGATCAAGAAGATCATGAAAGAACCCAAAGGGTACTTTTCTTTATTATATTTATTTATTTTATTATTTATTTTTATTATTTATTATTTTTATTTTTTTCTTGGGGGGGGGGGAGGAAGAATAGATTTGCTACGTAGCATTATAGTGACGCAAAAGGCATCCAAAACAATTACGAAATACCATTGCTTCTTTTTTTCTTTCAAATTCTCACCAACCAATAAGCTTTGTTTACCTACGATTACGACACAACCCACAAATCTACCAACAAATAAATTCACCAAATGTTCACGTGACTATTCAGAAGTGATGTCAAAACCACGAATAATAATCAGGCATCTGTGACACTAAATAGTAAAGTTATATTTTTGTAATTTATCAAAACGGCACAAAAAAGTATTGTTTGCTATTCTATTATACAAATATAGAAAAGTTCACATTCTCTGAATAAATGCATTAATTGCATATGAAGTTCCCTGAAGCTGATTAACTTTATCGAATCAGATCCAAACGCTTGCAAATCATTGGATGACTAAACAGATTAATATCGATTTGTTAATAAATCCTTTGATTTATTAATAATTTTCAAGGAGAATTTTTATCACCGTTAGCTCTAATTTCTCTCCAAAGTTCCAAACTGATAAAAATTCAAATGTAAAAGTTTGATTGTCCTTAAAAAGCTCCATCCAGGGTTCAAAACTTATCGGAAGGATACCATAAACAGACAGAATGATTTGATCAGCCTTACTTTCTTAGAAAATAGCCTGAAAAGAATAAAAACCAATCTATATTTAGATAATTCTAACATAACAAATGTATATTTATCATCGATCGGTCCCTTTAATTAAAAAAAAAAGAATACGAAATTTTCTTGTTAAAACTGTATTTAATGCAAGAAAAATATTTTCTTGTTTAAATCTGTAGATAATTCGACAATGAACGCCCAAAATTATAAAAAAAAAACTGGAAAAGAAAGATAAAACCCCAAAGCTCTCCATATAAAATAAATGAAATATTAAAACAATTAAGGAATTCTCTCTTTTATTTTTCAGTATACGCTCTCCTTGAATTAACAGGAGATTCGAAATCTGCTGGCGCCTCCTTTCAAGATAACCCGACGCAAATAAATCTTCAGCAACCTTTTTCATTTGATTTAAAAGAAGCAAATCCATTCTGGATCATTGTGGAAAGCCATTTTTTTCAGTCGGGTTTTTTTTGTTTTGTTTCCGTCAAAGGCTTTTGTGTTGTTGGCATTTTGCATCAGCTCTTTAGATTGTTTAGCTTGGAGGCGTGATCAGTGAACACGAGCCCATGTAAAAACATAAGTGATGGCCACTCGGCGTCCGGCTTTGAAAAATTAACCGTTCAAGAGGCTCTCCTGATGCCCCACTGTTTGTCCTCGACAAATTCCCTAATGCAAGCAGCGTCCTCTGCTGGCAAACGAAAGCAGACAAAAACATTCACCATGAAGCTCTTAATGGAAAAAAAAAAAAGAAGCATTAATTTTTAACTACACTCCAGTTGACAAAAACTGAGATTAAGTGTAAAGTACCCCTACTTTCTTTATTAAATTTATCTTGCATTTTCCTTTTTCTTTTTAAAACTTAGTTCAATAGTATCAGGTTTTTTTTTTAATTTCCTGTATATTATTTGCTGAATACAAATGCTAAATGTTTTTGTTTTTTGTTTTTTATTCTTCTGATAAGGATCAGAAGACTAATATTTTATCTGTCTCGTTTGTCTGTCTGTGGACAAGTACCATTAAAATATCATTAGCAACAATCACAACAATCGCAACAATTGCGTCTTTTGCTTACGCAACAATCACATTGACAATACAGCTCTACAACAATTACAACAACACAATAATCGCAACAATTGCACCTTTTGTATTCGCAACAACACATTTATAATAGTAAGGAAATTAAAGCAATATCAATTATATTTTCTTAAACGCATCAGAAGACGTTGCGAAGCATTGTGATTGGTTTACTAATTGCTGTCACTAACTTGTTTTTTTTTGTTGGTTTTTTTTTTCCATTTTCTGAAAAAAAAAATAATCAAATCCGCAAATAAATTATTTCAGCTGTCTGAATCCAATTAATGTACTCACATTACTGCTCGCGCATCTATTGAAAACTATTGCTTTAGATCTAATTTTTTTATGGCAATTTTTGTCATCTTCTCTCGCTAATCTTTCGACAAGAAAAAACCCAAAAAAAATCTTAAAATAAAGAAGTTAGATTCATGTCTTTTATCCTTAAACGTGAATAACAAGTTTCAAGAAGAGATTCAAAAATTATTATAAACGAATAAACAAAAACACATCAACTGATTAATTTGACGTGTCTCATTTCCTTAGATTAAAAATCGGAAATTTAGAAAAAAAAGGGAATTTTAAACGTGAAACAATTAGTTTAGTTGCTGTATCAACTTTGGATTTTCAAGTGTAATATTCCAGTATGGTAAACTCTTTTCAAAAAAATGCCTTAGTCTACTAAAAATTATCTTAATAATAAATAATCGTTATTTTTAAGAAAAGGGAATTTTCCCAAAATGCACAAGGAGAATAAAAACAACAATTCACGCCTATAGTTTGTCAACGAAGTGGAGTTTGGAACGGGCGTTTCATTATTGTTATGAATCGTCAGCCAAACTCACCACTTCGATGACAAGCTGAGAAAGGCATGAAGACAAATGGAACTCACAACCGCTCCCGGATGTGAGTGCCGCCAAAAACAAACAAGAACATAAAAATCCTGGTTACTTTACAAGATTTTAAAATTTGGCCTCAGCTTTCGGGCACAAGTGGCTATTAAATAAATTATAAATTTATTAAATAAATAAATTAAAGGAAAAATCCACAAAAAAATAAATCACAAAATATAAATCATTTCTTTTATAAATTGGGAGCGGTTGTGAGTTCCATTTGTCTTCATGCCTTTCTGAGCTTGTCATCGAAGTGGTGAGTTTAGCTGACGATTCATAACAATGATAAAATGGTCGTTCTGAACTCAACTTCGTTGACAAGCTACAGGCATGAATCGTTGTTTCTATTTTTCTTGTGCATGTTGGGAAAATTCCCTTTCCTTAAAAATACTTCACGTTAAATTTTATTTCTTAATCGTTATTTTGCACTGTAACAAATGCTTTATGTGATCGTACAGTTGCTTTGTTTTCACTTCAAGATCTTCTCTTGGGCTTTATTCAAAAAAAAGATATTGTTTTCTTTGTTTTCCAATACATCTCTCAATACCTAAGTTTCATCATTTCAAGTTAAGCAGAATTTAAATTATCGGAAATTGAGCTTTTTTTTTTATTAAGCCATTTTTAAACTTAAATTTTTTTAAGAAGGTCTTTGTTATTCAGTGTCAAAACAAGGAATTTTAAGCGAAACGCTGGATTTCTAGCAATTTACCAATGAACATTAATCCGTTCATCTTTCATAGTAATATTGCTGTAGCATTGATATGAGCGAACGGATTTTAGTAAATTACTTGATCGAATTTTAGGAACTTATGGAAATAATAAGGATTATTTTTTTTTTTCAGATTTATTTCTAAAAAAAATATATTTCTAAAATAATTATTTCAGACAACGGAAGTATCTACTTTTATTTTGTAAATACATTGTACTTTAAAAGTAAACGTAAGCTTTTATGTTGTGACTTTTAAAAAAAGCAATGCTAATGAACTGTATTTTAAGGAAAGTAGGAGATAAGTCCTCTCCGGAACTGCTTTGTCTTTCTTTTAGGACTTCTTTTCAGAGTCTACTTTGCTTCCTAATCAATACGAGAAATCTTTCCTAAGTAAAAGCTGCAGAAGGCTACCGTTATTCAATGAAAACTCAGAAATAAAAGCTCAATAAAAAAATATAGAAAAAAATGAACCTTCTTTCATCACTGAAAACCAGCAAAAGAAATTCAAGAATTTTTATTACATATTTTTTTAGATTGAAAAGAAAATTCGATAAACGGAAATTAGCTAATCATATTCTGAATCACATTTTGAAACTAATCAACATCCTATTATTATTCATTTCCTGTGCTTTTTTTTTTTCATACAAATTTTTTTTCTTCTTGACATTTTAGCTTTCCCTTTTGGAAGAACTAATAAGCTTTCCATGTATTTTTGTTTTTGTATAATGCCCTTCATAGCCCAAACATGGAAGTCGGAACCCCTTAAGTTGCATCTTCTTCGACTTCCTATGGCCTGGAGAAGAATCCGACTTCTGGTTCAGGCCACTTCCGGTTTTAGGTACCACTGACCAGTTCAGGAAAGTAGTGATAACTCTATCTATGTTGAACCAATAAGATACCCTCGACTCAATATGGTCACTTCCGGTTCAAGGTGATCACAGGTGACTTGCTCAGAGTCATTCAAATGAAGCACAGTAGGGTCGAAACATTCTAAATGACCTCTAAGCGGGAATCGCTTGAAACTATAGTTGATCCTTGAATTAAACAGGTTAAATGAATTATTTTTTTTTTCTGCGGCCGATCAATAACATTGTCACTTTAATAAAGCAAGCGTTCGATAGATTGCAAATCGTGCGGGTCGCCTATTTTGTTTAATACAAAACTGTAAATTCATTTGTTAATGTTTAATGTTCAAAATATACAATTATGGTGCAATATGAAAGGTTTTAAATGTTTGATTTATGAAAAATGTTTGCCAGATTTACGAAATGAAGTTGAAAATAATACAAATTGCAACTTCTATTTGTAAATAGATTTTGTTTAAATTTCCAAATAGAATAAATTTTTCAAACCCAATTTTTAAAAAAAACTCCGAACTGCAGAATAGGATGATATTTTCGATTACTCTTCAGTTGGAGAACTTTTCTGCTTGAGAAAACAAATGAGAAGAAGAATAAGTGCAAATCTAAGGACAAGTAGAAAAAAAACCTATCAGAAAGTGTCTCAAATTGAAATTTCATTAAACAATAATTTAATTTCATAAGAAATTAAAAATACTGCTTCTACGACCTCAACATTCCTGAACCAAATCCTAATAAGCGATGGATTCCATACAGAAAGTAAGCATACTGTCATTGGACAAATTTAAAATCCGAAATTTGCATCAAATTTGCATCAAAGTTATTTGCTTTTTAAGTGACTGAGCATTGTCAGGCAGAAAGAGAATCTCTTTTTATTCATCAAAAGTGGCTGGGTTTTGAAGGAGGGGAGGAATTTACCACAAAATACGTTAATTCTGAACAGTGTTTTCTGCATGTCATCCATGTCATCCAAAAAAATCCTTTGGACCAATGTCACGATTTTCCATCGTACATCTTTGGAAGACGACTCTATTTTGTTGCAAATTTCGGATTTAAAACTTGTCCAACAACAATACTGTATGCTTACTTTCGATATGAAATCCATTGTTTCTTAGGATAGAATTTGGTCCAGGAATGGCGAGGTTATAGAAGCAGCGTAATTTTAATAACTTATGACATTTTCATTACTGCGATTCAATTCATCGTTACCTACCTAATGCCCACCTTTTTAACTTTTCCAAATTCATTTAAATGTCGTACCACATTGGTAAATAGCACTATATCGATTGGGTTTATGAAAATCAATTTTAAATACGATCTTCGATATTAAAAAGACAAACCTTTGGCACCAACAAGAATAACATTTTAATAGGAACAAATCTTTTCGGAAATAAATTCAGTGATTCCTTCTCATTATATACTCTTTACTTCATCGATCTCTATAATGAATTACTAAAACTTAAGAAAATAATATGTTAATACTTTTATTTTTAAGTATCTTTTAATAATTAGAATTAATTGTACTACATGACTATGAAATCGATAGTTAGTGAAAGTCAAAGTAAAAATGCTTCACTGCAGATGAAATTCTCGTTAATGTGAATTTTAGTTACTGGCGCCTTCCAAGAGAAATTTTTAGAAATAAGATAGACTTAAAAGAAAAGAAAAAATAGAGTCGAAATATAAGAAGTTAAGGAAGAAACAAAAAGATACTTTTGGTTTTCTCATCTACTAAATATCTTTTTTTAATTAAAATAGCTTTCAATTGGAAATTTGGATTAAATGTGTTACAGACTTTTTTTTTTATTTTTCTTACTGACTGAGCATGCGTAGTTTCACTATTACGTTTTGAATACTTTTTTTCTTTGATTTTATCTTTCTTTTATCTTACTAATAATCTTACGCAGTTAAATTGTAATTATGTGAATGTTTATTTTATAAATTAATCCTTTATAAGCCAAGCGATCTGCTAGCGGGGATTAATTTGCTGCCTTTTTAAATTTAAATTTTGATGTTTTTTTTTTTTAATTGAAGGGCCATTATTTGTTTATGCTTGTTCTTTGTTTATGTTTCTTTTGATCCCTCTGAATACTGGGAGAATCAGGCTGATGATACCTAGGAAGGCTGAAACATTCTGTTTTTGATTTTCGGTACGAAAATTCCAGAATTAGCTCAATGGACCTTTAATTGTTGTGCATTTTTATCTTTTATCTTTTTCTGAGCTTAATCATCGAAGTTAAATCTGGCTGATGAGTCCTAATAAGGACGAAACAGCTGTCCCAGATTGCTGTCGATGATGGCTCAAGGCGTGAAAGCAAACAAATTTACGAATTTGTGCATTCCCTTGTTTTTTTTCCATTTTCATATGACGTTTAATGCACATTAAACCTTCTTACATTTTTATCTTTGTTTTTATCTTGTTAATACTCTTTCTAAATTAAGCTCTTTTAAAATACGCTTTTTATACACCTTTTTTTATATTCCTCTTTTTAAATTAAAAATTTTTAATTTAAATTTTGTAATTATGTGAATATTTACTTCTATTTTGTTTATTTATCTGTTTGTCTTGTGTGTACATTATTCAAGAACGGTTGAATGGATTTCAGTAAAATAGGTTAATTAAAGTCCAACTTAATAGATCCATTTAGTTTGATCTCCACTCCTCCCACTCCTAAAAATGACCCCGAAATTTCTTGCAAAACGCCTGGTCTGATTTCTTAAATATTTGCTACGATATTTTTTTTACGATCAAATTAAAATACGTACATTTATTATTCTCCAACTCTCCCAATCTCAGAATTGATTCCTCAGTGTTCAGTTCTTTCTAACACATCTATCTAGCTTCTTTCTAGCTCCATCTTTATCTTTGCAATATTTCGAACGTTACGATAGGAATGGCCGCCATCTTTTATTTTTAGTAATCTTTTGTACTCTTAAATTTGAAAATCCTAGTTAAAATTCTCAGTAAAAAAACTTAATTCTAAAACTTCCATTAATCTTCCGTTAGTTCAACTTTTCATTATGCTTCATTTTTTTTTATAGGATATGTGTATATTTGAATATTTAACATGAAAACAATTTATTCTAAGACTGAAAAATGATAGCAACTTCATTTCTTTGTAACATTTTAGCATTGATCGAAAATATAAAAAAAAATAAAAAAATTGCCTAGAGGATAAAAAAAAATCTCTTGTGCCAATAGGCATTCTGCCTTTCGTCTCACTGAATTATTCATCAAATTCAAGTCCTTCGTTCATCGTCTTTAAAATGTCTTTTAGCAATTTAAAGAAAGTAAGTCACTTTCTGACATAGAGGCTGTCTAACCTACGGCAGTAATATTATAAGAAAGAAATGGATACTATTAGAATATACTCATTTTTTACAGCCGAACTTTATATATATTGAAGTCATTAATTTTAACGAAGTTTATTCAATCATGTGTTAAACATATTCACGTTATTATTCTTAATATTTAAATATACAGCTATAATATATGATTAGCCTTTTTTTTTTTTTTGGAATCTAGAATTTTTTTACCGTAGCCAAAAAAAGATTATTAAAATTTCTTTAACAAAGTGCTAAATATTCTCGACATTTTTTTTTTTAAATTTAGAAACTTGGTATCTTTTTCAAATTTAAATTTTTCGAAAGTATCTTTAAAATTTTGTAAGCCCGATGGAGGAAGGATTGATTTATTTCGATAGGGGATTTTTCCTATAGATTATTTTCTTCTCCGGACGATCACTGCCGGAGAAGTTCATCCAGCCCGCTGTTAAACAGGAGAAGGGTTTCTTTTCGGGGGTAAAGGCGGGCTAGTTTAGTTGAGCATCCAATCTCAATTAATCATGATGGTCATCCAAACGTATGAACCTTCAGCGCCCATAAGCCACGAAGAATCGTATGGGAAATACATATACTTGTGTACTTTATACCTTTATAATTTAAAAAAGAAATCGAAAAATCACCTGCAATATTTAAAAATGCCTGCAATACCTGCAATATTGAAAATTTATTCAGTATTATCTTAATTTTACGATCGAAAATCGAAAACGTTTAATCATCGGTGCTGTAGTTAAAGCATTTTTTTTATATTATTATTATTCAGTTGGCAATTTATTTTTTATTTTTTAAAAAATAATTTTATCTATTCCTGTTATTAACGTGTTTGCATCTTTTAAAACTACGAATTAAATGTTATTCTTTTCAGAAATAGAATGTAAGCTGTTAATCAATTTGCATTGCGTATAGTTTTCACAGGTATGATCTTATCTCGTTTCTCTTTTATAAGAAGACGAAAATCGTAAAATAATGCGTGTTTGTTATTATTATGTCAATGTTTTATACTATGTAATTCACAACTTATCCCTCTAGAGCAGAATAAGATCAAGTCTTTTAGCTCCAAATTTTTTGAGAAGTAATAGATAGATAAATACATAAAGCCTGGTATATGACCGCTCCGGAAATGTAGGTTCCGACATTTCCTTGACTACTCGGAGCTAACAAAGGTTAGATGGAGAGATCAATGGGCCAATGCCCGCCTGTCTTTAATCCCCTGTTCCTATTTGACACAGAGCTGGGTGAATCTAACGTCTCGTCCGAAGGAGAACTTAGGAAAATCTGCCTGGATTTTTAACCCAGCTTCTCCTTCCTAACCATTGAACTATTGACCCACGATATTATTAACGATTTTGAAATAAATAAACCTTTATTATTTTAATAGCAACTATATTGTAAACATTGTTAAATGCATAAGAATTACAATAAGTAGCAGTTCATACAGAGTCAAAATTTTTAAGATTACAACAAATTGACTCAAGAAAACATAAGTTGCAGTTAATAATATTTATGTCAATGGATAGTGGAATGGTGATGAACGTAGCATTGAAATAATGCTAAATTATTGTAAAACGTTGACATAAAAACAAAGAAAAATCAGTTAAAGTATAGTCAGAAACAAACATGTGTTATTTTACGATTTTCGTTTTCTTATAAAAGAAAAGTGAGATAAGAAGATGAAACTTATAAAAAAAAATTCTCAAAATTTAATTACAAATTTTAAAAATCTAAAGAAAACATTATGATAATTTTAAGTATATAAAAAAATTCGGACATGGGGTTCCAACTTACGATGTTCGCGAAAATATCCTCGAATTTTCTTACACGTTTATATGTTAAATGGTCTTAATTTAAACAAATCTTAATGTGAACTTCGACGTACATTATAGAAACATGTAATTTCTTAGTGATATTGTAAATATGCTCAACAATGAAAAGAAGCTGGAGAATATTATTGAAGTAAAAGTCCCTTGGGAATGGGAGGTAAGACTTCCGGCTTTTTGTGACCACGGGGACTAAGTTAGGTGGTCCTTATTCTTTAGAGAAAGAAGCCCGGTACCTATTCTACAGAAGGCTGGAAGAGAATTTGACTTGGAAAAATTCCCGACCTCTGCAGTGGATAAGATTGTCATATCCGAATTATAACATTTTGATTTGTCTTAAATCTAGCAATAGAAATGTTTTTATATTATTATTATTATTATTATAAATTAAAATATATATTCTTAACTGTTTCGTTGTTTGTTGTTCTTTTTGAATGCATTTTAATAAGTGCAATATTTTCAGTTAAGATTTTACATTTGGAACTTGAGAAGGAAATTTTGATGGTGAATAATTAGAGTCAATTTGCTATTCTGTTCTTGGCTGTTTCTCTGCTAATGGATTCAGACAAACGCTGTCTTGAAATATTAATGGTAGAATGGGGAAGACACTGAACAAGAAACAACGATCAATTATGAGACACTTCATTTCATAATCACAAGGGTTGCTCTGTTTTCCCCTGTTGGATTCTTGACATCTGCAACGCCGAAATGAACAGCTTAAAATGTTACCTTGAGTTTGTCCAGAAAGCGTCATGCTACCTAAACACTGTGGAAAAAAAAAGGTGTGTGATTAAAATTGACTTGCTTTATGAATCTGTCTTAATTACTGGTTAGAAAAAGATTTTAAAAATTTAATAGGAAAAATATAATGGATTGGATATTTCATTTTTAATATATTTATTTATTTACTTATTTAAGAAAAGTATTTTTCTTATATTTGAAGAAAAAAGTATCTTCTAATTTCTGTAAATTTCAATTCCGATTTATTTTTTAGAATCTACAGTTTTTGAATATTTAATTTTATCTTTCATTTTTAAATTACAGAATTACTTTTCCACAATTTTCTTTTACAGGAAAAACTTCTAATTTTTTTGTTAAAATCGTGCTGAATTCCATTGATTCTTTTTTGGTATAGAAATACAAATGAGAGAAGGAAATACGCAAAACTTAACAGGAATTCTTTGTATCTATCACAAATTTCACTTATTTAGATTTAAGTAATTGATGGAAGTACAATTCTAATCCTATACAAAAATGTTGTTCAAAAGCGTAATCCAACAATGCATAAACAAGACTTACTGTGTATTTTAACTTATTAAATAAACGTTTAACGTGTGCGGGTTCAAATATTTATAGACAAGGACATTCCTTAAAAATTAATGAGTACACATGACAAAAAGATGATTAATTCATATTTTAAAATCTGAAAATAATAAAATACTCATCGAGGCCGGTTTCAACCCGCTAACTGTGTGATTAATATCAGCTCAAGGGTAAAAAGTTACAATATTAGACAAAATGACAAAATAAATATTGAAAGCCAATTTCGTAAAAGAACATTAGGATTGATTGCCCCCTAATGACTGAATCTGCAATGTCTTAATACGAAACTGATATTTCTGTCTCTCTATCCATAATTCTTATTTCTGAACCTATAGCTAAATAATTATGATTATTTTGGATTCGTGACTATTTGTTGCTATTTTTACATTGAACACCCTTGAAAATTTTAGTTATAAAAATTGACTTTATTTTATAGTAGTTAAAGTTTTTCAATGATAATATATTCAATGCTTCTAAAAGAACATTTCTTCACAATTGCTGACAGTTCCTTAATTAATAGTTGATAATAGAAATCTGATAAACTATTTATTACATGAATGTCACTATTTGAAAGAAAAAGCGAATACCGTGAAAAAAGTTAAAATAAAAAAAGCTATTATTGTGATCTTCAATATAAATTCTCAAACCACTGTTCCTTTTCTTGATAAAGTAGTAAAGCTAGAGGACGTTAAACTCCATTAGTTGAAGATGATGACTGTATATGATGTGAACTTTCATTTTTCAACAATGAAGATTCATTTTCTATCTCAAGTGTTGCTATTTCGAACATTTCGCTCATAGAGATTATAATTCATCATATATATTGATGAATTATATCTACGATACTTACATTTCGAACAATATCTACGATACGATCGTTTAATATCTTAAAGCACATCATATTACACTATAGATATTGTTTTGTGGATACAAGGAATAATACAAATATTTCATTTCTTATGATTCTCTCTTTTGTTATGCACTCTTGTTATGATCGGATATCTTTAGATTCGTTTGTATAAAGCCCGAATTTACAGCAAGAATCCAGCGATACAATACATGTATTGAAGATGACAAGAGACCTCAAAATATTGTATTTCCTTGATTTATGGTTAATTCTCCAATAATAAAATCAATAGATCGTAATGGAACCTAACGTCTGCACATTTGTATCGACTAACGATAATTTCATAAAAGTCGTTTATCGCCTTGCAATATTTTTACATTATTTCTCATTATTTCTATTTTAAAGGAGACATATAATCTCGATTTGCTGCTTTCAAAATGCATATTTTTGTTATTTAAAACAGTTTTCTACAATATTTACAATATAAATAATTTCTCCATAAATATAGCAAATTGTTTTCATTTGTTTCTAAGAAAACGGTTATTCTAAAACTTCAGAAATTATAAAATCACTTGTTTTATAGAAAATCACTTATATAAATCGATACCCTCAGAAATTTTTCCGGCAGGGTTGGTTCGCTTTTTTCTGCATTTCTTAAAGGTCAGTGATGAGATGAAGCTGTGATTACAGAAGATATATCTTGAACATTTATTATTGATTCGTGAACCTTTCAAAATCAACTGCTTTCCTAAGCTATTGAGTTTCGAAGTGGTCTCGACAACCCGGATCCTATTTCTCAATTTCCGCAGATCTTGTGGCTTCCATTTATAGATTCAAAATCTAAAAAAAAAAAAATGAGCTTGAATGGTTGGAGGTCTGAAAAGAGCAGACCTGGCGATGAAAACCACTATTTGATCGAACAGACATCCACTTATTAAGTTGTAAACATGTTAACTGCAGAAGGAAGTTAGTATTCATGTTGGAAGATGTAATCATTGCACTGACCTTCGACTGTGTAACCAGAAACCGTTCGATCAAATCTGCCTACATTTTTTATCGGAAAAATAATCAAGCCCTATTGATCACAGTCAATCGTATTAATTGTGTTAAGTTAACAACAATACTAACAATGCAGAGGGAGAAAATATCTACAATTTGTGAGACAAAATTATAAGATTTCGGTTTATATAAAGCTGCATTGTATAGCTACTCACAAGCGTTTATTTGTATATTGGTAATTGAAAATTGATATAGGTACGTTGATAATTATACATTGGATCAATTGGTAGCATTGATCTGTGACGGCGCACTCCACAGAAATAACACCGAACGATAAAACGAGGATGGCAATTAGTAATGAATTAATCACTCCAGGTATATCAACGACATCTATTGTTTACAAATTGAAACTGTTCATTAATGAACCTAAACTAATGCTTTGTTGTGAATTATTGTTATTCCTTACATCTAAAGCGTGCCCATTATACATTAAAATATTAACTTCATTTTTTAATTATCTATTTTACTTATTAATTCATTTGCTTCATTCATATTGGAAGTCACCAACACTTTCAGAGATGATTAAGAGATAAGTTCATTTCCTTATAAGGCAAAGTTTCTTTGCAGAAAGTAACACCAAAGTGGTTAAGAATCGATTTTCCAACCACAGGTCCGTATATTCTATCTTATATTGATAATAATATGTCCATTGTCCTTTCGTCGTCACTTAGTTTTTAAAGCATAATTCAATAGTAAAACTTAATAGAATTGAAGTAAGGCCGTACGTGAATTTTCTTCTTAAAATGTCTTAGTGATGACTGACTAAAGTTATTATCTTTTTATATTGAAAAACATTTATTTATCTAAAGCATTCTTTGTTTGTATGATACATTTTTGTTATATAAAGAAAGTAGAATCGATAAATGATTTGGAATTATCTAAAATTTAAAAAATAACATTACATTTTAAACTTATTATGGAGTTAACGTTGCAAAACAGATATTTTATGCTGGTTGATTCCAGGAAAAAATCACAAATAAAGTTATCCACGGAGTCAGTTTATTGCTTTACATATTTGCATATGCATTCTGCTCCTTGCCTGCATTTGTGGAATGAAATTCCTTTCGGCATTAACTTATAAATGCAAAGAGTGAAAGCATCCTTCTAAAACCCTGTCTAGGCCCTTTGGGTCGCGGGAGGTAAGGCCAGACGTTAAGTTCAGGCCGGGTCTACCCATTTTTCAGAGAAAGAAACCCGATACCCATTCTTCAGGGGACTAGCTGGACCTTAAGACCCGTCTGGAGAAGAATTGAACATGAAAAAAAAAATATCCGATCTTCGCCCGGGTCGGAGATTGAACCCGATTGAAAACACCTTACCAAACACCTTACCGAAATACATACACAAACACCACAATTTAAATCCACTTAGAAGATGTTTTACGCTTTTCGTTTAAAAGAAAAGATGCAGATTTGAGTTTAACAGCACTAAATTCAATTACAGTGAAGTTTCCATCAGTAATTTTAGATAAAAAGAAGGATATTATTACCAACCTACTAATTACCTATTGAATTAAGTAAGAATTATCAACTGAAATATAATTAAAAATTAGCATTTGCGAACACCTTAACTGTATTACTACGTAAATTGATGAATTCGAAATTTATAAATGAATTTCAGCTTTCCGAAAATCCAAGTCAGAAAATTCAATGAAATTTTAAAAATTGAACTTTCTGAAGATAATTTGTGTCTGACATTAATGATAAATTATGCAAGCTCAAATACCAATTTGTAGCCTACAGTTACATCCTTTGGATTACTTGGAAGATTATGAGAATACAGAAAAAATAAAATAAATAAAAATTTCACTATATGCTGATGTAACAGGAATCCAAATTAAAGAGGGCATGTTTAGACCTCTCTATAGGAAAAACTACTGGGCGAATCGCAACCAAATTTCATTCACATACTGTCCTGAATATGAGGTTTCGATTTCTGAAGAAAATAAAGTTGCTTTAAATTTCGACCGCTAAGGGTGAATTGTGGCGCTACTGTCTCCGTAATATGCATACAGCTTAACTTATCTAACAAATATCGGCAAATAAAGAGTTAATGTTTATTGCAATCACATGTGGAATCATACTAACATTAAAAATTATGCTGCTCCACGTGCCAACCATCGCTTTACTCTACAAACTGCATTCGCTGTTCAAACACTCGCAGAACGCAGAACTGACAAGAGTTGTATCACATGTTGCGAAATTCTGTCTTTTAGCACAGCTAAGTTCGGAACATTGCCTTGATGATGGCACAAGGCGTGAAAGCAAACGATTGTGTATATTCCATCGTTTTTCCGTTTTTCAGGATCTATTTGGAGTTATGCAGAATGAAGATATTGCATTAATATTAAGAATTTGTTCATAATATAAATGAGAAGAACGAAAGAAATCAAAACATTATATTATAAATTTATTTCCTTTTAAATCGTGAAAACGATACAACCGAATTTTAATATCGGATGACTACAAACAATACAAATTTCCCATTTTCTGGAAAAAAATAATTAAAAATCGCATAACATTTAAGTTCACTAATTCCATTATTGTTAATCATATATTAAATAATGCGCAAATTAATGCTAAAAGAATTATTATCCATTGTTTAAACATCGAAAGAAATCCATTGTTTAGATCCTTCGTTTGTCTAATGGCAGCTTTACACGCTCTCGAAAACTTGCCTCAATCGCACTCAGAAGACTTTCCACTTGCCAGTTTCCGCTGGCCGTTTGTAGTATCGCTTTACACGGGAAGAAAATTTCATGTGACAAGTCTCGTTTTGCTCTCGTTGCAATCACGATTAAAACTGCCGATCGCCGAAACATAAACAGGATGATTTTGCAGCTTAGTTTTGCTAATAATTCTCAACTCATTTCACAGCAGAGTTAAAGAAAAAGGAAAAAAGGATTCCGGAGGAAGAGAATGTGGTGAATGAAGCTAGGGATTGAAATCATGAACAAAGAGTATCCAGATTTCAGCGTGAAGTTAATTAACACTGTCGTAGTTTAAAAAAAAAATTCTTGCCGCCAACGGCACTGGCGTCGACTTCTAATATTGGCATGAATTAGAGCTCGTTGTATTTAGATCAAGAGGTAGATTTTTCGAGCCACTTGCCGGTTTGACGCAAGTTTTCAAGCGTGTGTAAAGCAGCCGTAGGCCTAAGGGAATATTTATCATCTTGTCGTGCTCATTTTCTACAAACTTTGGAAAGATTTTACATGTATAAGTTAAATTGCTTGTAGTCCTTAAATTTTCATTCCAAGTTTCAAGAAGATCATATAATGGATCAGACATTATTTGGGAGGGAGTGGGGCTCAAACACACCTACATGTACACAAGCTGCTTTGAGGAGTCTCTCCCTACTTTTAGAAAAGTAACTAAAAAAGAAAATTTGTACGAAAAAAAGTGAAGAACAGGAATAAATCACATTTCATATATGGTCCTGAATAGAATAGAAATAGAAATACTTTATCGTAATAGGTTATCGTAATAGGTACAAATAAACAAAACACATCAATTCACTAGGAGTCTTCCAGCTGAGACAGAAGTCTGGACCTGACAGGAGAACGAAATGAGAACAGCAGCAACCATCAGTTGTGGCTTCTTCCTTTGTAGGATAACTTTGTATAATAATGTGTAAATTTAAATCTGAATATGAAATTGAAGTATCTATACCCTTACATGATATATCCGTCTCCATTTCATTCGTTAAGATTTTGAATAAGTAAAAAAAAAAAAAAAATAATAAAGTCGATAAAGGAATTATCATTTTTTTTTAATACAGTAAGTTGTCAATCTTAAGATAAAAATTTACTCTTTTATTTTAAAAGATTTTAAAACACTTAGAGATTTAAAAATGTTAATAATGAGATTATTTATTCTAATATAACAGAATATTTAAGAAAAATATTTAATATGTATTATTAATATTAAAAGTTAACATATATGCCGTGCTGGCGTGGTCGTGCGGTCTCGGCGGCGGCCAGCCGTGGCGTCCAATGCGCCAGTTCCTGGGTTCGAATCCCGGTAGTGGCATGGGTGTTTCACTTTCCTGTCCGTTTCTTCCCTTGTGGTTGGCGCCCCCTTGCGGTATCTAGCCTAAAACTCCTCTGGTAGGAGAGCGTCCATACCCAGTATTGGGTGTTACGGGCGATATAGATAGATATAGATTAAAAATATAAAGAACAAAACACTAATCTTCTTGACAGAAATAACTAATCCCCCCCCCCCAATGCAAATAGTGAAAAATTGAAATTTTAATAGGGCTCCACAGATTCCTTTTTTTGTTTTTGTCCTTTGCCATGTTTTTATAGGAGGCACACAATTCAGCCATGCCTGGTAAAAGAGTCCCAGATCAATTCTCAAATTTTCTTAAAAACTAAAAACATGGTTTAGTACGATATTAACACATTATTCAGAATCGTTTCATTGTCAAATAACGAAAATTCGTCTTAATTTCAATGATAAGGCGTTCTATGTAACTACCGAAACTATTATTTCAAATTTCATTCAGATTTATGGAAATAAAAAATTCGTTTGCCCTTTAAGTGATTTATTTTTTCAGTAAACAATGAAAATACCACTAATTCACTCGGTTTATCGCCATTTCTTTTTTAAATAATATTGTTGTATTATCAAAATTCAATATTACCTAAAACATTATGTAAAAAATAATACTCCGTATTTATTAAAACGAATCGAACATCAAAAATTTGTCATCACACAAATTCTTAAAGATGAAAGCATTGCAGAAATGGACAATTTTAACCATTTATGAGTATTCTAAAATGCATTCATTTAATTCCGAATATCGCGTTAGTTCTATTCAATTCACATCACTTAGAAACAGACTGAATTACTGAGCAAGTTAATTAGATTTGGAATTAATATTAAAATCAAATATCATTAGCTTCTTGCTTTAGAAAAATTAGGCTTTCAAATGTTGAATTACGATACTGATACTGAAGTAGAACATATAAATAAAAAATGTATTATATTTTATTTATGTTACATTTTTCGGCAGAATAGCAGCAGCCATTTTTTTTTAATGTAGCTTTAGAAGCAATTTTTCAAAGTTATCGAAAGAAAATTACCCTGAAAACTACAAAGTCGCCAATTTAATCTAAGCCAGGTTGTTTCTAACAAACATGATTTTCTTAAGTAGATTGAAATTATATCAGAGAGCGATGTCACATAAGAATGTGATACTAGCTATACACTCAGCTGAAGGAACCTCAAAGCAATGAGATCTGAGCTTAAAGCAATCGAGGGGAAGGGTCAATTTTAGGACTAGGTGTGGGAGTGGCAGACCAAAATAATCGTGCTTATATTTAAATTAAATCATAAATTAGCATCAATCAAATTTTAAAGAAATCTGTCAGTCATATTAGGGAATGGGATTCGGGGTTTATTTAAGAGGGTTATCAGGGGCGACGAAAATAAATGAACCCTACGTTTTCAGTTGGACCACTAATAAGCAACGTCCCAAATTTTATGGGAATTTCAGACAGATTTTTTTTCTAACTATTTTGAAGCATTTAAAAAACAGACAAATACACAAGCTATGTTTAACTACTAAGACTAACAAAAAAATAACTTGATTTCGCATACTCCTTCAACTAAATGAAACAAACTTTTGAACAATTTTGTGATATCCGTAGCATTTCTTTAGTATCTATCTACGTATAACGAATAATTTGAAGACTATTAACACCAAACAATCTTGTGTTTTGGTTACGGATTTTGCTCACTCAACTAAAAAAATAAGCTGGAAAATTATTAATAATGTGAATTTCAATAAATGCATATTTATCTATTTTATCCGAGTCCTGTAGTGAAACCAACATCACAATTTGCAATCTTTGAGATAGATTTAATTTTTTGAAAACTTAACGGCTACATGATTGCTTAAAGTTGCAAAGATGGATGTGCATCATCTTAAAGAAATATTGTGATACATTTTTAATTTTCCAATTACGTTAATTAAATGAAGAGTTATTAAATTTAGAAGCTCCTTGGAAGGAGTACTTAGCATCGCATAAATAAAAGATGAAAGAAAGACGGAATAATAAAAATTAAAAAAATTATCATCATTAAATAATTAAAAAGAAGGCAGATGAGAAGGTAAATAAGGGGAAATTTCTAAAAAACAAAAAAGTTGTAAATTACAGCACGAATAAAATGACGAATAGAAGAAGAACAGCAAATCCCTTACTGTGGCTAAAGAAAATGAAACAACAAGACCTAATTAAGTTATCTGATATTACAGTAGGTAAAAGAAAAAGAAAACAATCTTAAGAAAAACAAATTATTCTCATACTAATCACAACAAAATAATGATTTCTGTCCTGAAAATGAATCTTCTTCATAATAAAAAATTTATTTGTGACACATTCACTGAAGCTACTGAATTATTTAATAAATAAGGATGCGTAAATACCAAAAGTGCAATA
>JAFIDM010012231.1:66376965-66433348 GCA_023159025.1 Thereuonema tuberculata
TAACACTATGGTGTCTAGCCCTCAATTAGCGTTCCAGTCCATCGGATCGGTTTCGATAAGGCTTATATGAAACCTCCCTGGCGGTCATTCCAACTCTTGTACATTCATTCCATTGAGGGTAAAAGCACCTGAGTTATGACACAACAACAACACCTCTGTAGATATCAATTAGATCGTCTCCACGTGCAATGCCAAGAACCACTAAAATGTGGGGTCATAACTTGCTTTCCTAGGAGTCTGAGTCACGTGGGGAAGGGCATTAGACCATTAAACAGGGTTAAGTGAATAGTAAGATAATACCATCGGATTGGTGGCTTGGCGGTAAGGTGGAGGGGCGGTGAGAAGACGATCGATGCTCCGCTAGAAGGGAAGAGCAAACCCCGTATAATTTATATGAATCCAATTAATTTTTTATTAGAAAGAAAAAGCAAGGAATTTCCTTCAGTGAAAATTGCAGAATTTCTTTCTAAGAGAATCTTTAACAAACTTGCAGTAAAGAAGTATAAAAATCTAAAAATTCTAAACTTTTCGAAAAAATCAATAAATCCACAGATAATTACATTAGAAAAATATGTAAAAAATATTTTCCTTTTGTATCCACTTTTCTTAAATTAAGATTACTTACTGAATGTTGCCAATACTTTGGAATTAACGATAAATTTTATTTTTTGTTTTAATGTTTTGTTTCTAATTTAGATTTACAAAATCTTATTTTATTAAAACTAATGAGAATAGGCCATTAGGCTTCTTTCGCAATGTTTTTGTAACAACTTTACATAAGATTTAATTTTCACACAAATATGAGAATTATAAAATTTTAATTTTATGTATTAGTTATTACTTATTAGTTTATTTGTAACATCTTTCAAAAGAATAAAATATTTTTGATTGAGGTATTTTTTTAAAAGGAGATTCCTTCTTGATTTTTATTTTTGATTTATTGTTTTAAATAGATTTCATAAGTTTAAAGTTTAGTATTAAAATTGCAAATTGTATACTAAGTAAAATTATGCACAATAAGAAAACAGAAACGCACATAACTAAACAAAAATTCATTGAGCTCTTTATGGTATTTAATAATGATAATTCAAAACAGTACTGTTTCGATTTTCATAACTCATCAGTTGGATTTGATTACTAGTAGTAGTAGTACATTTTAATGGCGCAAAAGAATCCTTGACTAGATTTGATTACTAACATTTTATTGAATTAATCCTTTTTAAGCTAAGCGGAATGCTAGCATAGATTAATTAATCAACCCTTTATTCTTAATTTATATTTGATGTTTTTTTAATTGAGGGATCATTGCTATGTCCATTTGTCCATTTTATATATTGTCCTACTTCACTCAGTAATATTAATTGAAATGTATTTAATTATGATCTCCTAATCTACTTTGAAGGTTATCTTTAATACAGTATCATTAATTGTAGATTATATTAAATAATTCCTTTCCTCTACATCCCTAAACTGGATCAGAATCTAGAAGTGTAGAAATGTATAGGTGTATTGATAGATCTTTTCTAATATAAATTTTCTAGTATGTTTCCAATTAAGTAAAACTAAATTGTAGAAAGTATTCTGTCCTTTTATATTCAATTCTTAAACAATCAATTAATTCAATTTTATTTTTGATAAAAATACATTTTTCATCTTACAACTTAGCTAAGTTTATAACTTAACTTATCACAAAGAAAAGTGAAAGTTTTCTCTACATGAATAGAAAACAAACTTTAAAATGCACTATTTCTAGTTAGATTTAAAATATTTAGAAACAAAAAAGCTTCTTCTTTATTTTAAATCCTTACGTTATGTTTGGTTTAGTGTAAAATGAATTTGAATATTGTAAAATGACGTTTAAATTTATTGACGTTTAAATCAATTTATTATCAACTTTAAATTATATAATTAAAATATTCCTTTGAATAAATTTATTGAATTATCAATGTTTAAAAGAAAAAAGAAATGCATTAATTTGCAAAATGATCCATCCACACATATCTACAGTGCTCACGCCGAGAGTTCAAACTATATACAGAGTTCAAACTAATTCTGTATATCTAAAACGTAATTCAAACGTTTACATTTATGTTTTCGTAACAAATTGCAAAGAAGCGGTTTTTTTTGTTTTGTTTTTTTATTAACATTTGCATTATTTATTCAAAAAAAAAGAAGCAATATTGTATATTTACTAAATATTATGTGCACACGATATTATCTAAGAGTATTTGCAAGATCAGATGTAGTTTTGAATGTCTCGCCTTCTCAACCAAATCTATATAAATAAAAATGTAAATGTTAGTTTGTTCAAAATCTTAAAATCTCCGAAAGTTTTTCACCGATTGCTTTGAAATTTTGCGTTGCAATCGAATACGCGCGTGTTTTTATATGTCTATTACATAGATGTCACACCTGTGACAGGTTAAAAACATACTTTTTTTGACAACCCCAGGTGATTGGCGCTAACCTGTAATACACCTGAGCTAAGCGGAGACGCTACAACGGACTGGAAAGTCGTATATTCTCCGATCTCGATATTAATTTGCTAAATAAATAAAGTTTTTGTTTTTAATGTTATATATGCAAGGGTTCCGGAGCGAAGCGACTGTACGAGCTAGTAAGAAATAAATTTAACAAAAACACCGTTCCTTTTGGAAATAATTTCAAAATTTCTGAATGACAAATGATCTAGGTCTGTAATAAAACCAATCAACAAGCTCTTATCTAATGGAGAGAGAATGAAAGACTTGGCGTCAGGTTTTCGGCAAATGAATAAGGAAACAACGAAAGATAATTTTAATGATTAAATATTACAGTCAAAAAACTGTATAATAAGTTCTTAGTATAGAAAAGTTTGTATTGATTTGTATCTAACAACAAGTAGCAAGCGTTGAATAAGCTCTGGTTAAAATCTGACTTATGCAGATACCAGATTGTTCTGATTCTGCCGTTTGTTTCATAACTTCTTAAAAAGAAACCGAAGAAAAATAATAAAGAAATTTTAACACATTTTAAAAGGTGTTAAACTTTAAAGTAGGCTTTAAGTTTTATCAGAGAGCTTCTAGTTAAGACTTTGTACATTTATCATCTTCTTCCATCAATAGACAAATAGCAGTAAAATAATCGCATTCCCTTCCCATTAAAAACAGTACTAACACTTCGGGACAAATAAAAAAATTAAAAATTCGCATTGAACATTACGGAATAGGAATGTAAAAGGCTTAGAAGTGTCTAAGCAAATTAATGTAAATGCTACATCCACCTTTGTATAACCTTTTAATAACCTTACTTAAACCCAGCGGTTCCGAACTTACTCTAATCGCGGAACCTTTTTCGATTTGACAAAAAATTTTGGAACCCTGGCAGTTTTTTATTGATTACAAATAAAATAACAAATAAAAAAAAATCAAAATTAATTTATTGGAAATATATAAAAAAAAAATAAAACCAGAAATAAAAATACTGGTGAATAATATGAAAGATTTCAATATTCTTTCAAAATTTTGTTTAATTGTGGACAGCTGAATTGAAATTTCAAGATTAGCATCCAACTACTTCTGTATTTTGTTTTTGTCGTAGTCTAGAGCGAAAATCCTCTTTCACACAATGGGGATGTTTAACGTCTCTGGGTCGAGGCTGGAAAAGTCACGTGATGTAGGTGTGTTACTTCTAAAAACATGGCTAAGATTACCGAAAAAACTCTGTATATTAAAGATTTCTCAACTTGAAATATATTGAATTATCGGCATACAATTAAGGAGGCGTATGGAAATAATGTAGATACATTATTTCTAGATGAAAGGAATAAATATATGTATCTTTACATCTATTTATTCCTTTCATCTAGAAAAAAACATATCTACATTATTTCCATACGCCTCCTTAATTGTACGCCGATAATTCAATATATTTCAAGTTGAGAAATCTTTAATATACAGAGTTTTTTCGGTAATCTTAGCCATGTTTTTAGAAGTAACACACCTACATCACGTGACTTTTCCAGCCTCGACCCAGAGACGTTAAACATCCCCATTACGTGGTATTAAACGGCAACAAACAATGAATTGCCTTTTTAAATAAATTTGGATATTTTTCTTTAAACACACCAAAACTCGTTTAATGAAACTTCATTAAACTTAACCTTTTTTTGGCTAATTTGATTTCACTTCGATGAGATTTTCATATTCTGAAGTAGATAGTTCTCATCTACTATTTTTCGTTATTATTAAAAGGATTCAAAACCTACAGTTATTGTCATCTTTTAGTAGAAGAAAGTATTCATTTTTTGCGACAGTTATTGATTTTAGCTGAGAAATAATTTCGAATTTCCTCGCCAATTTCACAGTTCGATTCTATAAAAATCCATTTAAAATTGGAAATGGATCCGTATTATTTATTTCAATAGCCGTGATCCATTATTGTTACTTTGATAATAATGATCGTAATTCATCTTTTTGTGTTGAAGATATTTACATTTTTTTCTTGAAGTTAGAGAGAAACTTCATTCAATTTTTGTGAATACATCCTCCAGATAAGCAATTTGACTCAACCACGATATTTCTAAAGCGATCTGATAATAGAAATTTGCCATTGTGTAAGAAAATGGCGAGCTCTTGTCGTAATTCAAACCATCTGACAAGGAGTCTGCCACGTGACAGCCATCTAATTTCGATATGTTCCAACAAAGATTTATGTTGGCTGCCCATATCTTCAAAATAATTTTCAATAATCTTGTTGTTAACGGTCGTGTTTTCACAAAGTTAATAATTTTCATTGCTTCATCTAAAATACATTTTAAAGATGAAAGGATTTTTCAAGAAACCAGTGCAAGTCTACGAAAAACATAAGGGACTACTTGTACATATTCTGGCAACAGAATCACATTCGGATTACTACCCTTTACACAGGTCACATCATTGACTTCATAAAATTGTCAATACATTTAAATACCTTTTCTCCTGTTGTATTGGTTTGTAAATTTTCACAGATATCATATTTTCTTCATTGTTGTAGTAATAATGAATGAAAACTCACAAAATTGATAAGTTCGCAACGTCAGTTGCTTCATATAATTGTAGAATACTCATTACATGACTGAAGTCTTAAAATAAATTCCTGCTCAGTATCCTCAACCATATCATGAATTCTGCGTGAAACTGTATTTATGAGAAGAAATTTTATCAATTTCTTGACAGGATTTCTCATCCAATACATATTGAACATCTTTGATGTATGAGTTTTATTCAAAGTTTCAGAAATTTTATGTGCTTAACTTGTGAGTGCTAGGTGGTAGCTTATCGTGTAGGAAGCTATCGTTATTCCCTTTCGTTATCCGACAACAATTTCGACATAAAATATGTAGTTTTGTCAAAAGACTCAATTTTTATTTTAAAAAATTTGACATCTTTATTTGTGTATTCTAAACGGTTCGTTTCAAAATGTCTGCTCTATGTAGCTGGTGCTAACGAACTATTTGATAAGATGTTATTGCAGAATTTACATAACGCATCAGAGGCCTCGGGATTTCCTGTGATCGTAAATCCGAGAAATAAATAACTCGAGCCGTATTTACGTTTTTATGACTTAGCGATGTTTTAGTATCGACAAACAATTCTTACCTTTAACTCGATTCATCTTTTATAAATCCGAGCCGCGTCAAGCTGTATTTAAGTCTCTTTCCTGTGCGAAATATTAATAATTTTGAAACTTTTCTTCAATAAATCTTTCCTACTTATTTTAAGTTTTTAATTAGAGTTCAAAACTAACTTTATTATGGAACCCCAAATTTTATCGGCGGAACACAAATGGAAAACCCTAATTTAACCATTCATCTGAAGAAAGTTATTTAGCTGTGCTATGGAGATGTCTTTGTAAATGGATATTGACGGTTTCACTTTAAATCTTGTGGATTAAGTGAAAATAATCGTGATCTATTTTCGTTACATGGCAATACAGGGTTTCTTTTAATCACATGGCATTTCACACATTTTTACCCCATCTTAGTTTCAAAACAATTTGTCGTAGAACCGAATTTGAACTTTTATCCTTAATAATTCACTACCTTCAACTTTCGAAGACGATCGCAAGAAATTCAAATTTCATTCTTTACAATCATTACAATTTTACCTAGATAGGATTCGGCACCTTTTTTTAGGTTTTTGATGGAGTTCTCTGTAACTTATTTTAAAAATTTATGATCAGTACCCTCTAGAAATGCACAATTATAACCTTAGGTACATTGGCCCTTAAAAATACCTTATTCGTAAGTTGTTTGGACCTTTGAACACGGTGATGAACTCCATTTGTCGATCCGACCTTCTGTTCGGAAGTTGTTAAGAGGGTACAACATTACAATGCCAATATCTTGAAAATGGTATGGCGTTGGTCCCTGAAAATACCCCATTCCTACAGCGTTTGGGCCTTTGAACACGATGGTGAAATTTGTTTGTCGAACTGACCTTCCGTTCGGGATTTGTTAGGGGGGGGGGGAAGGCAGATGGACGGATAGGACAAACGCAATAGCTATCAATTTTGCTGGCTATTATAATAGCTCTCAAATGGGTCGTTAAAAATGATAGATAAGCTAAAAAAAGTATTCTATATTTGTGCTTGTTAATTACCGTAACACACAATTAAACTTATGTAATTTTTTATTAATTAAAACTTAATGTTTTGCAATTTTATATTTCGGGCTTTTATTTTCTTTAAAAGTACAGATGTAACCTCTCTTTGTACAGTCATTTAAGTTGTAGAATGTTGAAAGAACAAAGAGAAAGCCTTACGTAAAGGTTTTACATTTAATTTGATGCTTACTAATTATTCCTTTGATCTAAAAAGTAATTATCTTTGCTCTCAACATGCTTTCAAACAACCATTACGCTTCAAGATAAGAATGAAGTATGGTTGTTTAAAAACTGAAGCATTATCTGCTGAAACTATCGGCAAATACTTTAAGATTTATTAGAGAAATTGTCTCGTGTTTGCAGTTTTTCTTTTCCAAAAAAGAAAAAAGAGAGAAAAAAAATAAAACACGATTGGAGAACGAAACGTAAATTAATTTTGCTTTATCGATTTGTTCAATCTTGTTTGTTCTCCTTCAATCTTGTCCTCTACATTCGAAAGGGAAAAAAAATCAAGACAAACGACCAAGGGAAAAAAATAAAGGCTTAGAAGAGCGCAATAATCAGAGGACAGCAATCGGCGTTTGTGTGTGTGTGTGTGTCACATATCACAAGGCCTTAGATCCGATGGCAACGACAGCGACATCGTCATCCCCCAACGACTACACTCGGGGTTTATTGGCAAAGAAGAATCATCGAATATTGTGCCGAAGAGGATACTCTCCAACGCCGACGATGAATAAAAAGCCCGTTAAGGGTTCTTAGGCTGGATTCATCAATATTTTGTTGCCGACGGAAGAGGCACAGATACCGCCAACTGCCTTCTCCCACATTTTTATGACATGCATGAAGGAAACACGGCTTACGAAGATTAGAGCCGTTTACATCGACATGGAATCGCACTTCCATCACAAATACAATTGGATCAAACCCAGTAATTTCCTGTGTTTTTCTGTATCTTTAGGGCGTTCTGAAGTCTGCCCATTATTACAACTCTTTTGTTTTGTCTTGTGTATCTCATTAGAGAATTAGATTGCTCCGAGGAAACAATAGCCTTTTATTATTACTTTTGTTCTAAAGTCATATTTAGCCTTACAGGAAGAAGATCTTGAAAGTCCGTGGTTCTAAACTGACGTTAAGCCAAGATTATACGTTGCAGTCAAAATTATCTTCAAGATGGCGTTTTGTAAAGATTCTCAAATGATAATATTTTTCTATAGTCTTATCTAAAATTACTTCGGCCTTCCTTGGAAAAAAATAACTGGTTTACATAGATTTCATTTTAGTTCACGATTATTGCATTATTGGGAATGAAATGTTTTATTAGTTGCTCTTAGTTGCACTTGACAAAGTGGCTTAACTTTAATCATATCAAACCACGTGCAAAGTAATGAATTAGCTAAAAGAATTAATATTTTTTAATAAAACGATAGAATCCCATTGTTTAGCTTCCAATGCTTTTCTCAGAGAGGTTTTTGTCTGCTTTTCGCGCTAATTTGTGAATAAGGAGTTCCTTGGAAAATATCAAACGGAAAAGTTCTATCGTGTCTAGTCCTTCAAAATGCTTACCAAGTTCTAAGAATATCTAATATTCATTTCAAAAGTTACTGGGGAGGAGAATACACACAAACGCATATATACAGAATGAACTATTTGAAAAGTAGATTAAAATTAGGAATTCTTTGTTGCGAATTTAAAGTGATGTCAAATTTAGGTTGTTCGTATGTTCAAGTCTGTACTTTATGACTAAAATCTGAACATAGCGGATTTACTAAAAAGTTATTAAAAGACAAACAAGTCGGAGGCTTCATGAAAGGTAATCTTAATTTTGATGTAAATAGACTAGACTCTGCTTATTAGACAAAATGTTACTTGAATTTCTCAAATCTAAAAATTCGAGTATAGATGGTTCTTATTAAATTAGCAAAACGATAGAATTGTTCATGAGACTACATTTAAAGAGAGATTTCTTCCATAAATGTTCATGAAATTAGGTAGAATTGCTTTAAATGTCAGTTTTATTTGCACTTGAAAAATATCGAATCGTCACCATCAAAGAATGGCGGAAGAGACACACAGATGGATGGGGTCTTGGACACAACCCCGAGCGGTAATTGAAAAGGAGTTAATTGAAAAGGTAAAAAAATGAGATGTACTGTTGATTACAAGATATTAATTTATTTATTTATTTACTTTTGGGGGAAAAAATCAGTTTGCTTTGGCATTTTCATAATTTCTCCTCAGACATGCATACTATTGGATAAAAGGTTCTAGAATGCATCTTACTTCAGCTAATAAAACTAATACAACAAACAATTAGCCCAGCATCGTGAATTGGTAAAATCTAAGCGCTAAGAAAATGAAATTTAGACAGACTTTTTTGTATGAATTTCTTATTCATTCAACTACAATTACAGCTTACACAATTAAATCTTTATTTACCACAAAGGAGATTTATCTATCGAGCCTTGAATAGTACATATCTTTAAACTTCATGGTCGGATTTTCAGAGATAAAGGAAGTGGATTAAATCAATGGTATTGAAATTTGTACTTAAGTTCGTAGCGTAACGAACTTAATAACGAGAAAACTAGCTGCAAAGTAGTACATTGTTGTTTACTTGTGTACGAATATAACAAGACTTAAACTGATCTACGTAAAAAAAAAAAAAAAATCGGATAAACAATGTATCTAAACTCCGAAAAATTTAATTTAAAGTATTTTGCTACAGTTTTATTTGAGTTGTAAAATGCTCGATTGTGCACCCAGAGCTATCTCCATTGTCATCGGGGCACTTGCTACCTTTTCAAAACATTTTACGAACTATTTTAAAAAAACTGCAGCTTTCTGATATAACACCTACAGAACTGCAAAATACGGCGCTGCTGAGAACAGCTTATATATTGCGCAGGTACCTGGTTGATACCTAGCTCTCCGGTGGAAATTCGCATCAACTACACATTGCCAGTCAATATTCACTGTGTTTCATATTATTTTGAATAAAGATATAATAATAATAATATACGGATTTATGTATACCATAATAAGGCCGTTTGGAATTTGTTAGTAGACAGAACTTCTTATTTTTGCTGTAAATCACGCCATACTTTTAAAACTTTCTTCTACTACATTTTAATCCCTTGGTTCATTGATTGAAGATAAACGAAGGGATTTACAAAATTTTTGCGAAACCACTTCTGCATACGTACTTGCCATCTGCCAGTTGCACCTCGTCGAAAATGGCGTCTATTTACACGAGGAAATAAACTTCCAGTGGCAAGACTCGTTTTGTTCTGGTTGACATCGCGATCAAAATTCTGTGGCGGCGAAGCGACAAAGAAATAATTTTTTAGAGCTTACGTTTTGCTCTTAACCCTCAACTCATCTCAGAGCAGAGATAAAAAAAGGAGATAAAAAAGGGAAAAAAATCCTGGAAGAAGATAATGTAGTAGATGTGAAGCAGTGAATGGAAACTATGAACAAAGAAGGCTATATTCAGATTCTAAGGTGAAATTTTCGCTGACGTAGTTTTTCAAATAAATGTTTCTCGCCGCTAAGTGCGCTGATGACGAGTTGCTTGTAAAACTTACCACCTATTTTCATTAAGTGACAGTTTTTTCCAGTAACTTGCTATTTGAGGCAATTTTTCGAGAACTTTTAAAACAGCCATTATTCCACGAAAAGGCATTTGAATTTTGTTGCCTACTGTTATTATTATTTTTGGGGGGGAATTAGCAGCCAGTGGACAATTCATTGTAAGAAATCTAACAATGGCTCATGATTTCATGTCACAGTAACAATAGTATTTTTATTAGAACTAAACGTTGTTAATAGCATAGACTAAGTCAATATTATTCTTAGCCACCTAACAATAATTCACCGAAATTTAGGACGACTATCGCGATTAATCTTATTATCTAATTGAATTATTTCTCTTGGTAGCATTATTATAAAGTATAAAGTTTAACGGAAAAGTTTTGTCTTTGTTTTTTTTTTTTGGTTTTTTGTATGGTTTTTTGATGCTTGAACATATAATCTCTTTTTGTAATTACAAAGACTTACGATAGAATTATACCATTAAACCTGTCCTAAGTAAAAAAAAAATAGGCTATTAGTAAGTCAGAAATGCGTCTATCAAAGTGATACCTACCAAATATCAAAACCTAGGGCTCGCTGTCACTAATCAGCATCATGTATCACTTATCGCTGGAAGTACGGTTTCTACTTGAATGCCTATCGCTTCTACACCATCGTAAAGTCGAAAAGTTTTAAGTTGATCCATCGCAATTCGGAGAGTGTCTATATCACGGTTTAATCGTTGCAGATTAATCTTGCTATGTAACGGTTGAATCGTTATAAGGATTTTTTTTTTCCTTTTATTAAGACGTTTTTATTAGCTCGCTTTCTTCGATGTCTGTTTATTCGGTACAAATTTTGCAATTGATTTTAAACTAACTTCCCGATGAGCTAGCGACTTCAAACTTTAAACATAGCTCAGAAATGGATGACAATCCAATATTAACTCGCTTTCTTGTCTGTCTATTCGTTAGGGAACCCTAATTCTTCGGATAACAGGTCGCTGCCGCACGGATCGTCTGCTCTGAGTTGCCGTGCATTGCAAGGCAGCATTTTTGCATTACAAGGCAGCGGCTTTTTTTTCTTTAAATTTATAGGATTTAAAATTTAAATTCATGTTAAACATTTAAAATCGATTGAAAAATTGCATACACACAAGACTAAAAAGCAGAAAATAATTATTTAAAAAAATATTTTTTTTTAATTTAACACTTTGTTAAGACGAACTAAAAAGTATAAAATAATTAATATAAAAAGTATAAAAAGTATACCGAAAAACTTGGGCGCAAGATAATATACACTCCATCCATGCCATCTCAATTATCTGTTGCATGCGCCCCACGTTTTTCATTATACTTTTTATACTAAATATTTTATACTAAATATTTTATAATTTTTAGTTCGTCTTAAAAACGTGGTATAATAAAAAAATATCTTTTTTAAATAATTATTATATCCAGAAATTACGAAAAGCTGACAGATAGCAAATATAGAAACAACAGAGATGCCATTGCGTATCAGACTTACCTCGGTTATTACATAATAAAAGAAGATCAGCTTATTTTATAAATTCGCTGAGTTATCAGTGAATTAAAGATAAAAAATTTTACTTATATTATTCATTTATGTGAACAGACACTTATTCCACTGCCATTATTATTTATCTATGTATATACATACATTTATTTATATTCTGTTTTAAAATCTCTTTATAAATATTTAACAAAATTCTTATTTCAATATGGAATCTGAAAATTCTTCATAAATTTTTAATAATCGAAAAATCAAAATATCGAAAATTCTCGATTATCGTATAATACTAAAGCATTAAATCAAAATTAAAAAAATTGCTGAGTAAAATGTTAAGATTAATAATTCATAATTCTGGAAGCGTTACATTAATTAATCAGAATTAAACAACAAAGAGGGTGATGGCGATAAGCACGAAGTCCAAAGCTAATTAATTTTTGCATTAGTAATTCAATTAAATTACAAAGATCTCGATTGGATCATTAAAATTAATTGAGCTGACTGAAAGAAAAATTGTAAAATTGGACGAAAGTAAATTAATAGAAAGATAATATTTAAGAAAGAAGATAGATAGATATAAGGAGAAATTAAAGTATGATGGTCGTTTAATCTTTATTGTCAATTTTCCCTTCGTATAATTGTAAATTACAATGAGATATTTGTATGAAGCCTCAAAGATGGATTTGATTCCTTGCTAAGTCTTTCATAAATATTGCTAATTTACTTTTCTGTTTTTAATTACAGTAAGATCCCCAGTATCGTGGGAGATAGGTTCCAAGCCTCCAAGTGGAAGTCTGACACAGCGGGGAACACTGTAGTAAACTGTACATGCTGAACATGCCTGTGATAAAGTTAATTTATAAATTAGGTACCGTATATGCTCCAATAGAGGCCCCGGCGTTTATTTGCAAAACTAGCCTAGGCTCCCGGCGCTTAGTAGAGACCGGCTGCTATTAGAGGCCGGCCATTATTAACAAAAACCTTCAGAACGCAATGTTTTTATACATAAATACCGGCTAAAATTACAAACAGCTATTTTATTTGAATTTCACATGGTACATAAGACTATTAAAGATAAATGGCAATGTCTTTCTATACCTTTTGGCTGCTATTCGTCGTCCGAATCCGCAATGACGGGCGGCCACCTCACCGGAAGTTTCTTTCGCGTATTCCACCGCTCGAATCTTAAAGGCAATGTCAAATGACCGTTTCGGCGGCATTTTGTAAGGCAATGTACCATAAGATATTACACACGATTATAAAGATACGGACGCTTACACTAGTACCGGTAGGCAAATATCAAAGACCCGGCTACTATTAGAGACCGGCTACTATTTGGCCGTGTCCCCTCTGCAGCCCGGGCTTATTAGAGACCGGCGACAATAAGAGCCTCGGCGTTTATTGGAGCATATACGATACAGTAAGAATTTAACATATGTAAAAGAATAATTCTAATAATAAAGTTATGTGAATGTTGTCATTCTCTATGTCTCTCTTTAAAATATTTTCTTACATATGTTATCAAATACGATCAAATACCAGAGGGGATGTTTGTGGCCTTGACGCTGACCAATGGGATGATTAATGTTCCGGCCGGGACAACACTAGATTTCATCACATTACTCAGAACACAATTTTAAATTATGAATATTTAATGTATTTCTGGAATTTGCTATTTATTTTTTCAGACTGCAGTAACTGAAACAACCGATACAGGGTTTTTACCGTACTTTCAAAATTATTACTGGAATTCTTCTTGAATATCGTAAACAGTGGCGGCTTGACTAGAGGCACTGTGGAACTGCAGCACCCTCTATTTCTTAATGTTATGTTTTAATCATATTATATTCATGGTCTAGACTGCGATGGGAGACCCAAGCTCAGATAGAGAATTAGGATGGCTGAAGATCTAAAAGAAAAAGGATGGACGGGAGAGGAAACCCTGAACAGAGAGAAATGAGAAAATGAATAAAAGACATAGAAGTGGGGAAAGGTATAGAGAAGAGGACTGCGGTCTGCCGTGAGGCTGAATCTGGGTTCGAATCCCGGAGTCGGCATGGATGTAATTTTCTTCTTCTGTGTTTCGTCTGTTTCTACTGGTTATCAGCTGTCTCCTATGCTGTATCCTGGACAACGATTCTTCGGCTAAATAGTTAAGATTTTCGCCCCTTGTCGATGCCAAAATAGCAGAAGTGCTGAGAGCCAGGGCATTGGATAAAAAAAAAATGTTTACATACTATAATTACAGTTGGACCTCGATATAAGGTCACCCCTTGGGACCTCGCGAAAGAGACCTTAAAAGCGGAGTGACCTTTTAACCGATTCATACGCATTTGTCAATAAATAAGCATTATATAAATACAGTATAATTTTTTGTAAAATTTAATACGTAAAAATATCAGTTTATTAGGTTAAAATTTTTTAAGTTAGTTGAACCAATTAAAATTACTGGAAGGAGGAAAAAATATTTTTTCAAAAATTTTAATTCGGAATAAAGTTGTATTCAAACAGGACTAGTATGCTCAAGTGCTGATGAACAACTGACCTTACTTAAAATAATCCATAATACAGGACTGTCGCGATTTTGGTTTCATCTTTTGTACAATGTTTTCTAAGTTTTGTAGTTTCTGAAAATGTAATGCTCTGAGTGCTTCTGCTTGTGTCACCGCTTCACTTTCAGTATCACTGTCGTTATCCTCGCTTTCTAATGCATTAGAATCTAAAACTTGCGAAACAATTTCGGGAATCGAAGCTTAAGAAGTGGTAGCAATTTTATCATCAATTCTCACATATTCACTTTCCCCTTCTATAGCACAGCCGCGATTTCTGAGATCTTGTAGTAACACAGCTAAAGGAATATCGTCTTCATCATCTTTTTTCCTAGAATTTGAGGGGATGAAGTGATTTGTGAAAAAGCTGTCCCCTGCGTCAGTAGGAGAAATGACACCGATAAAAGATCGTACCCACGGAAAAATTCTTGAAATTGAATCACTGAAATCACAGACAAAAGTGACCTTATATGCGATTACGATATTTAAGACCTAACCATATATCCGATAATCCATATCAAAGAAATCCTATTTCAATGAGCCGGGACTTTAGAAAAGTGACCTTATATGCGGATGACCTTATATCGAGGTCCGACTGTATATTGTAATTTCATATAATTTTCAGGATTTCTTCTTTCACATACCACTACGTTCTAATTTTCTTAATTAAAATTAATTTATCAAGAATTACTTGAAATCAGAATTACCTCGGGAAAGAAACCTGGTTCTCATTTTACAGAGGGTTGAGTGAATCCTAGAGTCGCACCAAAGGTGAAATGACCTAGGAAAATCCTCGACTTCCTTCGGAGACTGAATCCATCTCCTGGGGCTTGCAGTCCATTATCTATGCCAATGGAGCACCGGGCTTACTTTTATTTTTCAATACTTTCGTTAAATGTTTAACTAGGCTATCATTTATTTGTTACTATGATGTAACAGTTAATTATTATGTAACAGTTAGTAACGTAATTTTATTCAACAAATTGTTACGAAATACATCATAGAAGCTTTTCAACTAATGTACTAAAATTATATATCAAAACAATTAGATTAGTTTGTAATAAAGTAAATAAATGGATAAAATAAGTAAAATCTGTCCTAGAAATTTACTGTAATAAGAATAAAAATTTCAAAGGATAAAAAAATACATGCTCATAAATTTCGAAAATAAGATCATATTTATTTGAAGCAGAGAACTACTGAATAATTGCAATGAAAAGTAATTAAAGCAAAAGAAAAAAACTATTTAAAAACGTTGTCGAGTCTCGTAGACCAATTAACGTAATCCTATTCGTTTCGCAATTAGATATCTAAATTAAAACAATGAAATTTTAAAGTATGTTAAAAAAGATTGAGTCTAATCTAAGTTACCTCAGGGTATCAAATTCGTTCCATTAAGATGCTTCATATTTGAAAGAGAGGAAGCTTTTTTTTTACCAACTCTGCATTAAAAGAGAAAACAACTTAAAAAAATATATATATATAAACCTGCTTTCCATCAGGAATCGATTTGAGAATCCTTGATTCTGTGAGTTCCTACAGTTTTGTCTTCCCTTGGCTAAAAGACAATAAATTAGAAACTTCAATGTCATTGCATTAAAAATTAAGAATACAGGAAAACATGTAAAAATATTCCAGAAGAATTTCGCACTTGAAAAAGGAATGTTAATTTCGAATATGTATTAGATACCTAGTTAAATACGTGCTTTCTGTCGTTTCCTTATGGAAAAAAACAGCAGTTTATGTTAGATATATTTAAATGAGTCAAACGATGGAAAGCATTCAATCAATCAAAGAATTCTTTGGCAGCTACGTTTCTGTCATCTCAAAGCTATTGACGCAATTTGTAAACAAGCCAAACTGTCCCTGAGGACATCTGTTGCCAAGTGTCATATGGTTACTATCTTGAAGGTGACCTTTAAATTGGATTGTAGTTAAGGGAAAGAAGAAATAAAATCAACATCCCTGTATTCAGATCTCATTGCAAGAACTTGTCCTTATTATCATCAGAAGACTTCTTAAGGCTGCGCTATATACTGATAAATTGCAGAATCTGTACTGTGGGTGGCATTCCCAATGTCACATTAGCTGCCCGATGCTTCCCCGCATGCCCCACGCTTGAATGGAAGTTTACCCCATCGCGAGCAATGTAGGAAAGCACTACTTCGCAATGGGACATTGGAAATGCACCCGACATACTATATTCAGCTAAAAGTCAATGGTTGAATGGATTTTATCTTTCAATGAAACACATGCTGAAAGAGAATGATTAGTAAAATCAAGAATAAATTGTGCTTTTTTTCTAGTACTTACAGTGATTTTTGAGACTTCATGAGAAGTTCAGCAGAATGGCGTTTCATCCGAACAATGTTATTCGAATTAAAATCGCCCAAAACACAAATTACAGCATCTACAGCCAGTTTCAGAAAAAGATCGGGAGTGACGACATGCGTAGGAATCTCTATTCTGTGGTGGTGAAGCATCCGTCTTTCATGCTAAGGTTCACTGGATCGGTTCTCCTACAGTCTGCATTTTTTGTTTTGTTTTGTTTTTCCGGCCTCTCCAGTTTATTCAGTTTTTTTTTTTTTTTTTTTGTAATTAATACTGTTTAAATTTTGTATATTTTAATTTTATTCTCGCTAGTCAAAATCACAGGAGCATGCAAAGACTGACCTTTACGATTAACTTTAATACATATTTGAGGAGACACTTGTGACCTACTGGAGGCAGCCATGATGTCAAGTAGTTCGACAACTTAATAACCAATAGCAAGATTAATTTTTACTAGTTTGAAAAATTTCCAAAAAAAAAAAAATTAAACTTTATTACTTATCAGTACAAAGTTAAAGTAATTTCACATCATACAAAACCTCTTGCTTGCAGAAAGGTGGAACTATGTTTCGAGCTGAAGGATTTTGTGTAACTTGGTTCAATGATGTCATTCTCGATCTTTTTCTGAAACTGACTGTAGTCTTAATGCATTGGCTGTACCTAAAATATGATTTCCACCGATTAATACACTCGTTACCGAACATTTAATTAAAATAAAGCATCCAAATAGTTTTAATTTACCTATACAGGAGTTAAGAGCTATTTCCAGAATCAGTTATTTTTGTAATACGTCATATTTCAAACTAAAGTGGTAAATCATGTAGAAGCACATATAAAAGAAACTTAAGTAATGAAGACAATACATAATAAAGCAACAATAGAAATCTGAATACAGTAAATTCTTCACTTGAGAAGTAGACATTTTTAGGCATCTTATTTCAACGATAGACAACCACGTGTCCACTTTTAATAAAATTTAAGTAAGGGCACTTAAAACAGTATTTCACAATCTTTCCAGCTTTATATTACATCTTTGGTTTGTAGAAGTTAAAGTTGAGGAGATATAAGATTAACATTGCAATTAGTTTGTAGCATCAGCAAATCAAATTAATCTTGTTGCTAAGCAGCAATTGCTAAATAGCAGCATCTTTTATTGAACGACTTAAGGGATTAAATTTGCTTAATATTCCGAAATTATCCATAAAAATCCTCAAATTTAGAGCAGTTGATTCGTTTGAAAAAATCATATTTTTTTCTTTATTGTTTCATTTTTCGTTTACTATCTGTAAGGGTGTACAAATATAGAATAAAATATACAGAATGATAATAGATAATAATATGTAGACGGTACTAATTAAGTAAGTTTAATTTGTTAATTATAAAACATAAATTAAATTCTATTTCAGTAAAAATCAAATTAACTCAAATTAAATCAAATTAACTCTTTTTGTAATTTTAAAACTCTAATTAAAAATACTAATCCATTTTGTTAATCTAATAAATTTCTTGTGATATAATTAGCGTTTTTATCGTGTTTGAATATTTGTGTTCATAAATTGAGAAATGTGATATTTATAGAGGATTGATATAAAATGCCTGAGTTAAAAATTGTCTCTAGGAAATCCAATAATAAAACAACTACAAAAACAAAACAACAACAGCGGTTGAAATGAATAAAAGGTTTTGTTTTAGTTCTTGCACGAGGCATCTGGTAACAGTTATCGCTCTGATCTGCATTCGCTGCTGCTTCTATTTGAAAATAAATTTGAGAAGTGACGGACGTTCTATTACCACAAAGAGATGGATGGCACCAACAAGATGTATGTCGGGATAAAGGATTCCGCTAAGCAAGGAGAGAAAAAAAAAGGGGGAAAAAAAAAGACTTAGAAAAAAAAAACTGCAGGAGGGGAAAAAAAAACGTCTTTCCTTCCTCTGAGCTCGGTTATGATAATAAGGTTTCAAAAGAACTTCTTACATTGTTTTCAATATTTGATGCAAAAACGGAAGTAGAAAGAACCAAGAAAAATGGAGTTTAATTTACAAAAGAAGAGTTTCACGAAAATATCGACTTTAGTAAAGATTTATTCCAAGCTCATTTCTAAGATATTATGAAAGGAATATCTAATAGTCAGGTTTTGAGGTATGTAAAGATATCTCGAACTCATGAATTTTAGGAATATGAGAGGAGAATTTTTTATAATTAATTAGTGTGAAAATCGTCTTTAAGTAAATTTGGTGTGATTAACAAAAAAGTTTCCGAAAAGAATTTGAAATTACTTTCCTTAAAGTATTACTTATTTATTTTTCTTAGTTTCTTAAAATCCGTGAAAATAATATAGACAAAACGACCCCAATATTTTTAAATGATAATATCTACTGAATATTTACATGTTACAGATTTGCCATTTTCTGAAAAAAAACTAATTGTAATTTATTTAATTTGCATAAATCCAATTTCATATTTTTTTAATTAATCAAAGTACTCCCACACTTTCAAGAACTTCCATACACAGGTTTTTCAAAAGGTATTAAGAAATACACAATCACACAAACGGTACATCACAGACACACATATAGCTAGATTTTATAGTCTCACTCGGAAAGTAGGCTAAAAAAATAGAAATAGAAATAAAACATTATTCACTGAAATAAGATAAATAGATCAGTTTTTGGAAAATTAGAATGAAAATTATTCTGGACAGTTCAATTGGCTTTCGTAAGAGTACATTGGCTAATGTTATTTTATGATTTTTCGATTGATCTACGTAAGTATTTTTATTTAATGAGCAGAATAAATAACAATATTTTGTAATAAGTTAAAATCAAAATCAATGAGAATCAGAGATTTCTTGACTTCTTTCTTATTCATATGCTGATAATAAGGGATCGAATTCGTCGTTCTGAGCTATTCTTCTGTGGCATTGCTACACTAAGAGTTTCACTTTTCTCTACTCCAGTCAATCTCAGATTGTAAAATGTTATTATTTGGATGATAATGATATTGACGTATGCTTTCCTTCTGTTAGGTTGTCGTAGCAGTGAATTTTATGTTGTTGTATCACCTACACATCAAAAGCAAACTTCTGTGCACAATGAAGCTCTAAGGTTGCCATCAAGGCGAATCCCTAGATGAATCCATCGAATTTCCTGGGAACAGATCTTGAGACGGTTTCCCGTTGCCTTCCACAGGAAGCCATTAAGGAATGACTCCAGTCCTGGAGTGAAAGCTGAAGAAGCAAACAACACAGGAAAGGAAATATTTTCATGCCGACGCCGGGATTCCGACATAACTGCCTCACGGCAGTTCGCCACTAAGCCACTAGGCTGTGCCGGAATGGCTTAGCAATGAATAGGGATAAATAAAATTCATCGTTACGGTGATTTAACATTCAGACCTTACATCAATAGTATTTTATTAGATGTATAACAATAAGAAATCTAAAATGTGCTGTAGGCTAACTTACAAGTTTTAGCAATCACCTTCAAGCCTGTCAGAATTTTTCGTCTACAAAATTACCATAGACTAACTACATTTCTTTTTTCACTCTAGTCTCGATTAATCGTTGATAACCGTATAATAAAAATCAGAATTGAATGAATTGCAAATTGTACGTCAAAATCACAACCATGCATTCCAAATCGCTTCGGCGTTGTTTGCTTTTTTTACTAAATCTATGATTTAATGACGGTTTTACGGAAACACTATCTGTTGGATCGATCTATTTCTGGGAAGTTGAGTTAATTGAAATGGATGATTGAAAATCACTAAGCCACTACAAATCCTTTTTTGTTAATTAGCTTAAGTTTGACCTGCTTCATTTAGTAGAATTTAATTATTACTTTTATTCGAAAACAAATTAAAAAAAAACAATTTATTCATGGAAATGATATCCAAAAAGTAAATAAATGCAGTTTACCGGAATCTTTTTGAGTTATTAGAACAAGCAATTAGACCAAGCAAAGTTTCAAAATTGTTTCTAAGCAAATGTGAATATTGGAAGAGAAAATGCAATTCAAAAACAGAATTATAATAATAATCACAGCTTAAAAATTATTATAACAATCTGGACTTAAAACAACGAAAGTTAATCCTTCATTTAATCTCTGTATTTTGTTTTCATTAACAATCAGTGAATTCAGTTCCAGGGTCTAGAAAAGCAGTGATCGGGAAGTTTCATATAAAATGGAACTAATTCCAGTTCAAGTTCTTTAATCAAAAGTTGAACTAATTCCCATTCCATTTTTAAATTATAATAAATGAAACTTCTAAGAGTTCTACTTCCCATAAAAAGAAAGTAAATGAAGTATCCAAATATAATTTATTTGTCTTCCACAGTAAGGTTACGGTTTTTGTGTTTCTTCCCAATAGGATTAACTTAGGTCCAATACTTATATTTCTAAGAACTACAAAACAAGTAACTTTGTCAGGAAAGGAGCTTGGAAGGAACTGTAAAACGCCTTCTCACAGAAAAGGAAAAAAACTAGTTGGAAAATCCTAGAAGTTCTTCTTCCTTGCATTGAAAAGAAATGCATTCTTTCTTTATACATGAAGTGTATTAAAAACAAAAATATTTGAAATGTTTGTTTGCAACAGCTTCTTAAGAAGAAATATAGAATTCTTCAAACGTAAATAATTGAAAACAAAAACTATGAAATCTCCTATTAAACTTCAGAGCTATAACTACACTTAATTAATCACTCACCCTTGTTCTTCAATGTTGCTTTTCGTTATAATATTTTTCTATAATTCAGTCTTTTCTTATTTAAAAGACTGACAAGAATTATTAGCCTATTTTAAAAAAAAGTTTTAAAGAAACAAAGATTTATCTTTAAATGATCCAAGTCTTCTCAATTTCTTAGGCCCTAATTTATAGTTAGTTTGCAATTCATGTCTAATTAATCATGATCACATTTCATTATTCAGTTATTCATTCCCCGTAATATTTAAAAAAATGACAGCCTGTTTTGTTTTGACAGATGAACAAAGATCATCACTAATATAAATTGAAATTTCTTCTAACATCCCATTACGATCGAACAGGAAAGGATTTATTCCCATAGCTCATTTTTCTTTTTTCTTCCTTTTGGTTTTCAATGGAAATAAAAATGCACGATAGTTTTTGATCTATTTTCTTGCTTCCAGGAAAAAACAGAATAAATAAATGAAAGGAAAAAAAAACCAAACCCTCGGCTTTTCTTCTTGAACAATGAAGATGACATTTTTCCTTGGTTGCTGGTGGTCGTATGCGGAATATGCATTTACAAAAGTCACTGCAATATGAATGATTTGATCTTTGATTCAGAATTCACGACGAAGGCAATGTGCCGTTTGTCTCCAAGAGATGCCTACGAAATTATAAGCGAACCAACATCAAAGGGAAGGCAGCTGTAGCAACGCAGAAATCTGGTTTCCATAATTTAGACCCCCTCCTTTCCGCAGAAGTAGCAACAACGCCACGGTGGTTCTGTTCAATTATCCGGGCAAAGTTAGAGTATTTTTGAAGGAAGATTATTGCAGCGCATTTGCTTTTAATGGAAGCGAGGAAAAAGACGAAATTTTATTTGTTGGAAAACCATATTCTGTGTTGAAGTAAGCAAAGGAAACTAACATAAAAATGTATTCAATCTCTTTTGTACAAACAATTTCGCTTCACTGCTTATTAACAAGTCGAATTTCAAACAAGTTGCCCTCCTTTTCTCGCTTTTATAAATTTCAGTGTCCTGAAATTCCTGATTTATTGTTGATCTTAGGATTATTTTGTTTTCGTTCAGTGAAAAACTTTGGAGAAATAATGAATAGAGGTAAATTATGGAATAAAATTACAGTTGTAAAATGAATTGTAATTACAAAATTGTATTGAAATAAAATAAATATTGAAAAAAGAGAGAATTGTATTCAAAATGCCTCTTTTTTTGGTAAATCATTTATTTCTGTAATGCAAGACTTACAAAAATGAAAACAATATATCTACTGCTATTCTTAGCTATTATTATGCCTTTTCCTGTGGTGTTGAATGAAAGTGTTTCTATTTTGAAGCATCTTCACAAAATCTAAGTACTTTATACATTCTAAATTAAAACTTTTAAAATGTATAAAAATTGTATTAAAAATGTCTTAAATAAAGCCTATTCAGAGGATCCTCATTTATTTTTAATAATGCTTTCGTTAGACATTCTTAAACTTTCAATAATATGGAAATCAGTGTAGTGTAATGATTTTAGGCTTTAATATTTTTTTATTAAAGGCAATCTGCCTAATAAAGTTGGATTACAAATTACCCAAATTATCCTACATTAACTGCAAATATGTTTCCTTATCTGCCTTAATTAATGTCTCCATTTCCTGTATTTACTCGAACTAAAACTATATACCATGAAACTATAAGAAAGTGTTGAAACATTTTTTTTTCCGAATTTTCACACAAACTTAATGAAATTGCATTTCTACTACAGTAGAAAAAGGCTCTCAGTTATAATAATAGTTATGAGATGATGAATAAGAATTTTTAATGAGATAATTATTAATTTGGAAGGTTATATTGATCCTTAGTCTATTAGCATTTCACCAGCTTACGTCACAATCATTACTCCCACTTTCGATTAGTCAGATAACCTCGAATTTCTAGTTTTCCTTCTCCTAGTTTCCAACGTTTTCAAAAGGAGTAATATTCTTCCAAATGTAAAAACACATAGTCTTCTTTCTTGACTTCTTTAATATCAATATTTCGATTCTTCTGCAGAGAACTTCTTCAAGATCTATGAGATCAGGAAAATTTCTTTTCCTCTTCCTCTACAGAAATTTCGTTAACGATTTTATTACAAAATAATAATATAGCTCACATCCCGTGAATAAACAATGTAAAGAAAGAAAAAAGAATATTTGTTTTTATATTTGGAAGAAATAACAAGTTTTGGGAGTAATTGTATCTTATTAGGGGTCAACATTATTTAATAGTGATACATTAAGGGTGAGGATTATTCTTAAGGATTAAAATTCATTGAAAAATAAAAGAACAACAAGCTCTTTCCGGTCTTTGAACTTATATCGATCTTTTCCTTCAATCAGCGGATTTAACCAAAAATCCAATTAATAACATGACAGTCAGTATAGAAACATTGAAAAGCAGATTAGCGTAAAAAAATCAAGAATATTACTGCTGTTATAAACTTATAAAACTTTCATTATTATAATAGAAAACAGCCCTTCGTTGTTGGTTATTTCTTTGTGTATAAAAAAAGCCTAAGACCCTTCAAGACGAGAAAAGGAAAGTTTGTTGTTTTCATGAAAGAATAAAACTTAACCAAATTTACTCTATTTTCTACGCTTTTGTCTGATTTAGAAAGAAAGAACAAAATAATTAATTAATTCTCACACTACCGTTTCCACGAAGAAAGCAGGCAAAAAAAAGATAATGTGCAAAATTACATACATTATTCATTTTCCATTTAAATAAGACAGCTCCTTTCATCTGAACAATTTGCAGATTCTTTTAGCTTCAAAGGTTTCTAGGTTGTATGAGAAAGTTCAGTCACGAGGAAGAGTGGAAGATGTTTGGAGGTGTCTCGCAGCTTGTTGACACATTCATGTGGAGACGAATCCACAAGAAAAAAATATTGATTGGAGATATGTTTGGGGCGAAAAGAAAAAGAGTTGCCTTATTTAAAGAAGTCACTTTGAATTTGTCATTACAAAATTCTGTAACACAAATTTCTGGTTGATTTTCTGTGAAATCATTGGAACATGATGAAAATATTCTGGCTAAAAGTAGGCTACCTTGAATTCATGGTATGTTGTATTTTTCTGTTAGCTAAACGTACATATCATCCGAAGGCATCTTTAATCTGATGACATTTATTACGAAAGAGGATATTATGTAATTTTTTTAGAAGAGTATTTCTTGAAAAATTATCTATTAGTTTCGCCATTTCTGTCTTTCAGTTTTCTGTTTATTTTCAGTCTTTTGCAAAGATCAAAATTTAAAAAATTACAATATATAATTTTACAACATTTATTTTAACTACTGTATTTCCATTCTATTCAGAACCATTACTAAGGTTCTAAACAATCATGTTATGTTAGTTTACGATTTTAGATATGTTAATTATTTAAGATGAATAACTCATTTATAATTCAGATCACTTCAATTATTGACTTTTTTAGTTTTTCTTATCTTCTCATTAAAATAACTTACAGACTTTATTCGTCTTTTTTTCGTCTTTAGAAATAAGCATTATAGAAAATTGACAATTCCTGAATCAATATTGTGCCAGATTGCAATCAATGAAATTCAACTCAAATTTACGAAAACTGGTGAATTGTTCTGTAATAAAATTGGTCAAATTCTCCCTTGATTACTGAATTGGCTTTTTTTTAAACATATTAAAATGAAATAAAGAATAAATTTTTAAAATAAGGCAAAAGGGTATCCTGTTGTGTAAGAGCCAAAGAAAATCGTAGACAGGGTAAAAATGTTTGAGCATTGTTTTCTGTTTATTTACAGTTATAATGGTGGCTTACAGTAATACATGCTATATTGGTGTCTTCAACCTGTAGAGATCCCTTTCTTATCAAACCCAAATAACGAAATTATTTATTACTAATCATCTAACTTACATTTAAAATTTCAGCTTCTGATTATTTAAAATTTTTAGATAATTTCATCATAGTTATAGAATGAACTGCATTGCCTTGTATTGTATAATCCTCTTTTCATTTCGATTCATTCCGAGAGGCATTACAAACATTAGATCAAATCCATACTAACTTGTGAGTATTACAGTCCACTATTCGAATAAACTAATCTTGAATAAAGAATGCTCCAGTAGAAGTAAAATAGTTGAATTTTAGATTACCGTCTTTTTTTTTAAAGTTAATAAAAATATACCTGATAGCGAAAGAAACTAAGCAAAACATTTTTACAATTCATTAACTTACTGCTGGTGTAAAATCCCTAAACTTTTAAATTCACTGAGTTTTATGTTGGCATTTATCTAATTCACTTCCTTATTATAACAAGTTTTAGTTAAGCTGCCAACTTTAGATAAGATCAGCAAAAAAAATTATTGAAGAAGAAAATTAAAAACTATTTTTTTATTGACAAAATTTTTTTTTCTGATATTCTGATATCGGAATTAACACATATTTTTGTCGTTGTAATGTTGAAAACTCATAATAAAGATTAAAAATTACATTATTTAAAAAATTTAGTAATTAATATGAAACATTTTTTTTACTTCAACATACATTAAAATTGTGTGATTAGTAAAGAAAACAATGTGAATGATACAAATTCTGTGAGGCATTCCATACTATTAAATTTATCTTTCGTTATCAGCGAAAAATTGTAATAATAAAATTGTACAAACCATTGTTTTATAATATCTCTATCTTTGTTATGACTTTCCCAGAATATCGTGTGGATATAATGATTTAAGAAAGAAATGACGAAAATATGCTTTTAAGTCGACTTACTTTATTTTATATATATTATATGATGATGACTTTAATAATTATTAGGACTTATTTACTTTGTTTGATAAAGTAATTTTTGATTATTGCTAAGTTTATGATTGTAAGCTTAAAATGATAAAAATCAACTTCCAATTATAAAGATGCAATTTTAATTCTATTCGAGTATTTGCAAACCCTTATTATAATAACGATTTTTTTATACTGTAATATTATTATTAAAATTATTTATCGATAGACTTTTAATTAGAAGCAATTAATCTGTGATTCTTTCCTTAATCCATGATTGTCCATAGTTTGGGCCCAGGTAGCCAAGTATTAAGCCGGGTTGACTGCGGGTTGCAGGAGGTGGATTCGATCTTTGACCTCGGATGATGAGAATTTTTCCACGGTAAATTCTCCTCCAGATGGGTCCTAGGTTCACCCAGCCCTCTGTAGAATTGATTTCTTGCCCGGGGGTATAGCCGGGCAAGCGTTAGGCTGATCACATGATCTCATCTCAGTCCCGTTGGTCAAAGAAATATTAGGAGCCTTACCTCCAGCGTGGGTCTCAGTGGGATACACTTACCTACCAACTACCTTGTCCATAGTAATTAATAGGTATTTTAAAATCCGTTATATATTAAGTTACAAACCGTGAAAGCTGACAGAACGATATTAGCTTGCTATTAAAGTAAGATATTAAAGTAAGAAACTATTAACAAATGCAATACACAGGCTAAAATTAGTTTATAAGAATGTATGGAAAACGTTCTGATAAGCTTTTGGAAGTTAGTTTGAAGATCAACTTTCCAATTTTTCATTTTATGTTAAGGAATTCTAATAGATTAGGATTATGGTTAGTGCTTATTGTTTACAACTTGTTAAAACATTCCTGTTACAATGAGGTGTCAGATAACATTATATGGATATTAGTATAAGCTTATTTTACCAAAGATTAGCAACCATCAGTGCAAAAGTCAACAAACAAAAAAAATGCAGAAAAACGAAAGAAAGATGACATCGCAACTGTGTACAAATATGCTATTACTTTTGTTGTCATAAGTTGTAAATTGATTTATAAATGTTTTGTGCTACTTTCCACACGAAAGTAAAACCGAATTTCACGAGACAAAAAAAGGATTCATTTAACAAAACTCAAGCTAGATACATAAAATAGATTATTAAAGATTTCTTCTTATGATTATGAAAATATACTATAGTTTCTACTTACCACTAGTAACCATCTAAATTTTACATACGTTTTACAATATGCTGAATAAAGAATTGTGGTATTTTTCATTCATTTTACATCAGTTTTATTCAAATAATAATATTAGTCCTAAGAAACGAATCCATAGAAATATATATAAATTTTGACAGCAACAGAAAAGAATTGAAAAATTATAATTTTTCTAACAACACTGTAAAACTTATAATTGTTACTGAATGATTCTTCAGCATGTCTTAAGAATAGTGAATACGGAATGTGTAAAGTTTACTATTTCTTAACGTTGTTAGAAGAGCTGCCTTATTAAGTTTTTGTTTGTTTGTTTGTTTGTTCTTCTAATTTTGGAAATAAGTCCAGCAAAATTTAATAAATTTTGATTTCCGTTATAAATTCGAAATTTGATCTAAACAGGAAATGAATTATATATAAATATTGCGCAATGTATTAACCAGTGCAGTAACTTTTCTGCTATAATTGGTTTCCTGTTATAATTCTTCACTTAACATACGGCAATTTAATCCCATGTTAGTTGACTGCCAATCACAAACTGATAGCGTAGTAATTACGTTGATATAGTTCTAATAACGTGATTAGTAGATAAATAATAATTAGATAAATTTTAAATGAAATTTATGTATAGAGATTCCAAGATCAATATACTATTTTTGATTATTAATTAGATAACGATTAAAAGGGAGTTAAAAATAGTTAATATTTACTATTTTATTCGGTTAGATTAATCTGAAAAATTTAGAAATGAAAAAAAAAATCATTTTAAAAATCTTTGAAATAAAGACCAACAAAAAAAAAGTAATTAGCATCATAGTATTTCAAAATAAATTTATTAAAAAGAATTTTGTAAAGTTGATTAGTAGTAAAGAAAGAAATAAGAAATAAGAAAATGTAGCATTGTTGATAATTAACGTGGAATTCTGACATTAGACAATAAAGCATACTATATAATATTGTGTATGTATCGTTTATGAAGTAAAAAATTTATTCATTCTGTATTTCCGTAGCTGCTTCATAATAATACGAAGCATGATATGAAAGTCGATTTACAAAAATAAAATTAAAACCACTCAGATTTTATGATGATACGGATACTTAGAATTTCATTGATTAACTATCTTGGTATTTTATTTTCTTAAGACGTGTACAATACAGAAATTAATGGTCTATGACACGAAATGTAATAAATATAATTGAATGTTTCAAGAGTTTCTGTATCTCTGCAAAACATCTCAAATTGTAGATATACTTTTTATATAATACTTTTTCATAAAGTTTTTTTTTTTGAAATGAGTAAAACATTGACACTTATATGTAGGAAACAATAATGTATATTAAAAATTATAAAAAAAAAAATACATTACGTAAAAGGGCTTATATATTTTTGTTTCCTACATATGTGTGTCAATGTATTACTCATTTCATAAATATATTTAACACAAACTCTAAATTTAAAAAAAATTGTCGCTTTTTTTTTTTTTTTTTTTTCAAAAAGAAATCTCCCTATAGATATTTAATTAATTTCAAAACATAGTGACAATTTTCCATTTTGTAGCTTTTCAATGCTGACGTTTCACTTAAAAACTATTTATTTATGATCAAAATAATATTCTTTGTCTGCATTATAATTAAATGTTAAAAAATAAATACAAAAAGTTAATATTGATGTTTAGTTTTGCTTATTAATTTTAATAACTCTGTAATTTATAACGTTATTCAAGACTAATGCCATTTCAGTTTATCCTATTTGATCTCATTAGGAAATTATGTAATATTTTAACTGAAATTACAAATTAAACATTAAAATCACTGTTGTATTCAAAACAACAAGTTTTAAAGTACAAATAGGACCCGAAGGTGTCATTTTTTTTAAATATTTATAAATGTATTTTGAATTTTGATTACTAAACTGCACTGTTTCCATGTGTGCGTAACGAATATTTGTGCAGAATGAATATTTCGAATTCAGATGAAGCTGCATCTAGATTAGGCATCTCACCAAATAATTTCAAAAACATAATGACTCTTATCTTTTTTTCATATATTTGTACATTTCTGATTTATCTTTAATTTTCTAACTATTATGCCTGAAAGCATCTCTTGTCTCAATTATTGCTAATTTCACGAAATTTTCTTTTCTGAATCTACATTGGAGAAAAAAGTAGAATTTTCCTAATTACATTCTTTCCTGTACTTTTCATTCAAGCTTAAAAATTTATGTAAGAAAAAAAAATACTAGAAAGTAAAGAAAAATGTAAAACCGTTGAATCAAATGTTTACGAGTATAAAACAAAAACTCTGTCTTTCGTTTCTTAACTGCGAATAAATGAGGTCCCAAAGGAGTAGCTATCGCTTGTGTATAATTATCAAAGAATGGGTAAAAATTGACTGTAGCCATTACCACCTTAATTACGACAAATTCAAAAAAACTCACTAAAGAAAATGAAGAAACGAATTCTTCCTCTTTCTTTTTTTCCTTTTAAGGAACCAGACGAAAGATCGAAGAAAAGATGAAAACCTTCTGAGAATTAGTTGAAGGTGAATGAAGAAATCTTTCTTTGAAACATTGGTTGGCATCAATTCCTCCAAATGGAAATGAATGAGAATTATTTGAGACGCAGGGAAATCTTTAGTGTCTTTAAGTAATTCTACTACTGAAACTCTTATGTTTCTTATTGTGTCCCTTCTCAGATCCTTGTATTTTTGGTTCTGATTTTTACTCCTTTGTTTTGAGAAAAGAAAGGTATGGCATTAGCTCCTCATTGTTACAAGTTCTATATTATTTGCAGGTAAATCTAATATGAGTGGTCTTGCTAAGAGTCAAATGACTGGCGCAACGGGTTAAGTCGCGATTCGATTCCCAAAACTGTCCCAAATATTTTGTCTTTTTTTTCTGTTTTCTTTCTTTTTTTTCTGAAGCAAACACAAATGCAGACTGCAGAATGAAGAATCGTACTTACAAGAAACCCCTTTGGGTTCGAACGAACAAATAAATATGAAAATTCAGGAGATGATTATTTTCTGACCACTGAACTCCCTAGTGATAGTCGTTTTTTCTGTAAATCGCTGCACGTGTTCACTAGAGGTCTCTGAGCACAAGGGACAGCTGAAGCTTGGAGAGTCGGATATGCATGCAAACAGTACAGTGTGACGTCTCTGACATATTACTAATGGTTAGTTTTCTGTAGAATGTGTTGCAGCGTCGGAAATGATAATCATCGAAGATATTCACTAACGTCTTGCCATCAAACATTGTGATGACCCTTGGAACTTTAGAGGTCTTTATCGGAGAAGGTTCGTAATACATTGACTGGTTTGATCACCAATCTTCGTGTCATTTTAACTAATAAACAAAAAACCTTAAGTAATGCAATACAGGCACCTTATTAGGCCCAACTGGAGTAGCAGCAGATGAGCGACGGATTCGAGGTGTGATAGAATAGAGACCTATAGTGGACAATTGCTGAGGTTTACAGAAAAATGACTAATACCAGTGAATTCAGAGGTCAGAAAATGATCATTTTCTGAATTTTGGTGAGTATTTGTTTGTTCGAACCCAAAGTTGTTGGACGCGATTTTTTAATGGATTCTCCTGATTAGCCCGGAGGCCATAAAACGTTTCAAAAACAACCAGCTGGAGTAGAAAAGGATACTAGCCATGGCTCCTAGCTTCAAAATAAAGTCTTTTTTTTTGTTTTGTTTTGTTTTTTGAAAAAAAAAGCTTTGGGGCCTTTGGAGGCGCTGTTATCTGTCACCTCTAGCTTTAAACCTAGTCATGCCACACAAAAAAAAACCGTAAATGGCAATTGAATTTTTTTAAAAAAGACAGTTCAGTTCTTATTGTTAATTTTAATATTTCTACATAAACTAAAATGCTGAGACGAAAACACAAAGAAATCGGTGAATTTAAATTTTTTGGCAATGAATTTTTTTCATTGTTATTCGTTTTCAATGAACGCCTCTCTAACAATTATTAAAAAATGTTCAAAAATAGAATTCATAGATTACTCGAAAAAAAAAACCCATTAATAACTTACAAAGTCATTTTTTAATTCATTGTCATCTTCTGTGCACCAACTATTTCGTTTACATGCATTTCTATTAGCCAGATATAATCTGTACAAATAAAATAAATGATTAAATTATCAACTTCATTTCTCTTCTTGATAATTCAAATTGTTAATAAATGAAAATCTTACTGAAAAATGAATATCTTATTCATTGGAACTAATTATATGCAGTTGTATTTTAAATAGTATATAATACTTTACATTGTCATTCATATAGTTTTTAAAATGATGTTGTTCATAATAAAGACAAGATAATTTATCACATTCTTATTCTTTTGTTTTAATAAATATTTTTGCTTATTATTATTATAGATGACTAATTGATTATTAGGTTTTCAATGTGATTCCTGATTTGATAATATCATTTGTTTTAAAGCTATAATTTATAAGGGTATGAAATGTTCTTTGTTGTAAAATCATAAAAAAATTAGAATGTAAAGAATTTAAAACGAAGTTGCAAAGTGAGCTTTAGTCTTACAACGATGAAAGGTTAAGAACACAGAGAATATTAATAATTTTCTATTCAGCTACATCTGTTCAGGCACAGCCTGTGGTGAAGGCCATAGCCTGCCATAAGGCTGATCTGCTTGAAGTTAGGTTCGAATCCCGGATTCGGCATGGATGTTTCCTTTCTTTCCTATGTTTCACTGCTTCTTTTTCTCTTTCTCTTCAGGTTGGGATTCATACGAAATGGTTTCCTGAGGAAGGCAACGGATAAGCACCTCAGTATCTGTTCCAGAAAATATGGCAAAACACAGCATGGTACGACGTTGCTGAATTGCTCTTAGACCTATCATGTGACAAAACATGTACACACATAAAAAAAATCAGTAATGATAACATTTTTTTGAGATGAAATAATGCCTTCTATAACCAAAAAAACATGTTATTAAAATTTAACTATTGTTAAATTGCAGATCTTTGATTAAAATCGTTTACATGTTTCAATACGTGTTCAGGAAATTGTGACTGTAACAGCAGCGGAATTATTGACAAAAAAAAATGAGTAGTCGAACAACTTTAGAAGTAATAACCCAAGGTCTATCTCAACTTAAAAAGCAATGTAGTGGATATCCTAGTACAAACCAATGTTATCTTTGGCGTCGCGGGAGGTAAGGCTCCTGGCGTCTCTTTACCAATAGAACAGTGTTATGGTCAGAAGTTCAGCCCAACGCACTTCCGCCTTAACTCCAGGAAAAGAAACAACGTAGGTTGAATCGTAGGACCCATCTGGAGGAGAATTCAGCAAGGTAAAACTCTCAACCTCCGCCGGGGATTGAACCCGGCCCCTGCAGTCATCCGCCTTTCCATTTGTCTACCAGGACCATAGGTCTCTTAACATGTTTATATAAAATGTCGAGTTTAAGGCATCTAATGTCGAGTTTTTTTCAACTTTAAAAAATAAGATAAAATTAACATCAGTAAACAATAAAACTAAGTTTCTTTTGTAATTTGAAGTGTAAATTCTAATTGAATTTTGATTCAAATTAGAAAAAAGTCAGTAAAATCTAATTAAGTAGAATTTACAAGGAGGGATTAAAAATAAACACAGCTACTAATTTTGCACGTGCATGTTCCAAGTTACTGAAATTTAATTTTATGTTTGAGGCAATTACGCTTCTTATTAAGTTAATTAGCTGATAATTAAAGGAAATTAGAAACTAAACAACAGTTGTAACCCATTTATTTTTATTCAGAATAATAACTATGTTAAAGTTACACAGGAAATGAAGCCATTAAGATGAGTTAGGGTAACATATAAAGTAACAAGACGAATTCAAGATCTTCCATATCAAGAAATAAAATGTCAGGAAAGTAATGTTAAATAATTAAAGCTTACTTATTATTATCAATAGATTTATAGTATTAGTAAGTGCATCAATAAAACATCTGGAGAAAATTTAATCTTATTTTTAATTACTGCATAAGAAGTCTTCTATTCCTCTTGAACATTTTTGTTCTCTGTTTGTCCACTTGTCTCTTGGTTTGTTCGCACTTCAGATTAAAACGGATGGATGGATTTCCATCTATTTCGGTGCCTAGTCGATTTATCGTCCAACAGAGCCTGATTTGTTTTGGTCTTCTCCCATTCCTCAAAACTGACCTTTGCTTCAATGGCTAAATGGGTTTCTTTAAAATTTGTTACGATATTTTCTTAAACATGTGATCCAATTTAAATTATGGGCATAATTGTTTTGGTGTCCATCACTGTCCGCCCCCCTTAGATCATGAGCTACATTCTCACTCCCTACAGATGGAAAGAAGAGCGTATACCAAGTTTTTATTGTTTGTAAAATGCTTTAAAAAAATAACTTTTTAAGGAAAGGAAGTCACTTCGAAATTCTTATTATAAATTATTTTGGTCATTACTAGAAAATGTTTTTATTACGTTTTTATTTTATAAAGATTATAATATTAGAATTGCAACGTGAAGCAAGTGTCGAATTCCCCTTCTTTGTGAATAAATGATCTTTCTAAACAGATTTCTATGATATTTGTAACATGATAACACGCATTTAAGAAATATAATTTTTTCAATAACAACGGTGACAGTATAGAACTTTGGTAATTCTTCTTCAGACTTCTGAGAAAGAATTATAGATGGGCACTGTCACTTTTATTAAGTGTTTACAATTACTAAATATGTGCTGCCTTTTAAAAAAGAAAAAATGAACTAGTGACATATGGATGGTTCAAGTTAAATTGAACAAGTCCTTGAGACCTATTTATATTAAATTGAGTTTAAGCATTAACAACTATAATTCTTTTATTTATTGTTTAGGAATTTTCGCAGCTTTAATATCATAAAAACATGTATCAGTGGCACATCCACGGGATCAGGGGGGGGGGAAGATAGGAGGCTCAAGCCCATCCTCCAAGCCCCAAAAAATAATGAAGATAGAAAAAGAAAGAAAGAACGAGAAGGAAACTTTTATTAAAGCATTGATGTATCTACATCTCACTATTTTGGAAAGTGAAATAATTTGCTGTATTTTTAAATAGGCCTACTTTTTATAGGTCAATATTTAGTTTAGTATAGTATTTTAACTCCTCCCTCAAGTATAGTTTCAAATAGCTCCAAATTCCTGGGTGTGCCACTGACCCGTTTAATTCAAACTATTTTGCTTGTTTGTTTTTTTTGTTTTTGTTTTTTTACAAGGTAATATAACTATATTTAACTTACCGAACAGTCTTTGAATCTAGGTTGGACTTGATTCACTTTGTCTCTGAAATTTTTCAGTAAAGTGGATAACTAAGTATCTGAGGTTTGTAATCAACAAAAATGCACAAATTATAATGGGATATTTTACTTGATATTGAATATTTATCTTCAAAAAACATACTAGAACATGTTAAACATGTAGTTATTATATTCTCTTGTCAAATTACAAAAACATTTTTAAACTAAACATACTATGGTTCTTCAAAGTTTACAATCCTTCAATAGAAATTCATTTTTTTCATCCTCACTCTCAAAAGAAGTCTGGTGACCGAGTGTTGCGGGAAGCAGAAACAAAGCAGATTTTAAAATAGACATGGTGAACTGGAGGCAGCTATGACAGGAGTGACTTCATGTTGTTCTTCTTGGCTTCGCTTACGGATCTGCTGTATGGGTGAATAAGATCTTGATGTACGTTGGTGAGAGGCACAAGATCTTTTCCTAACTTTTCTTGCTTTCGAACATTAATTTCCCGGAAAAGTCTTCCCATGTTATTGAAAGTTTCCTTAAAATAAATCGTAAAGGGTGAGATCTTTCCAAATCGCAGCCACCTTATCTGTAAACATTTGTCCATTTGTATCAACTTTTCCATTAGTTACAGATTTTTTCAGAGTCATAGTACTAAGGAACTCGCTTCTTGGCATCAAAATTACTTTGAACTCACGCTTTTTCTTCTTGACTGATTCTCCGTAGTTAGATCCATCTTCTGATGCACTAATGTATTGCTGTTTCTTGCTTACCTTTTCAAAAATACCGAACTTAGCATCATTGGGGATAGCAAAAATTTGAGATTAATCATATCTAAATTCATGCTAAATTCTTCACCTAGATTCAGAGTAAGGGCCGTTTTACTGTTTCGATTTTGTCGAGTTCACGAATCTGAAATGAAACTTTATTTTTGTAGGTTCTTTCATTTTCTCTAAGGAGTTTACGAATACAAGATGCAAGACATTGACAACTCTCTCATCCCAAACACACACACAGACATTGGAATCCTTGAAGGAATAAATGCTGAAGTTGTATAAATACACATTTTTTTATAGTATTTTATTGAGTTTAGGGAAAGGTTGGATGATGTTTACTTTTCAGACGACATCGGATATTAATATTAATGGGAAGGAATATGGAACATTCAAGAATTAAACCAAAAACAAACAATACACATTAAAAATAAACTAAAGACAATTTACGTATCAGCCACCACTGGCCTCAATGAATTTTTTATGCGCAATTAAATAAAGCGACTAAAAATATTACACTCACCTCCGTAATCAGATCTTGTTGTTTTGCTGATGACTCTTCTCAGCTGGTGACGCTTAAGAGCTGAAATAGGTATCCTGGGATGCCACCAGGAAATATTGGGTCTCAAACCTTTTAATCCGACAGTAGTAGTTTATGCTATTTTTTTGATCTTCTAAAATCAACAAAATAGCAAAAACAAGGTAAACGTTTTGTTAAAATTGATGAAACTTCTTCAATAAACCTAAAACCTCATGGTCGTTCAGAGCAAAAATAACCTCGACTTAAACTCTGAAAGGGAAATCAGCATTTCTTCAGTTTTCTGAAGAGGTACTTCTACATTTTTGTTGGGAAATTATGGAAGCCGATTCTCTGCTGCACTGAAAAATACGATGTTTCTGCTATATACTGAAGAAATAAGTTTCAGCCGACACAAAAATAAGTTAAAAATATAAACATAATCTATAAGTTATTACTAAAATCTTATTATTTCTCTGTCTAATAATTGTTAATTATTAGTTTCCCTTGCTGAGAAAGTAAGATCATGAATTTTTTTTTCGCCTTTCCTGGGATTCGAACCTACGTCCTCGCAGTCAGGAACGCTAACCATTGAACTACTCTGGTCCCCCAATATCCAATCCTACTTTTATTCTATTTGTTCGCGCGCTATCAAATAATGAGTTCATTCAAAAAGGAATAAAATATTACTTTTTGCCATAACCGCTTGGAATCGATTCTTCTTGTGTTATCAAATGCTTAATAGGGGGAGACAGAGGGATAGCCTAGTTATAATTAAAAATTAAAGCCATATTTACAAGCTCCATGATCTGGAGCTTTCGAGCTTCCTTTGCGTAGCTCATCGTCAACCGCAAAGGAAGCTCGAATGCTCAAGATTAGGTATGTATGGCTTTAATTTTTAATTACAATTACGTTTATATTTTTAACTTATTTTTGTGCTGAATTTATTTCTTCACTATGAATTACTGAACAGACGTAAAAACATTAGCTTCATTACTTCTGCTACAGACTGTAATGCTTATCTCAAAATGGACAAAATAAAGACTGAGTCTACTAACTCTGAGTCTTCCTTATATCATTCTTGAGAGAAATTGTAATAATTCTATTGATCTTTCTCAGTTCGAAAAATGGATTAGAATTCACAAAATTTAAAAATTCCTTAACGAATCCGCTACTTTATATAGAAAAAAAAAATAAAAGATATGCCCTTATTCTAGATTTAAATCTGCATCGTGTACGACCGAACTACACTAAACTCTGAATTTCCATTTTTCTTTATTGCTCTTTTTATTTATTATTGTTACTTGTTTTTTATTTAACTCAAATTAGTTTTTAATAGATGTTTGTAGGGATCCTCAGCTTCATGTTATAAATGTTGCATCTTAAATTTTTCAAATGTTATTGTCTTCATATGAATTACATTATTTAAATTGTGTTTTATGATTTAACAACTGCTTCTAGTAATTTCACTAGAACTTACTACAATTTACACTCCATATGTTGATGAACCAAGTACATTTCGATTTTGAAATAATTGATGAAAAAAATTCAAATATTAATAATTTTAAAATATTTATTAAAGCTTTATTCAAATAATATCTAATCAACAATACTTATTAAGGCATAGTTTGTAAGACTTTTAGAGAGAAATGGACGTCCCTTATTCTCACTATTCCAATATGGTTCTTCCTCCTGTTTGCATGTTTAAGCCTTTTATTCTCTGTATTATTAAAGAAAAATCAGCTTACTTCTTTCTTTATCTTGCAATCCCATCCAACTATGTTGCCTTCTTCTACCAAAGCCATCTACAAAACCTTTTTGATTCTTTTCCGTCTTCTCTTTTTACAAATCCCATTGCATAATTCATAACTTTTCCGGAACTAACTAAAACTAGGAATTTGCTTGTGATAAAGGCCACTGTTTCAAAGCCAATTGTAAGGAAGTCAGTTTCGGGAGATGGAAAAAAAATGGAAAGAAGTGATCTTACTTGGAAAGTGGAAGGTAATTGGTAGGCCAGTTGGGCGATTGGTTGTGGTCTCTAAGGAATCTTTTCTTTCTTCCTAGGAATTGAGAACTCTTGCCAGGGAATTCAACTGCAGAATATGCATGGCAACTTTTTTTTTTTTATTATTATTCTTTTTTGCTGAAGATTGCTTTGCCAAAGTTCATGAGTTCTTGATAACTTTTGTTGAACTCTTGAGTATTTGGATCATTTTGTTTTGAACAAAAGTGAAGTAATCTTTTGCCAAAGTTTCCAAAATTGGGTTTAATTTAAAAATTATTACAAACTTCGTAAGGTAATTATAAAATTAACTTTTTTTATTTTTATTTTTGTTAATTATTCATATTAAACTTATCAGTACCTACATTAACAGATGTGCATTATTATAAGCACACCTAATAGGATTGAGGAACATTAAAAAAAAAATCAGTGTCTTATAATTCACAAAGTACTTATTTAAAGTTTAAGTTGAGACACAATGCTTTCTTTTTAAGTCATTTAACAAAAAATATCTAATTTTACTTTATTCTTAAATATTTCATTTTAATATTCTTGAAATTAAAATTCTTCATGCTATCATTGAATAAACTCGTACTTCATTTTTAATTTTAAAAAACTCCCCGTTTACGGCAATCAAGAATACATTTTTATAACTTTAGTTCTAATAATTATTAAAATTTAAACTTTGTAAACCAAAATTACTTTATATCAGTACTTAAGTACTTATCAAGTGATAAGTCGTATTGTTAAGTTAATATATTAAAATTTTGGTAGTACATGTAAAGGTCTAGATTTTTCAGTCAGTAAATGAATAAAAAAGGAAATAAAACTTAATAGAAAGTTTAATTTGAAGTACAATAAATCCTGTAATAACAGTTCCATGTAACCCAGATTTTCTTTATTTTATATTGAAAGTGTAATACATGTACTTTATTTAACGGATTTTCCTTTTCTTGCATAACATTTCATTAATTCATTTTTTTTCCAATTATTAATCCAGCTTAAAGCAAACGACAATTCAGAGTACACAGAAGTCTATCAGAGTTTATTATATGCATCTTATATTGACAACCGTACTCCACATCATCCCACCAAAAAAAAATACTGAATTTTTGAGAGGGAAGCATACGGAAAATATTACTAATGGATATAAGCTTTGTATTTAAATAAGATCTATATGTTGTCCTCTATCTGTAATATTTGTTTCATTTAATTTATTGTCGATTTTGAATCTCTTTTTTTTATAGATAACCATTATAATTTACTTTATAAAGAGAAAATTAATAGAAAATTTTTCCTAATAGAAAAAAATGCGAGTAATGTTTCAACGAATAATAGCTTTTAGATTTCTTTAATAGGTATTTACTTGTAATTTTTAATTTAAGTAGGTGTTAGGATATCGATTATTATTTCTTTTTCATTCTTTTCATACTCGCACTGCATTATAATTTTGATCTAATGATTATAACCCCCTCCTTAATATGCGATGGAGAGGAAAAAGGGGTAGAACAAAAAGAAAAAAGAATATAGCTAAAGAAAACAAAAACAAAAGTTAGAATAAATAAAAAAAAATATATGATAAAGGTTAAAAAGAGATTAGAATAAAAAAAAAATTGGAATACAATTTTAATTCGAAACTTACATGTCCGCCTATCATTCACGATAACTCAAAACTAGAGCATCTAGAGAGCTGAAATTTTAGAGAGAAATGTTGGTTGTTAACAGGAAGATCCTTTTCTTTTTTAGTCAAAAAAATTAGACCAGTAGAAAAGAGAATGTGCAAATCTCCCTTTGAGCGAACAGCATTTTTTAAACAATGGATCGTTTATCGTTGCATTCTCACAACTTACGTCACAGTTCAAAGAGCCTGTTACTATGGTCCGTTGCTAGAGTTTTGGCATTGCGAACAGTTACAGTCAAGCCGATGTTTAACGTGGTTTTTCTTTGAGACCCAAAAATAATAAAAAAATTATCAGAACGCATTTTTAATACTTCAAGAAAGCCCACCATAGGGCTTTTTTTTTGCTCTTATTTTTGAAAATTTTAGGAAAAAGTTTTATTTTTGCATATTTTAGATGTTTAGTGCCATAGGCCGCATTGCACCCGATGTCGAGAGCTTCTGATTAGTTCACTCAAAAGCCACTCTCCAATAGCAAAGTACTGATCTGATGTACTGAAACTCATTTCAGATTGTAGAAGAGTAAATAACTTTATTATTGATGGGGAATATAAAATTATTTAATCTTCTAAACTCCTTCTTCAGTTTCAGTATGTGGCTTTTGAATGAACCAGTCAGAAGCTCTCGACACCGGATACAATGTGGTTGCGGCATTACGAACCTCAAAAATATGCAAAAATACAGCTTGTTTTCGTTTATGTTTCTCCTAAAACTCTTAAAAATAAAGGAGAAAAAGCACCATAAGATGGGATTTCTTTAAGTTTTAAAAATGTGTTCTGATAATTTTTATTATTTTTTGGGTCTTTTTCTGAAAGAATATTTTTAGTATTGCTTGGCTGTAACTGTTTGTAATGCTAAAAAACTCTGGCAAAAGACCATAGCAACGGGCTCTTTGAACTGTGACGTGATGACACACTTAAGGGCTCATTTCACGCGCTCTTACCATACGGATTCGAAAGTTGACACTCAAGGAACATCGTGTTAAAATGCATAAATCAGATACTACAAATTTAATCTGCTTCATTGGTAAATTTTTACTCTTTCAAGTAATTAATTCAGGGAGCTAAAATTCGCTACGAGGATATGAGGAAATATTTTCTTAATTATTGCTCTCAATATGTAAGATATCATTTTCAGAGTACAATATACCTATTCAAGAAAAAGAAAAAAAATGTTTTGTAAGCAAGGAGATGGTTTCCATTTTTACAAAAAGAAGTTATCGTAATTCGTTAGAGTTCAATATTGAAATTCTTACATAAATATATAGTTCTAAATTTATTCTTAAACCAAAGGGAAGGTTATTTTTATACCTTAATAATATTTATATAAAGTAAAGAAAGCAAAGTTAAACATAAAAATCGATTGTAGAATTTGAATTCAAATTTGAAATTAAATTAAGAATATTTGCCGAAGTCGACAAGAAAAAGAAAGAAAAGAAAAAGGAAGAGAAAAAAAAAAAGTTCTTTCAGCGATTCCAAAGAAGAGGGGAGAAAAGGCTGTTGGATTCAGAAGCAAGCTCATATATTAATGGAGAAACCAATAAGGAATATTTCTTCTTTACTTCGATATCCGAAATCACTTTATGCGATGCACTCGTCCCTATTTTTGGCTTCCTTTCAATTCTTTACAAATGACTGTCGATGGATGATTTGAAATCAATGAAGTACCCTATGCAAACCCCACAGCACGCAAAGACATATCTGTATGACATTCACCAGTTAGAAGCAGTTACTAACCACTATTTTATACTCTAAAACTAAAAAAAAATTGTGGTTGAGATTATCAGTATCTCTTCAGTTTGTTTACAGCAATACTATTAACTCTCTATCTGTAAACATTGTAGGTTTTACTGTAATTCCGTAAAGGTAAAAATACACGTAGTCCTCGACTTTTGCGACAAATCGACTTACCTACATTCCCACTTATGATCTCAAAAAAATGATTTTTTCCAAATTCTTTGAATATGATAATTGTTGAGAGAATCGTGGACATATCTAAATCTTGTAATAACCATCCATAAACATAATATGGATGCATATTTTTGAGACGATAATTGTAGCATCAATGTTTGTTCCCTCTCCACTTTTTCGGAACTGTTTCGACCACGTCTTCTAAAATTACAGTAGATGACGTTGGTAGTGGTTAATTCCCGGTGGGGATTCGCCGCTCTCTGTTCTCTTGGCAACAGTCGTAACTTGTGTTTAGAACAAAAATGTATTAGAAGATCTATTCGTTTGAAAATTTCAGATTACTTAAGTTATTTTACATCGACATATATTTAAAGCATTTATTTATTCAAAATAAATTTAATATATATTTGTTCATTTAGTGAGTGATGTGAGCTCTTTATTGTTATATGCAAATATAGCAAATTTTGTGCACATTTTTCGACTTCAATAAGCTGTTGGAATGGAACCTGTTCGAAAATCGGGATTATTTATAAACAAAATACTTTTTCACATAAGTAAATTTCAAATTATTTGCATTATTTACTGGATTATTTATATTATTAAAATTACTCTACTGTAATTTTCGACTTACAAAAATGGAATTCTAATATTTCGTAAATAAATTAGGTTTTGTTTATTTTCTATTGCCGCAGTAAGTTTAAGACAAAATGTTAACATAAATAATGGAAAATGTTTTGTAAAATGATGGTAAAATTAAAGCCAACCTTATTCTATGAAGATTTATCAGTGTAAAAATATTTTCAAATAACTGTGTGATAAAACATTCAGTAATAATAAAAATAAACACAGATAAGTAAACTAATTAAAAAACATTAATTATTTTTAATTAGTTTACTGGTCTGTGTTTATTTTCATTATTAGTATAAAATATAATGCAACCTAGTAAAAAAAAAATATAGGAAAAATCAAAAGTTCAATTTTCATTTCCGTAACTTTAGAGAATTATGTGAGTACTAGCCGGGTACCGTCGCTTCGCTCCGGAACCCTTGCGTATATAGCATTAAAAAAAAAAAAACTTTATTTATTTAGCAAATTAATATTGAGATCGGAGAATATACGACTTTCCAGCCCGTTGTGCCCTTCTCCACTTAACTCAGGTGTATTGCGGGTTGGCGCCACTTTGCATATTATTCCTGGTGTTTTGATATCATATTTATTTATGAAAATATGATCTATATTTATTTTCGTATTTCCATGAATTGTACAGTTTCTTGTTGTTCCGTAAAGACGATTTTTGAAACCATTATTGCACATAAGTTTTACGTATTTCTGTACTACATTGTTTTTATTCATTTTGAAAATATCTATATTTACGTCGCCAATTAGTATAGTTGGACAGTTGTTTAATATATTTTCATTTTTTATGAATAGATTCTCTATTTCAGTAACATTTTAGTAATTTGTAATTTAGCATTTTGCTTACAGAATGACAGACAGAATAACGTTTTATAATATACGTTTTTATAATATATAATAATAATAGCCGGGTACCGTCGCTTCGCTCCGGAACCCTTGCATATATAGCATTCAAAAAACAAACTTTATTTATTTAGCAAAATAATGTTGCGATCGTCGGAGAATATATAACTTCCCAGCCCGTTGTGGCTTCTCCGAATAACTCGGATGTATTGCGGGTCGGCGTCACACACCGAAAATTCACATTTTTGCATGTATCTTGCAAACGCTGAAGCGTTTGTGAATAAGTGATATATCGTTCGATAGAACTTTCAAATACCAACATTTTCTCAATATAATGTTCTCTTCCACCTTTTATATTTTTCGTTTAAATTGAGAAAAAGTCAAAATTGGACCCTTTAAAAGGCGCCATCTTGGAAACCAAAAACTTTTTTCGAAAGATTTTTGTAGCATTTTGTTTGTCTTAAAAAGATCTACATTTTATCCATTTACATGACCACTCTATCTCTTATAGTTTGGTCACAAAATTGGAAAAACGTAAAGTCTTATGACAGACAAAATAACGCTTTTATAATATATAATTATTAGATTAAATTATATCTCATTGTTATAGAAACACATTAAAAAATTATGAATATAACTGTATAGCTTAAACATGTTTTTGACCTATTTCTGTATATTATTATGTGTAAATATATCCTTTATATCACCGCTAACTTTCTGGACATTTTCAATAAATTTTCCTATTAGAAAAGATTATTGCCAACATAAATCCTCCCCATATAACTTAGAACCTTCTGAGAAGTTGTTAAACAGTAAAACTTCTATTATGGCTACTTGTCTGATATTAACACATCGTGTTGTCATTTACGAGGTTACTTTGGACTGATAGTGGAGAACTTTAATGGATTATCTGTCATTTTGATCTTTTAGTACAGTTATTCTCTTTCCTTACTTTTTATAGGCTTTCAGTGCGTAATTTAAGACTGATCACATATCCCATTATGTCTTAGAAGCTAATAGTTCTTTGCTCTTATTTTGATTAATTTACCTCAAAGAATAAAGCTAAAATAAACGAAAATCGAAGCAGGAGCTGGATTAATTTTTGGTTTATCTAATGAATGTTTGTAAAGTAAAAATATCGATGCATTTTTCATTCTTTTTGAAACATCGTATTTTTTTTTTCTGTTTCAAGTAAATCACTCAATACGTTGACTTACCATTCTTTACAGATGCGAAATTGCTAAATAAATTGTTTTATAAGGAAGTTAGCCTTAATAGCCTTTAGTGTAACCTAAAATGAAATTTTTACTGCCTTCATTTCAATCGCTTTCATTCTTCATATGAACTTGGGTTGAAAAATCAATTACTTTTTTCCCTGAACTGACTACATTTAGGAGTGAGGTCGGATACATGATTTATTATCCCACTCAGAGAAGCAGAAGGAAGGAAAAAAAAGTATTTTTTCTTTCTATAAAATAAAAGAGTAAAAGCCACGAGCTCGCATTATTAAAAATTTACCTCTGTATTTGCGATTATATTGGATCTTTGTAATCCAAAGTCAGCTTAAACTTTTAATTAATTCACTAATTTTTCGGCTCATCAGTCTTTTTCAGGAAGTTACTAATTAATCTCAATAACGCTTTAATTACTAACTAATTGATAACATTATTGTCAGTAAGTAATAAATCAATATTATTGTTATTTTAATTTTGGATAAAAACTCCCAACATTCCAAACTAACTAACTTCGGTTGTTAATTTTCATTTATTTCCTTTTATTGTAGTTGGAAAATAATTAATCAATATTGCTACGGAATATTATTATTAGATTATATGATTAAAGAGCCTTTAAATTTCTTAAAGTAAATATAAATTCAATTTTTACCAAATATATTATCATTTCCTTTAAATTTGTCTTAAGGAGTAGTTGGGTTTTTTTTTTTTTTTTTTAGTTTTCTTTCATTGTTTTATAAATTGTGATAAAATAATAATGTTATTTAATTATGGCGTTAATAACTTCAGTAATAAAGTGGGAAAAACTATTTTTTTTTTTAATCCATATTAAAAAAGGCTAAAGAATTCCACTATAGCCCTACGCAGGCCCTTGGGATCGCGGGAGAGAAGACTTCCGGCGTTCCGTGACTAACGGGACTAAGTTGACGACGGGTGGTCAGGCCAACGCCCGTCCACCTTTAACATCCGGGAAAACCTACCCTGATACCCGTTTTTCAGAAGGATGGGTGGACCCTTGTCTGCAGGAGAATTCAATGTGATAAAACCCTCCGATCTCGGCCGATGATTAAACTCGGCCGGCAGTCAATGACTGGATCACTTTTTGTCCCCATTCCTTACGATAAATAAACTCAATTTTCTGTAATTAATATTAATAATAATAATAATATTAATAAAGCTGGCGTACTAAGTTTCAAATATCCACAAGGTATAAGATCTGTTAAGTTGTACCAAGAAAAGATCAATGTAGATCTGAAGCATTAATGTTTCTTTATCATGTTCACGACTCGAAATTTCCGATCTCTAAGGGACCAACTTTCTAAGCAGTCTAACAGAAAGACGAAACTTGTGAAATTTATCTCACATTACAATTTAAGATGTTTTAAACATATATTTTTTTTAATTTATCATAATTTATTTTCTAATTAATTTTTTGGGTCCTTATCTGCTTTGTCGTTCGGATTTGCACCAACATGAAATATCCAACTTCTATCTCCAGAATTTTAGATTCGTAGGATTTAGGTTCTGAGTTATTGTAATAGAACCGATGGAACAAGATAGTTTAAGATATTACTGCTCGAAAACTTTTCCTCTTTTTTTTTTCATTTTGAGGAGGGTTATAAAACTTCGAGCAAACCTACAACACCCTTTTGTAGCGGGAGTAATGAAATGCCTATACAAATTCAAATTGTAATCATTTTAATTGTTTTTTTTTTCTAATTTTTTTTGTCCCGCTAATGAGCGTGGGAAGTGAAGGATTGTGTTGTGTAATAAAGACTAAAGCGAACAAAGATTTCGTAAATAAACTTTCAAAATATTACAACCATCTTTTTAATAATTCTTTAGCTTAAAATCCCTTGCAGCATAGTTTCACTAATAATGAAAGAAACGTATTCATTAACTCGCTCTTTAATTATCTTAGGTTGGAGATTTTTAATTTAGCTATCATAAAATCAATCATTTTTCAAATGTGTTCTATTTATTTATTGCAGATAAAAATAACCTCTAATGAAGCAGAACCATCTTCTAAGAGTCTGTTGAGTTTGAAGCGATGTACAATGCTGTAATTCTTTCTATTTTGGAGGCACTGATCTGCTCTAAAGCTGGTCAAGGTCAAAGTCTGGGTCAGAACTCAAAATAGGAGTCTGTGTCTGTCTTTCTTTTTTAATCAAAATTCATGAAGCCCTAAAAATAAATATGAATGTAATCAAAATTCCAAGATCCTTCTTTACAAAAAAAAATTAGGAGACTTAATTTAAATGTGATTTAAATGTAATTTAAATTCTTTCTTAAAAAATTAATGGTAAAAAAATTACTAATATGTAATTAATACTATGAACTATGGCGGAATAATTACAGGAAATTTTACTAATGATAATTAAATGTAAAGCAGAAACGTATGTTAAACGTTCATGCTGACAGTGATCGTGATCATTATAACACTGTATAAAAGTTATATAATTTTAAAATTTAAAACGAACACAGACTGATAGACTTTAGACAATACATAAATCTATATATATGTTAATTAATAAAATCAATAAAAAAAAATCACACAAAAGTAAAAAAAAATACAAAGATTAAAAATACAAAAATTAAATATACTGTAAGTTATATTATTTTTACCATAAGAGGTGAATTTAGGCAAGATATTTTTTTATTATCTAGTGTGAAGTATCGAATGTAATTGGAAATAAAGTTTTGTGATTTTCCAATTTAATGTTTAAATAAAATGTTATTCTTAAAAGACATTATTATCTTTATATTTTTGCTGTTGATCGGATAGCCTTGTGGCTTAACATTTGACTGATGGATGGAGGTGCAGGCTTAGAACTTCGGAGACCCATGATTTTTCCCAGATTGATTCCACTCCAAGTACTTTCAATCTCTGTATAAAGGGTACCAGATGGAAAGTTAAAGGCAGGGGAGCGTTGGACTGATAATCCAAGCTCATTTCAGTGCAGAGTCAAAGAAACATTGAGAGCTTTATCTCCAGTGCACGCATGGATCACCTTAGAACCCAGAGAGTTTGATCATATCGTCTGCAAAATTTGAAATTAACAAGTTCGTATTTTTTTTTTATTAGTCAGTGTGTGTGTGATCTAATGTGCGTGTATGTGTCCTCTCTCATTTCGTATTCTGGATGAATCTTCTTGAAACTTGGCGTACACATTTAAGGATAAGAGACAATCAAAAATGTTTTCAATACGGATCTTGTCCAGAAATAATCGAGAAGATCCACACCATAACAGCATCATTAAAAATGAAACAGTTGTTTTGTATAGCTCTTAAACAAATAATGTTAACCCGCTTTATTATTCCTTTTTAATAACTGTTCGAGCTGTAATATAATTAAAATTAATTGGGTTTAGACAATATATGTAAATATTTGCGGATAATTTTTTTTTTTTTTTTTTTCAGAAAATAAAAAAAAATCTATTATTTATATTGAACAGTTTACGATAAAAAAAAATTCACGAATTAAAAAAAATAAAATAAAATAAATTAAAAATAACACATCATTGAAGGTAAGTAGGCTTCAAATTCTTTTAGTTTTTTTCAAGTTCTTCAGCTTCTTTTTTCTGTTTTACATAAACATGATTTTAAAAAGACTAGTTATTGACTATTTTTGCTTTTTCATCGTAAATTTTAGTATATATAGAAAAGCAAAAATATTTTTAAAATATTATTTATATAAATATCTTATTATAGATTTGCTTAAATAAATTCTCAAATTAAAAATTCGACTAAGAAAAGGATAAGTAAGACATTCGATGGATGCTTTTTTTTTTTTTTTTTCAGCCCCTATTAGATTCCCGCCATAATAGAATGTGCATCGCATGCAAAAACATGCGTCGCGTGTTTGGTGGCGTTGACTTGCTCTCTCCCACTCATTGAAGACGAGGTCACGTCAGGCCTCCACCTCGGTACTCGGAAGGGCGGCTCCCGCTCTGACAAGGTGGGATGAGGGACGATCCCACTCACTCTCTGCATTCACCCTCGCCGGAAATTTGATTTCTTCTCTCGAGCTGTGCTCGGATCGTTGCCTAGGCTTTGATCAGGGCCCGAAGACTAGAAAGTATTGCAACAACCGATTCGGCTCTTCTAAAGAGAGAGTAGGAAAAAAATAACGATAAATTTATATGGAGAACTGCTTTAAGTTTAATGTTTAATTAGACGAAGGGGTAATTTCAGCAAATTCTAATTACATTTACATTAAATTTTTTATATTTTACTGAAAATTTGTTCTTTTGAGGCATAATTGACGTGCAAACATTTGAATTCTCGAGTAGTAAGATCTATAGGCATGAATGCATAAAAGAGGAACTGAAAGGCATTGAAATTCGTAATGCATCTGAAAAAAAAAAAAATCCTAAATAAAAGCTACTTTTTTAGAAATGTTTTGCTTAAATTTTATTTTAGTTTTTTTTGTTTGCTTTTTTAAACTCCTCAAAGCGAAAACCTATAGTTCCTATAAATTATAATATTTTTGTGAATAAAAGTCGTAAACATTTTTTTCATTTTCTGAAAACGATTAATTAAATAGGCATTATTTAGTTAAGTTGTTCAATTAATTTTAACCATATCAAAATGTGGGCAAATTAGTGATTTCTAACATCCATTTTTCAATGGATTGTTTCATTTCTATCTCTTTATTTTTTGTCATCTTCTTGTGCTAATTTCTAGACAAGAATTCACACAGAAAGAAATTCAAATCTAAAGTTTAGATCATCTCATGTTTTTAAATTTGCAATTTAAGTTTCAAGTAAAATCACATTCAGTGGTTCCAAAGTTATTAAGGAACGCACCTACACACACTACAGATAAACAGCTTTCTTGATCATGGGAAAGTAGGCTAAGAAGTAAGCTTTATTTTTGGTTGGATGGTATGTTCATCATTAAATCCTCAAACAACAACTGAATACTCATTCATTCAAAATTTCTGCGAAGCTACTGTCACTCTTTAACTCCAACTTACTTCCACTTTGCACTGGAACCATTCCCCGAAGTTACGGTGTTTGTTTCCGAGTCACGTACACGTTGCGTACCCTGCTTCCATAGCGTCGTTTTACTGTCACTTACGTACGTTTCATCAGATTATTTTCAAAGACCGTTTGCTTCAGATCTCTGTGTTTGTCTGTTTCACTTTGTGATTAAATTGTTACTAGAGTGTTTATAACTTTTATTTTAGTGTTTTCTAATGATTAAAATAGCAATTAAGTTAATAATAATACACAGAATTTAAGATAAAGATAGTAAAGTTGCTAGTACAGTAGACACTCGCTAATCCAGCACATTCGCGACTTTGGCAGTGCCGGATTACCGAAAATGGTGGATTACTGAGCGCCGAAAAAAAATCGCCGTTATTGCGAGGATAGCGGAAATACCGCTAAAATAGAGAGTCAAAAGGGCTATTAATAGGTATCAGGCCATTTTTCCTTGTTCTATTGTGATTTCTTCCACTAAAGGTTCTTCTTTGTCAATGTTTATCCATTCGCAAACTTCATCTCTCGGCAAATTACATACAATTTCATTTTCTGCATTATCCAACAGGTTCAATACGGCATTATTTTCGATTGGAACTGGTGAGTCTGCTTCGTCCGGAAGGCTTATTCAGTGTGAAAAAAACCCTTAGACCGATGCCGGATTATTGAATATGCCGGATTATCGGATGCCGGATTAGCGGGGTTTTACTGTACAGATTATGGGAATCTCGTTATGTTATTAAATTAGACTGGTGAGTAGCCTAAGCCTAAAGTGTTTGTAAATTTTATATTAGTGCTTCCTTGAGATTAAATTAGAAACTAAGTGTAGTTGTAGTAGTTTGTAGAATTTCAGGCAAAAGTTGTAAAGCTCTTATGTATTTTTGGTAGCTGTTATTCTCAGTTACATTAGTTACATATATAAAAGACAACCGCAGTGCATATAGTGCATTGATAGGTGAAAAAAAAAGCATTCGACTACGAACACGCTGCGAAATCTGATATGCGATAGCTCGGGTTATAACTATATACTGGTCTAAAAATACAACGAATTTATGGTAAAGCATTAAGAAGGCATGTCGTTCGTGATCTCTGAAGCTCTTCCTTTGTGTATCAATTTATACAAGTCAGCGAAAAGGAAGCAATATTCCTTTACCACTACGGTTTCAGCTAGGAAAGATAATCACTTTTGCCAATTACTATCCTTAATCGAAAAATACTTCGGGGGTTTTCGATCCTAGATATGGTTAACTGGAGAAACAGTTAAAAAATTGTATATCTTCGCTAAACAAAATGGTCTATATATTAAAGTTGTGATAGTGTCGGAAATGAATCGAATTGAAAGAAATAATTAATTCAGTGTTTTAGATAAATTTTACAGGATCTTTCTTTAATGCAGACAAAGAGTTTCAAAAGTCATCAATTAATTAACCAATTACGTTAAGGTTCTTCCGTTCAGTCAATGTGCTGCCCTTCCATTCCTCAAACATTTCTTTATTCGACAAATTTTCAGGTTTTTTGTTAATTCTCCCTCCATTTCATTCATTACGAATTCTGGCACTTGAAATCGTTGTCTCACTTTGATAAAAAAATCACTGCGATTTTTCTTTTTTGTTTTCATCAAAAGAAAAGCTCGGTAGAACACATTAAAATATTAGATAATGCGTTTCATTGTTTGATTCCCGCCCTTTCCATAACTGCATGTGTTTTACCTACAGCTCATTGCTTATAGACTGTCCCATATTTGCCAAAATGGAAACGTATCTCTAGAATTTTCGTTTCTACGAAATAAGTAGTTTTTTTTTAATTATCTTATTATTAGATTGATTTTTATACTTAAAACTTAAATCATTTTCAAACTTTTTTTAATTAACATTTTCTTTTTCCTGATGCATATTAAGGAAATGTTAGCTTAAATGTATATAACTAGTTTAAAATCACTGGTTTAAAGTTTCCGTAATCAATGCTATTTTTCTTTGTCAAAATACCATTTTTCAGACTAATTGTTCTATTTATTATCTTTTGGGAAATATATTGACTGTCGTATGTGTATTTTAGCGTACACCTGTTCTTATACATGAAATGACTTGATTCCTACCAAGTGATTAGAGAAATTAAGGAAAAGAAGTAGCAATCCAAATGGTATCTAAATCTGGTAACCACAAAGGTATTCATGCAGTTGAAAATATATTCTTCTAAGCAATAACTTAATTGTTAAAAATAGAAATGCTTTCATTTTTAGCGGCACATTTGGGAGCTGTTGTGATAGCGACCAAGATCGGTAGCTATTGCGTTTGTCCTATCCATCCGTGTCTATCCACCCCTAACAACTCCCGAACGGAAGGTCGGATCGACAAACGGATTTCGCCATCGTGTTCAGAGGCCCAAATAATGTAGGAATAGGACATTTTCAGGAGCTAACGCCGCCCCTCCCATATTCGAGATATTTGGCATTGTTTTCATTGGATGTCCGCTATTAACTTAAATGCAATCATCACATTTCAGTTGTTAGCTATAGCGTGATCGCTAAGTTGTCAAACTCATATGCTGAATATTGTCGGTTCGAATCCCTGTAGCTACTATTTTTCTTCTCTTAATCTTTTTTTCTCAATGTCCGAATAGAATTTTTTAAATTTTTATTTTATTGTTTTCCTAACGTTCTTTTTATTTTTTTCCTTAACTTTTTTTTATTTTTCCTTTTTTCTATTTTTCCTTTCGTTAATGTACTTCCTATTATTTATTACTATTTTTAAGTTTTTTTTTTATTATTATGGGTCGCCCTTAAATATAAGCTTTAGCACAAAATCATAATCACTTGTTTGTGTTTGTTGCTTCTAAGAATGTTTATAAATAGTATTTTTAAGTATGTAAACCCATTTTTGAATTGTTAGTCAGATTTGTTAATCTGGACAATATTCCTTTACTTCAGTTGTATTAATTGTCGATGTATTGTATAGAAGAATCTTCCTAAAATATTACGATAGGGTTAAATTCATAAGCACGAAAATCTGGGGAATTAATTGATATCCACATTAATTAATATCCACTTACTAGGATAGATTCACGGTAAACTGTGATAAGCAATGTATAAAACAACAAGAACGTTCGGAAATTCTCTGAAATCCCAGTTGTTTAATATGTAATCCTTTAATAACTTTAATACTTTAAATACGAAATCGGTTGTATTCAACTTAAATGAATAATAGCATCACCCGTATCTGGCAGCAGACTGGTTAGTGATGATTTGCTAATGAAAGGAGGTGCAAAAGAGCGGACAGTATCATTATCGCAAACCGATCTTTCCTTTAATTTCTATAAACCTGAATGTTATGAGGAACAATTTGTGTCGACAGACAGATTAAGAAATTCAGTGGTTACGTCAAATTTGCAAAATAACTCTTCATTGTCAGTGTGGGTGTTTATGCAAATCGTCACGTGTGCGAACCACATTTATGCCAAGGATTAAACAAAAAAAGTAGGCAATGCACAAACTTATTAATAATAATATTAATAAGCTTATCTTATAAAATGTAATCAGAGGATTTAAGGAGGATTGAAAAAAAAAAAGAGCTGGCTGGCCATACCCGGAGCTCTGTAAGATTGGTATCCGTGTGCGGTGCACTTTGTATCGTAACGGCTCTGGTCCTGATGGCTTTATGTTTTGAATAGACAGGAACGACGACAAGTAAAATGTTTGAGTTAATCTTCATCTGAATATTCCGAAATAAGTAACTGTAAGGCCTTTGTTACACATGTGTCTGACTTAATTACTAAAGAAGAATAATGTTACCTATTTTGATTTGAGAGAATTCCTACAATTGACAACTGGTCTTGGTTGGGTCAGTTTTGAGGACTGGTTTTTTTTTCTTTTCATGTAAATAACGTGACGGTTTTTGTTTTTGTTTTTTTTGGATGAGATAGTAGGACCCAAAGTACTGAAGAAATCGCAGTGATTTTATTGAAATTAATCGCACTCACATTTTAAGTTGGATCATAAATATTTAGAGTAATGAAGGATTTCGAGGTCATTTAGGAGGACCAGGAGGATTGGAGACCAAAATAAATGTGTATATCTTTTATGTTGAACCACAATTCAGCAATATATCAAATTTCATGGAACCCAATCCAATTCTTTTAACGTGATGTGCGCATAAACAAAGGAGAAAAAAGTTCAAGTGAAATAGTAAGACTATTGCAGGCTTCTGTATTTTAGAAATCTTATTATGAAAGTTTAGTGTTATTAGATTTATAGAATTTGCAATAATATTGAGATAATAAGTAAAAATTTATTATCCGTAAGAAAAAAATGTACGGCATCTTCGAAATCTAAAATAATTACAAAGAAATATACAATAAAATTTAAAAATATGAAATTCATGTACTGGTCTTACCAGCCTCAATGAATTTGCTATGTGCAATTAAATAAAATCACAGCGCCTAAAACTATGTAAACACATCAAAGCTTGAGAAGCAAAGGTTAAGTGAGAAACAGCTGTTCTGGGATTTCACCTATTAAACACTTGGTCTTGACCTTCAATGTGTATATATAATAAGTTTTTCTTGTTCTTTGGAGTTGTTGGATTATTATTATTAACTGATATTTGTTTAAACAGATTTTATTATAATCACCATCCAAGATTATAATAACCAGTAATATTCAATGAGTAACGTTAAAGTGAAAAAAAAAAAATTACAACTCCTTTCTTCTCTTATGTAATTCTTTTTTAATGTCGTATTGAAATTCAGATTTATTTTATAATTTTTGAGCAATGCACTTTAAGTTCTCATTGTTGCCTTACCATTTTAATTATTACGAATGCAATTACTCAAAAATTATTTATTGAGTATTAAAAATTAAAATCAAGTGATAATTCTTTGGAAGTGATTCTGTGTAATGTTGACCCTTCGAACAGAAGGGGTTAAACAAGAAAGATTTTTACCCAGGGGTTTCGTTTTCATTTTGAATTGAGTGTTGAGAGTGATACTCCAAGCAAATCCCATCTACTAGCTCCGGATAAGAGCATCTTGCCATTTCTGATTCGTGACTTCTTTTCTCGGAAGGTAAATAAAGACGACAAAGGTGGAGATGGAAAAAAGAAAAAAATATATGCATTTCAAGATGATAATCTGTTAGATTGTGCCTGATTTTTTTTCTAAAGAATCTTAAGGATTTTTTGGATAGAATTTGTATTATGTTAATTCCTATTTTCTTTTGGATGAAATATATTTAATATTAAAAAATGATATTTGCTTATATCTTACAGTTACCTAATTATATTTCACTTTGTTATTTGAATTGAATAATTTTAATTTCACTCAAAAGCATTGTAAGTAAACATATATCACTAAAATATTTTGTTATACAAACATTATAACAAAAAACAATCATCTGATAAAACAATTTCAATAAAACTGAGCCAGGAAGTGATAGAAAAAGAAAAGTAAAATATAAAAATAAAAAATAAAATCAGTTTTCGTTTTAGATAGAATTGTATTCTTTTAATGACTTCATTTGTAAATCATTAAAAACTGGAATTGAAGTGAAATTGAAAATTTGATCAAATAAGAAATGCTTGAAAGAAGTTAAAGATATTTTCTGGTTTTCATTGTTGCTTAAAATGGTGAAAATAATTCATACGAATTTCTGCATTCGTAAATTGTAATACTTGCTGAATGTAAGTGGTACCTACAGGATTTTAATTATCTCACAATTAATTAAAACCACAAATATTTACTGAATTTAATACAGTCACTGTTTGCTCTTATTCTTCTTCTGTTTCTCTCCTTCCGGCTGTCATTGGTCATTTGTTCAATTCTTGGGTCGATACTATTGGCCCTTGCAGCCGCACTACCCAAGTACAAGAATAAAACATCCCAAATACAGAATAGAATAAAACATCCAATTAATAACACACAGACGCTGGAGTAATGAAACAGATTAATATTGTTTCCTTCTAATGCTTTTGTTATGTTCACAGAACAATTTCTCGGCAGCGATTCACAAGGAAAACGTTTCTAATATAAACGTTTCTGTAATTTGCGTACAACGTTTCATGAAAATTCATCCAACGCTTCCAAAAATGATTGTGAATGGCGGGATACAGACAGTATTCTTGATTGATTTTGTGGGCGTCACAAACAAAGTAGACTAATAAAAGGTTATTACTAAATTTATTAGAGGTTTTCATTACAATTAAACAAAGTACTCCCACCATCATCACATAAATGAGTTCACAATAGGAAGGATTATGAAGAATTACAAACGCAAAATAAATTTACTATAGGGTGGCCGGGAAGTTCCCGTACCCCTTATTATGTTATTATATATTTAGATTATAATGCTTCTGTGTATATAGTAAATGGCCTGTATATGACTTGAATATATCTTTATGGGAAGTTGACTCTTCTTAGGATGAATCCAATACATATTCGAACCACTTTTTCTTCCAAGAAATCGCTTCCCGTAATTTCTTTACTTCAAATCGTAAAAGTTTTTAATTCCTTAAAGTTTTGTCTGTAAAGATCAAAAGCTAACAGAAAACAAGTTATCATCGTCGCATTCTTAAAGTATTTCTAATATAGACTATCATCTTCAGAAAGTGCATCTGGACTCAAAGAGATAGATTCATCTGTTTACATCTGGATTCTGTTTTAGTCTCAATCTAAATGTCGTTCGTAATAAGAATAAAGGAGTTTGAAGAGAAATACTGATAGTATTTGTAATAGCAGGGCTAGTTCCCATATCTCAAAGTTAAAGAGAGTTCGATCACCCGTTCTGAAATTATTTGTTGAAACATTGAAAAGCTTCCCTCCACCGTCCTTGAGGCTTCTGAGGCCTTGTGGTGAAACCTACCTATTATTTATTATTATAGGCGAAGAGGAAGAAAGCATGCGTTTAGCTAACAAACAATGATCTTAATAATGGAGCTGTATTTACTTTAAGAATATGAGGAAATCGCCCTATTGGCAAGATAGTGAAACACTCTGCTGTGCTTATGGTTCCATCCAAAATATCTAAAACAAACCTATTATATATTCTATTCTCTATACAATTTGTTATTATAATAATGAAAATCAAAACAAAGAGTTTCATAGACTGATTGCGTAAAATCTAAGATCGAAAATTACTACTTTATTTTCAATTGAATATTGTTTATTCTAACTTACTTCTTTCAATATACTTCAATAAAATAAGGATTATAATAAAATATTTTTTTTTTATGTAGTACAAATATAACAGGATATTGGTCGCAGGA
>JAFIDM010012231.1:66433358-66467735 GCA_023159025.1 Thereuonema tuberculata
AGGCGTGAAATGTATTGGGATCGTTCCCGCTCCTGGGAGTGAGACCCACAGAAACAAAAAGAAAACCAAGTACAGTATCAACCATTGTTACTAAGTAATTTTATAACTTGTTTACTAATCATCGCTGTTCGTTAACAAGACGTTCCCAAAAGAACATGAAGTCTTCTTTCCTTAAATTGTTCCTGTTTTTTATTTTCCTTTGTTTTTTTAAGTCGAGAACAATATAAACCCAAAAAATCCTCATTTATCATTAAGAATTATTATTTCTAAGGTTCCCATGGGAATTTTATCATCTTGACGCCTAATTTCTCGGCAAGGGCCACTCGGGAAAAAAACTTAATATACAAAAATTAAATCGTCTCGTATCCACAAATAGATTCGCCGGCTTTCAAGAAGAGCCATTCAGAGGTTAAAAAGTTGTTAGGACAAACACGCAAGGATATACAGTGCAACTTGGATAATTTGAAGCTGAAGGGACCACTACAAAACTTCGAATTATCCAAGACTTCGAATTAAACAAGTTACATCTTTTAACTTTAATTTCAGGTCCACTGAATGCTTGAAAAGATTATTCTGTCAATAAGTAAATATTTATTCAGAAAGATCATGGTATGAAAGACTTAAACACTAAATGTATTAAGCAAATAAGATTTATATTACGTAAGCTACAGTACATATTACATTCAATACAGAAAATTATAGTTTTTCAAAAAAATTGTGCAATGTCTGATTGTTTTGTAGACTTCAGTCGCTTAAGGCTAGCAGAATCATCAAGCATGTTTAGTGAGCGGAAAACAGTTTCACTTACAGTTTCATTGTAGGTTGGTTTGTCCCGACGAAATTCGCCCAAATGAAAAAGCGCCTCCGACGATGAAGGGATTGGCATTTCTTCTTCACACCCTTTTCCACCTCGCGAATGACGGCGACCTTTTCAACGAATGTTAAATTATTGAATGCGCGTGGTTTACTGAAAGACATGGTGACACTGACAGCAGGAAGCTCGAATGGCATCTGAAGCGTCACGTGTCGAATGGCGTCACGTGTCGAACGGTGGCGGGAAGGGGATTTCAGTTGTCACGTGTCGAATTTCTTAACGATGAAACGCCGAAAAGTCGTTATGGTTCGAAATTTTTTATAAAAAACTTCGAATTAAGGAAGTTGAACTTCGAATTATCCACGATTTTTTAACATTGATTTAATAAGAAGTTCAAGGGACTAAGAGAAATCTTCGAATTAACCACGATTTCGAATTAAAGACGTTCGAATTATCCAAGTTGCACTGTATATGAGCACACAAGAGTCTGAGTCTATATGTGGTCCTTTTATGATCCTAACTGTTTTAGGAAAGTCAGCTAAAATTAATCAAATTTTCATGAAGCATTTCTGCAGTTAACAAAAAAAATATCAATAAAACTCAAATAGGCGAGTTTTAGTTTTTTTTAACTAAAATAAGGCATTATTCTACTAAACTACTTTCCGCTTTTATCGTTCCTCCTTTTATTAATGTCTAACAATTTCCGTGAAAAAAAAGCTACACTAGGAAATCTCAGAAAAACTTACTCTTTCTGCTTTCCGTTATTACCTTCTTCATTTATTTGAAAAACATAAATTTTGTTTTGATTGTCGTCCGTTTATTGTTGGCATAAAAATAAGATTTATTTCTAAAATCCCTTCCATGAGTTCCTTTTCATAATTGAAGCGACCGCCATTTTGTTGCGATGACAACAGAATGAAATAAATTATTTTGGGGATCCTAAAAACAGAAGTAAAAGTAATTTAAGCAGCAGATTTAGGCGTAGAAGTTAAATCGTTTTAAGTAAATTTTCCTCTAGTCCATTTGAAAATTAAAGTTATATTGAGAGAAAAAGAATATAGTTTAACATTAAAATAAGCAATATATTTAATATATAATTCAGTGAAGTAAATACAGTTTTTCTTATGAAAAAGTAATACAAAGTATTAAAATATTAGCAAAGCCGAAATTGTAAATTGTATATTAAAATTGCAATGCCATTTTGATATCTTTGTTTATAAAATACGTTTTAAGTTTTATAGGGAGAAAAAAATTTTTTAGCAGGGTTATCTTAAATCAAAGAAAGACGGTAAAGGATGGACCACTTTTAGATCTTCACCCTTTGCTCGGAGGTATAACAAATCAAAAATTATAGTCCTACCTCTAAAGTTCCAGCTTAATTTATTTTATAGGGGCGTAGGTAAACCCTATTAATACTGCGGCTTTAAGCCTCTTGTACAAAATCGAGTATACACAAATTGAGTACATAATTAATATAGACGGTCCAAATAACAGAATAAAAGGAGAAGTAGACGATAAACACTGCTATTGTAAGAAAGGAGATATCCATGCCTACCCCAGCATACAGCCAAGTTCTAGACCGCTCGGCTAACTGCAAAATCCAGCTAATTGAATGAAAATTTCTTAATTACCGCAATTATTGCGTTTTATCATAACTTTTAGATAATCTCAAAAACTATTAAGACGAAACTTTAATAGTAGCTTGATATTATTGACTTTGATACTTTTCGTATCATTTCACATTTTCGACTTCAGCTACTGGTCAAAAATGATAAAAATACATTGACTTTCAATTTAAATGTGATGACATCCGAATCATTTTTTCTTAACAGTTGATCTCGGATTTTTTTTTCAGTATATAATTTTACAAGGGGATAAAATTTCATTATGTGTATAATTTTCGATTGCTTCCAAAAATTGTTTCTTATTCCCTAACTGCTTTGTTAAATAAACAAATTTTTCTTTCTTTTTTCTATATTTGTTTTTGATCAAATTGTTTTGATTTTTTTTTTTTTTTTTTTTTTTTTAGCAATCTGATTACACGACATTCGAAAAATTGGCACAGCAACTATTATCTTTGTTTATTCACCGTTGACTAAACTAAAATTTTTATTGTGATCTTAGTGATTTCTTTCCTTAATTCAAATTCTGAACTTCACTTCTATTTTAAAATACAAAATTCATTGTAAAACATAAAATGCGAAGTTCTCTTAACATTTGATTTATTTTGAAATTTGGTTAAAATCTGTGGTTGACGAATCTGCGATCCGAACCACGATTACAATTTCATTGGGAAGACGCGATTTCTAATCAATAACACAATTCATTTCAATAATGAGGTCAATTTGATTGATTCTATCTAAGTCCGTAATCCAGGTAAATTGGTCGGTGCGCAGTGTACAATCGTGTATTAACGATTTCATTTATTGTTATAGGCTGTCTAATTATTGACAGCGCCCTCTCGTCAGTGTGGGGATGAATGCATTTCCGAAGTTGAAGGTTTCTCTAATTAACATTCTGATCTAAAAGGGATTAGCACCCCCCTTCCGCAACCCTACCCTGTCATAATGATTGTTATTAGGAAATATTTTTTTCTTTTTTTCAGTTTCTCTTGTATCGATTTGAAAAGCCTCAAGATTAGAGAAAGCAAATAGAAAAATTATATTTTAAACAAAAAAGTTGTCTTAGATTAACTATAAAACTATAATGATTGAAAATGCTCAAAAAAAAACAACTCACCATAAAGAAGTTTAATCCTTTCTTTGTTTCTTTGACTTGCAAGATACTCAGAAGATTTCTTCATGGATGATACTTATAAGCTTTGCAATGAAATGAGTCTTATTAGTTTTGTATTTATAAGCTTGTCTTATTAGAGAATAAAAACAAGAAAATACGATCCCTTTCTTCTTCTCTGGGCAGAAAACAAAGCATAATCCCTTTTTTTTTTGTTAGATTTCTTAAAGAATTTTTTAATTCTGAAAGAAATTACTGCTTTTTAATCGTTAATCTTCTTTATTGGACCGGATTTAGCAATGTTTTCAATGCAAAGAATAAAATGATTAATGTAAAAAATAAAAAATAAAAAAAGTTAGAGAGACTGAAGACAAAACAAGGATTTAAACTTATATCTTAACAAGAAGATCCTGAAAGAGCCTATTTTCCATAAAATATTGCTTTTTTTTATATTAGTGAAAGAAAGTATTTTAAAAAAAATCTTTTTTGAATACAAAACAGAAGTCTTTTTTTTTTAAATAATATCGGTTAAATGTAAATTGTATATTTATGATTTTTTGAAAAAAAATAGTTACACCTTTTTTTTTATTTAAGTTGTCTTAATTAAATTTTAAATAGCTCCCGCAAACTTTAAGAGAATTAATATATGTTCAGTGGAACCCCGCTATTCGTACACAATCCGTTCCAGGAGGCAGTTCGAATGGCGAATCATTTTTTCACATAAGATATATATAATGTAAATTGGATTAATCCGTTCCAGACCCACAGATGATTGCTTATATAAATCTTTTTAATAATATGTTAAGCCTAAAATACATAAAAACAATGATAACAATAAATATATATTGCCGCCGGTACGCACCGAAGTGCGAGCTTCGTAATAGAAGCGTCCGTGCTCCAGGGAGCGCTAGTGTTCCCAAGATGGCGAACCCCTAGCAGACTCCCTAGAATTTCAAGGGAAAGATACTGGGGTGGTTTCCCGTGGCCTTCCCCAGGACGCCATTAAGGAATGACGTCAGACCGAAGAGAAAGTGAAGAAGAGGCTGGACAACACAGGAAAGGAAATTGAAACAACCACGCCACTGCCGGGATTCGAACCCAGGTACTGCCGCACTGGCCGCCACGGCAGATCGCCGCCGAGACCGCACGGCCACGCCAGCACGGCTAATAAATATGTAGGCCTCTCGTATTATTTCTTTCTTTATCAGTAGAGACGATATGGTTGATTTCGCCGTGCCATACTGAGTTGCAAGGTCAGAGACACGAGTTCCACTTTCAAACTTCGCAACAATTTCTTTTTTTCAATTCAATTGTCGTTCTCACTGCTTTCCTTTTAGGCTTAGTTGAATCAGTGATCTTTTTTAGATCCATGGCTGCACTATTTTTAATAAAAATAACAATAAAATATCACAAAGTTTCACGAAGCTTGCGTGGATGATGCGTAGCGTACGGAAGCTAGCACGATACTGAACTGAAGCGATCGCGTGGCGCGGCCAATACCGAGGTCACGCTGTCCGAATCGCGAGCAAGCGTACGAATGGCGAGTTCAATTTTACTTGAAAAAGTTGTACGAATAGAGAGGCGGACGAATGGCGGGGTTCCACTGTATATTAATTATTTAGGTACAAAGAAATAAAAAGTGATAAAAACGCATAACAAATAAAATCACTGAGCTACTTTCGGAATATTTGACACCGGGAATCCAGGATAGTCTGTTTCGAGATTATTACCTCTCCTCAGCTGGATTCATCCAGTGTCTGCAGCTCAGTGATATTAAAGGAATATAAATAAAACACAAGTAAACACAAAAATGGCCCTTCATATAAAAAAACATTAAAAAATAAATTAAAAATAAAAAAAGGACAATTAGTTAATCCCCGCCAGTCAACTGCTGGCTTATGAAGGATTAAACAGGCACTGGATGAATCCAGCTGAGGAGAGGTAATAACCTCGAAACAGACTGTCCTGGATTCCCGGTGTCAAACATTCCAGAAGTAGCTCAGTGATTTTATTTGTTTTTATCACGTTTTATTGCTTTGTAAAATATTTTTACGCACGTTAAATTTATCATTATAATATATTTAGGTAATTTAATATAGTTGTGTATTAATATATAGATAGATAGACAGATAGTTGTTTTGTTTTATTGAAGATACACAGAAATCTATCGTTCGATTCCAATGCTTTTCTCTCTAAATTTTTGTCACCTCCTCTCGCTATACAAGGACAGCAACGGAAAAACTTTATTTTAATATAAAAGTTAAATATCTAACAGAGGAAAGGAGGCTAAAATAATAATGTTATCCAGATCATTCGTTCTGGATTTTTTGGAATATTCCTGGGTTTTAGCATTTTCTTCGCAAGTCCCGAACTTTGAAAAGGTTCGGTTTATTTATTTTTTGTTTTTGTTTTTAATTGCCGCTCCAAAATTCTCAGCACTGTATGAAATAAACTAGGAAAACTTCAAAATAGACGGTAACCGAGTGGTCACGGCGGCAGAATTATTTTGATGACGAGGTTGTTGTTATACATATTACGAGTATAGGTTACAATTAAGCAGAACAAAACAGTGATACAGATAAATAACAGATAAATCCTTTTAAAATAAATGTGGTGCGTCGCACATTAATATATAAATTTAGAAGATTTTGAAAGATCTTATTGTCTTCTTCATTTTTGCCCTCAGTTGACATGAATATGAATTAGTCACCCAAAGGCCGTTCCAAGCGTTTCTGAGACCCCGGGCAAGTTAATTTGTCGTACGTTATAAATTCTAATTTTCTAAAATTAACATTTTTTTTTTAATTTGCTGTTTTAAACTATTGTTACTTTGACAAAGATTCTATATTTTTTTTAAATGCTAACAAAGAAGAGTAATAAAATTTAAATATTCAAGTTTAGTTATACACTATTAAAAATTAAATAAGTATCTTTATTCTAATTAAATATAATAAAGAGAAAAAATACAAGACTGCACCTGAGTAAACAAAGGGTTCTCGCACCCTGAGCTACCATGTCGGAAATCAAGAATTTGTGGAGCAAGAATTTGAGGAGCAATTTGTCAAAGTGGTGCAAGATCGTAGCCAATCGAGACAGATAAGTAATTGTTAGTGAGTGGTATATCAGAAGTCATATAACAGAATTGTTTGCAAATTATGCCCATTGCACATGGATCCGAAAATCGGACGGTCGGATCCACGAATCGGACGTTTTCTCTTTCAGATCGCCACGAAACGTCGCCTATACGAACGATTTGAATGTTATATGTCGTATAGACAACGTCAAAGAGAGTTTCGTGGCCATGTAAAAGAGAATACGTCCGATTTGTGGATCAGACCATCCGATTATCGGTTCCTTGTGCAATGGGCTATACTTAATGCAAAAAAAAAAATCCATATCAATAAGATTAACTGAATAGAGATTTATCAATTTCATTCTGTCACAGAAATTTCTAATTGCGACATCATTAATGAAGATTTTCTTGCACCTGTGCATAGTTCGTTGTTTCCGCTGCTTGCGTCTCATGGAGGGATGGCACATCTCATTTTTTTTTTTTTAATACCGAAACAGAAGTGTTTCCGATATTCTAGGGCGTTGTAATGGAAAGACTGTGGTAATGTTGATCGAGACATCTGCTAGGCTCTTTTTAGGAAAAATTAGAATAGTATCCAGGATATGTTCACACACGTTAAACTGACTAAATGCTTGTGAGGAATTGCGTTTGATTGATCTCCAAACCAAGATGTCTCCGCGTGCATTGTATTTCGCTCCATTTACGGCAAATTAGTCCTATTCTCTGCGTCTTCTGAATTGTCCGTGATCGCCATCAAACAAAGCCGAATTTAGTTGGTTAAAGTTCATACGACGTCATCATTTCAATACCACTCCACTCTAGAATTTGACGACGACACAGTGAGACTGTGCATGAAGTCTTAGTTCTGTAGTCTTCAATATAGGGTTTTTTGGTGATGGTGTAGCCGTTTTTCTAATTACAATCGTACTGATCTGTAAGATTGTCCCGAATCAATAATTGTTTTATACTTTGCAGACGTGCTCCAAGACAACTATCATTTAAAACTACTGTCAGCATTGATTCGAATACCAAATGTCGAGAATACCAAAATGGGGGAAAAGCACTATCTTTAGCGAATGATTCGTGTTTTTTAAGTCAGTCTCTGGCAATACGACAGGAGAACCTCTTAAATATTCTGTAGATCTGGTATTCCTTAATTAATTTTCATATCCTCTAGAACTGGTACTAGTTCGGTCACGTAATCTGACGTTCAATTCATGTGTTTCCTAACAAAACAAAGAAGAAAAAAAAAAAAAAAAAAAAAACAGAATTAGAAATGATATTCAACAATTGATATCCCGAGAATTAAATCCAACAATTGAAAAATTTGTGTATGTCAACAAAGAGTACTAATAATTTTTATGTAATAAAATCAGAAACAAAAACTAACTGATCATAAGAAAAAAAATCTAGAAGAATGGAAAAAAGTCACAAAAATTGGAAAGAGAGAAAATTTATTCAAAATAAATTACTAACTTGTAAGCTGCATCTTAACATCGATATTAAGATATATTGGAGCAAATATGCTCCGATACTGAAAATATCTTTGCAGCAAAAATAACTATTTTAAGAGATCCAAATATAAAAAAAAATTCTCTAATGACCTATAATTACAAAATTCTGAATATAAAAATAATATGTTCTTTAATAAGAAATTATAATAAATATGGATATTTTAAATTTAAATTAAAAAAAAAGTTCATATTCGAAAAGTGAAATCACATTTTTATTAATTTATAAAACCAAAGTATAATAACAACTTTCAACAAATTTTAATTGTAATAATATTTCTTTAGTATTATGATCGAGAGAAATTACGAAAATGGGCTCTACCTGCATGAGGCATAAACGTCTGATTTTTTTTTTTACAATCAATCATAGCGAAGTTTAAAATGTGAAACTACTGAAAATTTATAAGTTTATTTCAATTTTAACGGACGTATTGATTAATAAAGAGAATGAAAAAGATACTTTTTGTCCCTTACTACATAAATATCAATAAGCAAGTCATGTTTAGAGCACAAAGACTAATTAAGCAACAAAGCAAAACTTCATATTACAAATCGAAGTGATTTCCATATTAATTCACGGATCTAAACAATTTCCTTCGAAAATAAGCCATAATCATTTGACTAACGGAAATGTTTAATGTGTTTGTACCCACACGAACATGAAATTGTCCTCAGAATAGTTCATTTGTGTTATTTGGGTCTAATTAAAGGTATTTCTCATTATCCTGAACATTAAAGCAAATAGAACACGTTTCCATGGGTTTGAATGAAGTAAACAAATGTAAAATTAGTTATTTTATTATCTGTGCTTTGCTTTATCTGAATCATAAATTGCCGAAATATTAAAATAAAAGCAATCACGATCAGGCAGGTTTGTTTTTTAATGAACTTATAATTAAGTTTCTCGTGATTTAATTAGGATCAACTAATATTTGAAGTTTCTGCACCAGAAATAAAGCAATTTTTTTTTATTTTGTAGAGTTTGGTATTTGAGAAATCGAAGCACGAAAACAAAATTAATGGAATTTTATGTCGAAATTATGTTTATAGAATCAACGATTATATTTCGGAATTATCATTTTAATATAAGTACAATTAGTTAATTAATGAAATGAAACAAAAAAAGAAAAACCACTATAAACTTAATTAACTAACTAGTTAATTTACCCATTATAAATTCGTACTTAGTCGATTTCTTTATTTAAAAGAAAGTTTTTAGTAGTAATATTTAATTCACTTATTCTTAATAATATAATATTAAATTACAGCAAACTGATATTCGGTTAGGATGATTAGTTTTACTTTTAATTTATTTTATTTATATATATTTTTGATAGATTTCTTTTGGAATTCTTTTTTTCTTCTTTTAATTTATTTATATTAATCTAAATATGGCTGTTGTATAAATCTTATATAAATCTCATTTATCTATTTTATTAATTTTATTATTTATTTATTATCATAAATAAAGCCTTATTTTAGTTGTAAAAATATCAACAATATAAAAATATCATTTTTATGTTTTATTATTAATAAAATGTGATAATGGTCAACTGCCTTATTAATAAAAAAAACAACTTACATACTTATTTTCTACTTTTTTTTTCTAATACATTTTTTTCTAATATATCAATATAAGAGAAAAAAATGAAAACCTCAACAGGATTTGAACGCCTGCTGAGAAGATTGTTGCCTAGTCAATCTTTACATTTCGAGAAGAAATCAATTGAATTTATTTAAAATTTAGAACAATTTAAATCTGATTCGTCAACGATGACTACAGGCGTAGGAGAAATCTTCCTTTCCAAAATCAATGTTAGCGAATCAATACAGAAAAAAGGGTAGGATTTTTATTACGACTTATTAAATAAACAGAAATAAAAAATTAGCATATATTTTTTAAGTGATAGTCTACATTAAGACAGTGTCTTTAAAGAGTAAAATTAAAAAGTGTTTAATTTATAATTTAAACCGTTTTCATTTTAATTAACTATTATATTATTTATTAAAATAAATATTATTATATTTAATTCTTTATTATTATATTTAAAAAAATTTTATATTTGTAATTAAAATTTAAAAATTTGACATAATTAAATTTTGATATAAATAATTTAAAAATTATTTAAAATTTTGACACCATGAAATCTATGACATTTATTTCCTTTTCAAAAAGAGTAGTCTTGTTTTGAACAGCAAATAATTCATACGCAAATTCAAACGTTGTGTAAAATAATTATCAATTTCAAAGTAAGTGTGGAATTGGTCAAATGTTTGACTTTTATAAATATCCACCGTCATTGTTTTCGCTCTTTAATAAGTCAATTCACTTCTTAAGCGACCCCATACAATTTGCAACCTTTTTGGATTGTCAAAAGTGATAATGGTGCGCAAAACTCATTTATTGAAGCCGTTGTAATTCAAGGGTCAAGTACAATTTCAAGCGATGCCCGAATTGAGTTCTGTAATAATTCCCCTTCCAATTCATAATATTCAGACGATTATGAGTAAGTGGCCACATTTGAGTCGGTGTTATCATATTCCTTCTCAGCATAGTCGATTTAGTACAGACGGGCCCTAATTTTGTCCAGTTACTACTATTTTCCGTATCCGTCAATGGTCACCTAAAACTGAAAGTGATCTGGAACGAAGTCGGATTTATTCCTAAACCTCCAGGCCATGGGGAGTCCAACGAGATACGCTCATAGGGCTGTGACTCTCGGGATAGACAAGAATACTGGCAAATATGAAAGCAGAAAACAAAGTTGCCCCTCCTCTGGGATCACTAAAAAAAAACGCAGATAAAAAATGTATTTAAATCCAATTAATTTATTTAAATTTATATTTTTTTTAAATATAAATTTCTTTCTTTCTTACGTGAAATGACTACGACCGCACAATGTTTAAGAAAAGAACATGAATTAAAGAGAACATTACTAGTTTCGGAAAAGGCGATAAAGCAGTTTCCATCCTCAGATGAAGGATATCGCAGACAGCCCCGGAAGTTAAACAAACAATCCTCGTCCCTGCCCAATCGGAAAGCGGAACAATTCATCAAGTGAGGGGGTGGGAATGCATTAGGAAGGAAGGCGGATGTGACTAAGGAAGTGGGGAGGAAAGGGAATTTTTTTAATACACTCCATATTGCGATGCAGAATTGATGGATTGATGACTATATATCAATGTAGTAACATTTAGTTGATTTTATGGTTAATGTTTAAAAATTTTCTGACGAATGTATCTTTTTATTTGCCTAATACAATGGGATTTTCTACGTCAAGACTATGGTTGTTTTGATTACAATGTAGTGCGGTGTTGTAGTTGTAATTTTTCTTTCTTACAGCTGCCAATATTTCTTTCTTTTCTTTTCTGTTCAAAAACGAAACATTTGATGAAGTCTTTGTAAATGACTAAGAAGAGCTTGAAAAAGAGAACAAAGGATAACGTTGTAGCTTTAACTAAGTATTGTAAACAATTATTCGCCAACATTAATTTAGACTTGAGTCTTATAAAGGAGTTAGGTTGAAAGAGAGTAAATATAAAGTTCGTTTATTGCGAAATTACTTGACAAGAGGCAACACACACACAAAAAAAGAGCAAGCCTTAATAAGTTTTAAATCAAATTTCACGTAAATCAATAGTAGCAAACCTTTTTATCGCAAAAAGAAATCAATACAAATTCAGAATTAATAATGTAGTAGATTCGAACTATCAGGGTTTCTGACAATAATAGTTAGTTATTAAGTGGTTCAGTAACCAGCCTACGATTACATGATTATGATGATCAGCGCGAACAAATTATTATCTTATTACCATAATGAAGAATGTTGATTAACCAGTGTCGACAATTTGTATTCATTAAGCAGCGTTAGATCAATTAGTTAATGAAGGAAATTGTATCACAGAAGGAAACATAGATTTCCAAACACCATTTCTGTTTGATAATGTTGAAACGGTTTTCTTCATAGTTTCAATATTTACAGATGTGTTGATTAATGTTTAATCTTTAAAACGTTTCTTATCTTAAAACAAGAAGAAATCAATGGTTGTTTACGCTTCAAATAATCTTTGAATTCAACGTAAGTTTAATTAAATTGGAACTTTCTTTCATTAAAACTTTGTAACCCAAAATTAATCGACTCTCATACAACTGAAACGGATTCGAGTTAATTTTGGCTCAGGTGGATTCCTGCAAAGTAAATATTATTTTAAATGACTGAAATCAACTGGGCAATATTTACTTAATAGTCTCTTTTCTGTTTGCGATATACAAACTTTGTATTTAAATTTCATAATACGATTCTTTGTTCCTGGTATTCCAAAGCTTTGAAAAATGTTGCTCTTAATATTAGGGAATCTAGAAAATAGGAAATAATAATAAAAATATTAGGGAAAATTAGAGAAAAGTTTACTTAGCTTGTTTCGAAAAAACAATGTAGCATGATTTATCTAAAATTCTGATCCTGAATTGATTCAAGTCTATTTGAATATTTGTGAATTTTTCTTATTTAAAAAAGATATGAATTATGTTCAATTTACTTCTGCTCCCTCAGCATTATAATTAATGTAGCAGATCTGCTTACATAATGTTAAAAGTTAAAGAACCCTACGACAGGCCTACACAGATCTTGGGTTGTGGGAGGTAAGATGCCCGGCGTTGCATGATTAACGAACGGGATTACGTTGAGATCGATGGTCAGCCCGAGGCTCGAACTTCCGGTCCCCTTTTTTAGGCCTTGTCGACAACAGCATTGAAAACGCCGCGTTGCTAACGTTCTTATAGAACATAGCCCGAATCCCATGTATTTCTATGGAAACTGAAAGATGAGGTCTACGTGAGTCCTCGAAGATTTTCAACGACGAGCGGTAGCAACACTCAGTCCTCGAAGGATCACTTTCCTTTATTTTACATCTACAAGAATGTCTGGGGCTAACCTACATTAGCAACGCTCCTGTAGACCAGGAAATTTTTGGATGTTAAAAACTCGGCGTTTTCAACGCTTATTTATATAAACCCTTAGTGAGGCTGTAACTGTAGACCCTTCTGAAGGAAGAACATGCAGGGAAAGAACATGACCCCAGCTCTTCCAGCCTCCAGTCCAGTGCATTACCGTCGGACCACCTGGTCTACACCACAATAATTGCGTGTCAAAAATGCAGAAATTCTATTTAAAATTAATGAATAATATTGTCAGATAATTAGAAGTTAATAGCTTTATTCTCCAAGGTACTTTTTCCCTGAACATTCTTGATTCGAAGCTCACTGACTTTTAATAGAAAAGTAGCAAATAATGGAGAATAAAAACAATCTCAGAAAAAATAGAAAGCATATTTATTAATTTCCAAAATGAAATGCTGAACTGTTGTTTTTGTGTGTGTGTTTTTTTAAATCATCAGAATAATCTAATATATTGGTAATCATTATTAATTATAAAGCTTTAAATCAAAATATTAAATTTTTTGATAGACAGAGAAAATGAGAACAATTTATTAATTATTCGAACTTTTAATTTTTAATGTCCTTTTTATTAAATTTATAAAGCACTCGCCTTTGTTAAATATCAAAGTCATTTTAGAATTTAAGAAAAATGAAGTTTACTTAAATTTTTTTAAAAAAAATACTCTAAGAAAATAATTCGTAAATGACTTTTAAACCGTTCATTAAAGTTTGAAATTGCCTTTAATATTTATAAAGGTTTTCAGTTATGGAATTACATAGAAAGTTCTTTTTTTGAAACATTATATTCAAATTCAGAATATACTTAATATACTTCATATATGTATATAATTGAGTAGATTTTATTGTAAATAGAGTAAGGGGCTGCAATATATGGCAGTTTAGCTTCCAAACCCGAAAAATCAAACAAAGTGTTTTTTCAAAAGCACGTAATAATAATGTCATCACATCCGTTTAATTTTTTTTTTTTTTTTTTTTTTTTTACAAATGTCCGGGCTTACAGCTAGATCAGCTTTCTTTAGGCCACAACTAGGGGCGAGATATGATGCCTTAAACCGACGAATCGTTGCCCAGGGTACGCCAAGGGAGGCAGCATCAACTGATACCCGCTGGAACGGACAGAAACAGAAGAAGAAAGAAACATCCATGCCCCTACCGGGATTCGAACCCGGGTACAGGCACACTGACCGCAACGGCAGACCGCCGTCTAGACCTACGGCCAAGCCGGCAAGTTTAGTTTAAAAAAGTTTAGTTTAAAAATAAAAAATAAAAAAGTAATAGAAAATAAAAATGAAAAAGATAAAAAAAAAGAACAAAACAAAACAGAACGTCCTCTAAAACCAATCATAAAACAATAAATAGAACACTAAATAAAAATAAAAACATAAAAGTAAATAAAAATTTAAAATAAAAATAACAATTACAAACATAAATAATAAAAAACTGAGGGCGAAAAAAACCAAAACAAAAGACCTGAAAAACAAAAAGAAAAAAAGACAAAAAACAAAAAACAAATTAAGGCTATTTTTAAATGATTGTAACTTCACTATTTCTCTGCCGTTACTTCCGTGGTTTAGTACAATAGGCTTCCGGTCGCAGTTCTTGGCTTTCCTGCCACCCACATTCACCACCACAACTTCATTATTTGGTAATCGATTTTGCAGAAACATGTGGTTTTATACACTCCACTCCTTGAGGTTTCTTTTACATAATTTTAAAACTCCACATATCCTCCAGCATTCTTGAAACATTTCCTTAAACGAATTGGTAAATTTCGTTTACCGGTGCTGGGAGAGACTTATCAGAACTCTGTACATTCATCTTTGTATTAAACAACATATGCTGTCATCACTTGCAATATACTGATACCTTGGTTAAATTCTACTTTATTTACTCTCAAATCTGATTTTAATCATATTTTATTCATCAGTTTTTTGGTTTTTTTTCCTTAAAGAATTGATACTGAAATGAATTCTTAACAGTGGGAAAAGCTATTTTGGAGAGAAATTATGCTGGTAGAGATATTGGAAATCTATTTCAATTGCTAATCTCGGAGTAGATGAAAAGTCGGCTTTATCACGAAAATCCTAACTATATTTGTACAAAACAAAGTTGATATTTGTTTTTCACAAAGACAATAATTTTTATAACGAATGCAAACATTTAATAACATGAATAAATAAAGTGAATACTTTCTACGATATCACAGGAAAAGTAATTCGTTATTACTATTTTCCCTTTAAATTGAGGTACACAGGAACTTTACCAGATTCTATTATTATTTTCTTACGTTGTGTTAGGTTACGAAAAAGGATACATACAGTATTTATATGATGATGATACATGATGTTGTAAGTTGTTTTAATTGTTGAATTTGTTACTGTTATTAATTAATTAAAAGTATCCTACAGCAGTAAATTAAAGATAACAAAAAGGAAAAGAAAGAAAAAAAAACATTATGTAAGCAAACGAATGCACCTGGTATGTAATATTTGCAACTATCAAATTTTCTAATCATTAAATTAATTATTTGTCATAATTACAAAATTTTTAAAATATATCAGAAATTGTGAACTAATTTGTTAAATACCAAAACCCGTTTGATAGGAATAGTCCCTGACAGAAATGAAAATTTGTTGATACTAATTATCTTTTTAATTATTATTATTATTATGTTTCAAACCTTGGGTTTCCCCAGCAAAAACAATATAGCGGGTCAAGGACTAAAGCACATATTGCCAAGTGTAAAAAAAAAAAAAATTGTGGAAGAATAGTTAGGGATGTGTGGTTGTGCCCATAAATTTCCTAACTATGCGTGTTGTGTTGAGTACCACAGCCTTCTGCAGTTGTGCATAAGTGTTTTTGTGAAGTCCTAGTGTGCTGAGACTGTGGTGCAATGTGTGAGGCATCAGACCAGTGGCTGACAGAACGATGGGTACAACACGTACTCGGTCCTGCCTCCACTGCTTCTGGAGCTCATGTGCTAGATCAGTGTATTTACTGATCTTGTCTGCGTGAGTTTTCTGCATGTCCTTGCTGATAGGCACTGCAATATCAATGAGATAGGTCTGTTTGTTGATCTTATCAACAAGTGTGGCGGTACTGCAATGTAATTTTAAATAATTAAGAAATAAAAAAAAATATATTATTAGTTTGTGTAATCAAAACTCAATATCTTCAATAATGAATCTTCATTGTATTATTTTCTGATTGTCTCTTTATATCCATTTTTTTTTATTTCGACTTCCCTTGCACGGCCTTCGTTCTATTTCTGTTTTAAGGTAAATTAAATATAATAAAACAACAGAGATTCAGGTCTTTCCTAAATCTACAGAAAATTTGATTTTCAAAAGGCTTTCTCATTCTGACCTTTCTCAATAGTCCTCTGTCATTCATAAACTTGACTTTTGTTGAGATGAAACTGTTTCTGACATCTGTTTGCTATTCCGTGCATTAAGAACGTGAAAAATCTACTGAATGAGAAGAATCTTTAGATCAACATTAAACATTTCAAAAGCCAAACACTCAATCAATGCACGGGAAATTTGAGCGTTTTGTCAGCAATTTCTTAAAAATAAATCTTCTTGAAAATCTGAAACCACCTCTTAATGACAATCAAAATGTTCTATTCATTTCTCGAAGAAAAGATCCGAAGTCTAAGGATTGGATGTCACATTCCCACTTCCTAATAATTCTCATAGAGTATGGCTTAAAAAAACAAGCAGATCAACGGTTTGAAACTGTAGGATATTGATATTTAGTAAATTAAGCAAGTTTTCCGGAAGTAGTTGTATTAATGTTATTTTTTCTAATGTTTAATTAAAAATAAGCAGTGCAATACTTCTTCAAGGCAATTCAAAATAATTATAGAAATAATTTTTAAAAAATAAAAGAAGAAAATAGGATTACATGTCACTGAAAAGATTTTCGAACTCTTAGGCCTTCTGCAAAAATAGAAACCAATGATCTAAACAATTTACTATATTCTCGTTTATTAAGCTCACATACGATCACATACGAAGTCGAGTCCTCCTTTCAACTTTCGTTCCTTGGTATTCTCTTTTCTAAATTTCCAATAAAAATATCTACTGTAATTTACCGAAAAAAAGTACATATTCTGTAATATTATATTTTAGATCGAACACAGCGAATGCATAAAAGAGAAACATTATACAGTATAAGGTGGAGCACATAAAACCTGCCCCAATAGGTTTCAAGGTACAGTATATGTTATATGTTCGCTGTAGACAGTATTGAACACTAATGATCATGCGCATGTGATGATATACGCTCCGGATATTATTCGCCACAGTCACGCATGCCCTGATGAGTGTTGTTTAGTGTTCGTCGGCCTGCCTGTGAGTAATGGCGTATTCATCTCCACAAGGCGGGCGGAAAAATGCATCGAGGCTGATGGCGGTCACTTCCAACATTTACTCAGAATATGATAATAAAAATACACCGGCAATAATGTACTGATAATGTGAACAGGGGCGAAAGTGTTAAATACTGTCCATTTTCAGAACCAAACTATATTTAGAAACGTTTTGAGGCCATTTTAGATGCGCCACGTTTGAAGCCTATTGTGGCCGGTTTTTGTGTGCCATCCTGTAGCTATGGCCACAATACGCGCATTTCATCTTTGTTCTATGCAATAGCACTTTTAGCCAAAGTTAACAAGTTTACTGACATACTCAAGGGAAATTGGTACCCATTAAAAAAAATAATAATAATTACTAAGATCATTACAATAGAATTGTGATATCTATTGGTTCTTCAAATTCTTATCTGTATTCAACTGCATACATTTGCTTTAAGCATTCATCTGATGAAAACCCCCGTGTGGAAACAGATGTAAATAATATAATAATTCCAGGTCGTTATATAAATACAGGGTGTTTGGGAAATGGTAGACAAAACGAAGAGATACGGGTTTCAAAGGTCGATTTGAGTCGAAAATGTTCTACAACATTTTGTTATACGGCCCGTAGTTTTACAGTTAGGAAATAATGCTCTGGGAATGGTCCCTAATCAAAGAAAGCTCAGTTCACATTAGGAAGTTCGCTTTAATTATCATATCTGTTTTAAGTGATGACATTTGTTATCCGATTTTGTTTTTATAATAAACCTTTACCTTATTTACTTATACTTCCTAAAGTGAACTGAGCTTTTTTTGATTAGGGACCATTGCTTTGGAGCATTTATTTCCTAGCTCTAAAACTACTGCCCATACAACAAAATGTTATAGAACATTTTCGACTCAAAATGACCTTTGGAACCCCAATGTCTTCGCTTTGTCTACCATTTCCGAAACACCCTATATATTTATTTATTTTTTTATTGAAGTTTGACGCTAGTTAATGTCAGATTACTGTAAAAGACAAGATTGTTAATAAAATAATATACTGAATGAAGAGTTCAACACAGGTATGTGGTATGTGCTGACAGTAATTGTCTCTGTGATGAGAAAGGTTTTGGAAAAGAAAAGATGTCGTCGTGTTGAATACAACCGTCGATTATAAAATGGACATTTGATTTTCCAAATAGGACATAAGATCCAAATCTTATTAACTCAGGGAGTTAGAAGAACTTTACATGAAGAAATTATATCCATTTAAGTGGAAAATCTGTAAGTGAAATTTTAAGAACTGTAATTGAAGACAACGGTGCAAAAAGTAGGCAGCTCCATATATTGACGATTTTTCGTTTTTAATCGCTGCACGTTTATAGAAAAGCGCTCCATCGATTGGTGAAAAAACAGGCAGCTCCGTTAACTCATAAGGGAAATACAATGGATATATATATGCCTCCTGATTGGATTCGGTGCAAAAAGGGGACACCTCCGCAGCACCTCTGGTAAAAAAATACATGCCGCAAATTTGTAATGGTTCCAGTTTCCCAAGAAATGATTTTGAACTTCAGTGGTCATTGAAGTTTAAAAAGTGCGTATCAAACCAAAGAAGGCAAAAATCTGGTATATCTTCTTATCGTGTCATGGAGTACACAGCAAAAGGCGTGGAATGCAGCAGTTCGGCCAGTGCCTTAGTTAAGGACTTGTTTACCCTTCAGAAACGTGGTGTAACGTTGACTTTACCTCTTTCTAGCTTTAGAGATGATCAGCTTGTGCTTATTTATTACTTTTGACAACATTTTGTTAATAAATCGCATTGAAATTTGTTTGACTTTTTTTTTTTTACTCTCCGGCGCAAAAAGGGGGGCAGCTCCAACGTTTTCTTTTTGATATTGTTATCTAAACAAATTTCCAAAAAGCGTATTTTGTGAGGATATTATGTATTAAGTACTAGATTTTAACCCTACATATGAATCATACATATAAATTCAAAGAATTCGTGGTAAAACAGTTTTTTGCTTCTCCTGAAAAATTTGCTGAAATGGAGCTGCCTCCTTTTTGCACCGGTGTCTTCAATTTTGCTGTCCTGGAAACAAACGAGATTTGTTATCTTCTAGAAATAACATATAGTAAACTCCCGATTATCCGCGGACCTCTCCAATCTCATTTTTTTACTGTACAATAAATTACGGAATTAAAAAAAATTTAAATCTAGAATAAGGTAAGCAATTAAAGAGGCTAACAAAGTAAGTGAAGACAATTATAGACAAACAATTTAAAAAACGACCTTGTGGACGGAGCTTAGGCCGGTTGGTTACACTAAATTACGGGAGTAAATAAAGTAAAATAAAATAAAATAATTGTTTATAATGTATGTGCTGTAATTGTATGTATTGCCATTTTAATGTAAATAAAGCATTTTTGTGTTGATTTTCGTCGTTGTTCGGATTATCGGCGGATTCGCTAATCCGCGGTTGCCGCGCCACCCAATTCCGCGGATAATCGGGAGTTTATGGTATTGTTAATAATAGGTTGAAAAATACTATTTAAACTATAGGTTTTGTATGTCAATTTATTAATAACTGAAATTTCGTTTTTTCTGCTTTTTTTTTTTTTTTTTGTTTCTCACTTCATTTACGCTAAATATGAATTTTAGAATACTAATGATAAGTCAGATATTAAAAATAATCCCCTGATCCGCCTGTACTTTCGCAGCAGAACTATCATGTGAATACTCGTTGATTGACAATTGTGTGGATCCTCGTTTTACAAGGACATCTTTGCCCACACAGCCAATACCACTTTGCCCACTACTAAAAGGTTTATTGAAGACATGAATAAAACCGTCGCAGTACTCGAGTTTGTGTAATTCGCTGCGAGTCGAATGGGCTGCGGTGACTTGTCCATGATGAGTTGTAACTGACCGTAGGAATAGATGCATCTCTACTTATTACAGTTTGATGCTTATCCTTATGTTTTGCTTCAATTATTTCCGAAGCAATATTACTTCGAATATATATATTTCCATAATCAAGTGTTTGAAACTTCTAAAGCAAAGATTTTAAGACAAAAAAAATAAATATTTTCATAAATGGAAAATTCTCAAAATATAATATTATTGAAATTTGCACTTAATATTGTTAACAATAGGTTGAGAAATGCTATTTAAACTATAGATTTTGTTTGGCAATTTATTAATAACTGGAAAGTTCGTTTTCTGCTTTTTTTGTTTCTCACTTCATTTACACTGAAATATGAATTTTAGAACACTAATGATAAGTCAGATATTAAAAGAAAATACAGATTTCGAAATCACTTTTAAAATAAACAAATTGCAATAATCTATTAATGGATAACTGAGCAGTTCAGGAAGTAAATTAGTTGCCTCCAAATTCTTTAAGACGAATAGACGATTCCAGAGACCACTTGGGTTTGTAAAAATTCCCTGAAGTCATTTCAGCGAAAGTCTGCGCGTTAGTTAATCAAAAATATAAGCAACAAGAAAAATTTTTTAATTGATCACTTTTGCATAATTCAACATATTCAGCAGTGAAAAATTCAAAATGGTTGAAAAAGTAAGAAAAATAGTAAATGATTGTAAAATATTTTGTTTGTAGCTTGTAATGAGCGATAATGTGAAGATGATATCAGTGATTTCAAACTTTGATTGTGATTATTGTTTTCATCCCTGTTACTAAACAAAATCCCGTTCGGAATTTTCAGGGACATCCGCTTTTCTATTTTGCCATCAAAGAAAATAGGCCCAACTAGTCTGCTTAGCAAAGTATTATCAGAATCCAAATAAAACGTGCTAAATATGAAATTTCATTTTTCTAAATGAATTCAATAAAAATGTGTCTTATCAATGAAATACAATGAAAATGGAAGTCACCATAATATACCTCAACTGGGATGATTCACGAGATTCACTAGTAACTTTTGAAACTTAAAAATATTTACATTGTTGTCTTTGTCTGCAAATATTGAAAATAAGAATTACTTTTAATTGGCATTAATTTTCGTCAGTATCACAATTTCATCAATCTACTATTTTTCGTTGTGAAGAAATACATCTTACTACTGTTATTGTATTATCAGGCAAAGTTTGTAGTAATAACAACAGCTTATATTTAGTTTGCAGCTTATATTATTCCATGATTGGACTGAAACAATTTCAACTCATTTACATGAAGAAAAAAAGATAATTTATTAATTTTGCGGTAGGTGATAACAAAAATTAAAAGATGCGCTAAGAAACTTTAGAAGCTGCAGTTGAAGTTGTAAACGAATTTACCGTTGGATTCCATAAGTTGAAAGGACTCCTTGAGACAATCAAACAGTAGCTCCCTTACAACTTGAACTAACTCTAGCTTCAACGCGTCTTTTAATTTTCGTAATCATCTGATCCGCCTGTACTTTCGTAGCAGAACTGCCATGTGAATACTTATTGATTGTCAATTGTGTGGATCCTCGTTTAACAACGACATCTTTGCCCACACAGCCAATACCACTTTGCCCACTATCGCCACTAAAAGTTTTATTGAAGAAATGAATAAAACCGTCACAGTAATACTTTTCTATTCCACGCTGAGACAATAGTTGACCTTCCATTTCTAAAATAATTTAACCACTCCAAAAACCGGCAACAACTGAACCCAAGATTTATCTTTGCGTTCTATAAGTAGGGTCCGAAGTAATGGACAAAAACAATTTCTACGAATTTAAGACAGATAAAGCAGATTACTGTTAATTACCTAAGTGAATATTAAAGCCTCTGCAAATATTCTTGGTAAATCCAAATTTATCTTACACACTTTTTTGTTGGCGCAGCTTAGCCACTGCTGCTTTTGCGCCATTAAAACACCAACAAACAACAACAACTACTTTTTTGTTATTTTTAAAATATTGTAATATTTTTTTGTGTGTAAATAATCAAACAAAGTGTACTACTATATTTATCAGTTGTATTTGTAATAATAGTGAAGTTTATTTATAAATAAACTCCTTACTAGAGTTTGTAGAATTACAATAATTCGCTGCGAGTCGAATGGGCCGCGGCGATTTGTCCATGACGAGTTGTATCTGACTTTTTTTTACGACTTTTTTTAAAACGAAACAAAAGAAATAGCTATTTTTCATAAATGGAAAATTCTCAAAATATATTATTTAAATTTGCACTTAATATTGTTAACAATAGGTTGAAAAATGCTACTTAAACTATAGATTTTGTTTGGCAATTTATTAATAACTGGAATTTCGTTTTCTGCTTTTTTTGTTTTTGTTTCTCACTTCATTTACTCTGAAATATGAATTTTAGAATACTAATGATAAGTCAGATATTAAAAGAAAATACAGATTTCGAAATTACTTTTATAATAAACAAAATTGCAATAATCTATTAATGGGTAGCGTCCTGGGGAAGGCCACGGGAAACCACCCCAGTATCTTTCCCTTGTAATTCTAGGGAGTCTGCTAGGGGTTCGCCGTCTTGGGAACACTAGCGCTCCCTGGAGCACGGATGCTTCGGCAACGAAGCTCGCACTTCGGTGCGAACCGACCACACGACGAGTAGTTCAGGAAGTAAATTAGTTGCCTCCAAATTCTTTAAGACGAATAGACGATTCCAGAGACCACTTGGGCTAGTAAAAATTCGTTTCAGCGAAAGTCTATGCGATAGTTGAAAATTACAACAAATTAGTATACTGAGAAATTTTTTTAATTGATCACGTTGAATAATTCAACATATTCAGCAATGAAAAGTTTAATAAAGTTGAAAAAGTTAGAAAGTTACCAAATATAAAATATAAAATACAGTAAACTTCCGATTATCCACGGACCTCTTATGTTTCCATTTTTTTTTTTTTTTTGTACAATAAATTACGGAATTAAAAAAAAAATATATTGAATAAGGTAAACAATAAAAGAGGCTAACATAGTAAGTGAAGACAATTATAGACAAATAATTTAAAGGGCGACCTTGTGGGCGGAGCTTAGGCCGGCAGGTTAAATTAAATTACGGTAGTAAATAAAGTAAAATAAAATAAAATAATTGTTTATAATGAATGTACTATAACTGAATGTATTGCCATTTTAATGTAAATAAAGCATGTTAAAAGCATTTTTGTGTTGATTTTCGTCCTATTTCGGATTCGCTAATCCGCGGTTGCCGCGCCATCCAATTCCGCGGATAATCGTGAGTTTACTGTATTGGATACAAATATATGCTGACATCGAATTTAGATTGAAGTGTTAATTACGTCTTCTACGAATTCTTAGTCATATAAGAACTATCTGAGCAAATATAAAACATATTTAATTTTTGCAATAAATACAATATTAATCGAAATTGTTGCTTTTTTTTTATAACAGCAGAAACTAGTAAAAAAAACATCTAATGAAAGCTCTGAATGGAAAGTAGAAACTAGTAACGGTTTTAATATGTTTTATATTTTTAATTGTATAAAATTTTAATTTTAACTTAGTGTATCTTTGGTCTTTCCTTTTATCAAATTGTTAATACATGTTAAATCATCAACAAATGCTATTCTCTATTGATTCTTCAGAAGCACTTTCAGTAAGATTAACCTAGTAATAAAGCTTTATAAGAAATCTAGCTCACGAGATAGATTGCTTTCAAATTAAAGAGGAATTCAAATTAATTGCCATGATCTCGCTTAGAGCACGGAAATACCTCAAGTCTTTACGGTATCATCAAGTTGTTGAGAATAACCACAGATCCATTAAGACTAAAAAGAAGAAAACACTTCAAGTTGTTATCAACAAAATTGATTCTCGACTAAAGTGAAGAAAATCTACTCCTAGACGATAAAATCGGACATAAAAACTAAGACGTTTGCGAACACGTAAAAAAAGAAAAAAAATCTTCTTAGCGGGAAATCGTCTAAAGGCAGTCTCTAAACCAAGCGTTTTATTAGGCTTTTTGTTGTGTGTGTGTTTTTTTGGGGGGTCATTTTAAAATACCAAAATTTTTTATTTAAATCTAAAATTTCAATGACGAAAAAAATTCAGGGCATTAGTAAAAAAATTGATCAATCCTGTATCATTGTGTCATTTTAAAATAACTATTATTGTTTATGTATTAGAACTGTTTTATGCACAATAAATTAGTAAAATAGCTTATTTATTTAATAACATATAAACTTCTTTAAGTGTAGCTACATAATAAGTTATAAAATAATACAATTGTGATATTCCTCAAATAGGATCAATAAAAAAATTGCAGCCTTAAATCTTCTCCATTTATAAATATTCTCCTCATTATTCCTTCGTTTGCTCATTGATTTTATATAAAGAAAAATCAGACACTAAGGAATAAATTAGACGAAAATGAAGAAAAAAAAACCCAACCTTTTTTTTTCTTAAACCCCTTTGCATTAATTATAAATCTTAGAATGAACTGAATTAGAGTTATGTTGGGTCTATCGTTATTCTCCGTACAACTTTGAGTCATTCCTTCTACTTTCAGTGTCGTATGAAAAAGATTCTTATCACATGTAGCAAAAGAATTAAAATTATTTTTACTCAGAATCATTACTAGGCCACTATTAATTCAGGAATTAAAATAAAAATAAAGACTGCACAAAAAGGAATACTTCAGCACCCTAAGCCGTCATCGATGGGACTCTGGAACGGCCGTTTCCCTCCGTATTAGGACAAGTCAGTCAAATTTACACTCACAGATAGGCTCAGAAGGCGCGAAAGGGTAAGGGAATCTTCTAAGCCTATCATCGAGGGATAAATGCGACTTACTAGTCCTACTAAAGACCAGACGGCCGTCCCAGATTCCTATCGATGATGACTCAGGTATGGAAGCATTCCTTTGTGGAGTCTTTGTTTTTTATTTTAATTTCTATGGTGCGCTTATATGTTCTGCACGTTAAAACTTTAAGCCACTATTAATTATTTATCCTATTTACAATAATAATATTTTAAACCTTCTCCCTTATCCTTATAATCTTATCACTTGCTCTCCCCTCTGAATTCCATTTATAATTTATGGGTCAATCATAAATACAATCACATATTTTGTACTCTTAGTTTCTCAGGAACCACTGCTGCTTTATTATCATTTATAACAGAAATATTATTCAAACAGGAATAGAAATATCCCCACTGCCTGCCTTCATAATCGCAGGCCACCTTCTCATTACCCTTCTAAGGATCTTAGACCTTTCTAAAGGATCAAGATTATTCTTGTTTCTTACATTTACATTAATTATTGTTTAATAATAAATTGAGTTCGTGTGTTCACTAGAAAAAGCTGTTTCTCATTTTTCTGCTCAGTAGATAAAGGATCAGTCATCTCCGAAATCGATTTTCATACAGAGTTGTGAGCCAATTATTCACGACCTCCACAGATAAAGATATCCAAAACATAAGTGAATAGTAAAAAAGATCTCACTACGAAACTCAAAGCACTAAATGTGTATCTGTATTCATTTCTGTCAAATATATAATCATTGGATGCAACAATTAAAAAAATATTTAACTTATCATTCGTAATGTGTAATGTGGGATTAGGAGCTGGAGATTTCGTGGTTCCTTTTACTCGGATGGTCTTAAAGAGCTCATCCAGCCATCGGCAAATGGAAGCTGTGTTTCCGTGACCAACCTACCCTAATTTAACCTCGTGGTTCATGAAACTCTTTTGATATCCTTTACCTTTTATTTAATGTAAAGTATAATAAAATTATTAACTTTGAAATCTTTTTTTTCTTATTAGTGAATTCGTTTTTTGTTGTTTTTTTTTTAAAATTAGGATACTGTTTTCACAAATAGAAAATATTTGTGAGTAAAATATAGGATACTGTTTTATTATCTACTTATTATCTGCTTTATTATCTATATAAATTAAGATGTAATTAAGAGTAAGAGAATAGAAACTCGATTAATGCAATGAGATATGCGAACCCAATTTATGAAATACAGTTATTGGGAATTATTTACAGAATCCTATATAAACTGTATACGTCAAAACTATCTTGATAAGAAAGATTTCCAGAATATATATTTCAAGCGAAAAAGTCCATTATATTATGGATTTGAATCGAAAATGACGGTAAAACAAATTATAAGTCAAAGTTGGTTTTTAGTTGTTTTTTTTTTATCCTTGAATTCCTTTTGATATTATTTTTTTTTATCGAATCTGTTAACATAATTACAATTATCTAAAAATTCAGTTTATTAGATAATGAATGTAGATTTCTTTATTATTACCTCTAAATATTATGGATTCACCAAATGGGAAGCGTTGATCTACAGCAATATGCAATTTTAAATTTAGCAGCAATTTCCTGGTGTAATAATTTCAACCAATATCATTTGTCATATTAAGTATAAAGACAATTTCATACATGTACACGTGATTGAATAATCACGATTAATCTATGAGATTTGAAACTTCCTTATTGTTCTGTTTTATTTAAAGAGGAAGAAAACTTATTATGTTCCTAAGAGGAATCACAACTAATAACAGCGCTCTATTTCGTTACAACTTACTCGAATTTAGATTATTTACGGATTTCACATCTCATAATTCAAAAACCTATGAATTACTTTCTTTTAATTCCTCCACTAATTTATTTTACTAGAAATGATTGTGTTAAATGTAATAATATGATTGTACTCTTATTTCAAAAAAGAACTGCAAGCTCTATTGATGCGTTATTAATAGAAGAGGAAGCTTTTTTTTTCCTGCAGGCCATGAGCATATAGTGTAAAAAGTTAAGGGAACAATGGCTAGCCATGTACAACTATTGGGAAGCTGAAGATATAAGCAAATAACGGTTTGCAACCATGGGCATGAAGTTGGGTAGATCATGGGTAATCACTCGACATCCTCCCCCTTTAACTCGGAAATCAGATCCATATTTCACAAGCGGTTGGGTGAACTGTAGGAGTTGGCAGGAAATTCCCAATGTCAGCCGGAAACTGACTCCTGCTCCTCCAGGCACCTGACCAGCACCTACACTACTGGACCATAAGGTCCGCAGCAGATTATATAATTATAAGGTTTAGAAAATCCCTCTGATATCCTTAAGAAACCTAATTTCTTAAGAAGAAATCGATAGCGCTGAAATGTATTTTGTATGTATAAATATTTTGTATTTTACTTAGAATGTGCGTTTGGCCTTTTATTTGTTTAAAGATTATTAGCGCACGTAAAATAATATTGTTATAATGTAAATGGCCTTTTTATTTTATTTTTCCAGTCTTGTTCAACAATCAACCCATAATAAACTGTAACGTCTGCCATAGAACAATGACTGAGTTCGAGATTTCCACAGCCCTCCTGAAAGATGAAGTCAACCTTACCTACGTTACTAAGTTGTGAACTGTTCCATTACCTTTATAAGACTGTTTTTTTGTAATTTTATTTCTCTTTTGCCCGTAGAAGTCAGTTAATTCTGACGAAATCGATAGCGCTGAAATGTATTTTGTATGTATAAATATTTTGTATTTTACTTAGAATGTGCGTTTGGCCTTTTATTTGTTTAAACCTAATTACACTATGGAAAATAAAAACTAATTATATCAATGATAAAATTATTGAAAATTATTGAACAATATGCAATATCAACTTTTTCTTTTCTTTTATTTTTTTAAATCAATAAATCACGATTAATCCGACTCAGCAAAATCGAGACGATAAGTGCATTATGTTGTTCATGAAAGTAGAACAAACACTATTATTATTATTATTATTATTACTATAATAGTGTAATTAAATTAAAAGATGAAAGTATAAAAGAAAATAATAATATGAGAAATAAAAATAGAATAAAACTTGATTATCCTTATATCTACAATGAATTTGGTATAAGAAATTTAAATCATGTAATTGAGAAAACCTTTAATGATATAAATTGGAATATATTTAAAGATTATAAAAGAATTTCAATTGTAAAGAAAGGAGATAAAAAATTGGATATTGGATAATATTGATTAATAATTTATAAATTTTATGTTATTTTGAGTTATTTTTGTGCTAATATAATGTTTCAATATGTTTGAGGATGACAAGTTGATTTTGAAATTATTTTGTAAAATTTATTTAAATGTAATTTTTAGTATAATATGTATTATAATAAAATAACAGCATCTGTTGATAGGAATTTGAATTCCTAACGGGACTGAATTGTAAAAATTTAATAAATTAATAAATAAATAAATAAATAATAAATAAATAAATTATAATTAGTATTGTATTATTTTAAATAATTAACATAAATTTTAAAGGCTTTTTTTTATCAATTCGTAATTTCTTTATTTCTAAAAATTTCACCAATTGTGAAACCTATCAGTACTACAAAGTTTATGACTGAAAAATCTGTAGATATTAATTTTTATTATTTTCTTAAATAAAAAAAAAAAAAATATTTTGAATGATATTGTAAGGAAATTGAAATTTTAGAAACCGAAATGATAATAGAACTTTTTAGTACATTCTAAAGAAACATCTCATTCTTTGTTAAAGCGTGCAAGTTACACAGTTCTGATTTGTATTTCTGCCTGTAAACTTTGTAGATCAATCCTTAATTCAATCCCATTTGTCTATGTTTCGAAGTTTAAGCTTATCTTTACAAATCAAATTGATCACCTCAACTTTGAAGGAAGCAGTAATGTGTATCCACTCTATTCAAATTATTCGGGCCACTATTCGCAATACAACAGTCAACAAGGATTTAGTCTTATTTTGATGTGTAACGGAAAATCAAGATGGATTTAGCTGTTAAGGCTAAGAGCTAATTCTCCAACTGATGCCAACGTAAATCTCTTTATCTCTTGTTGATAAATGTATCATGATTATCGATTCACAGAAGTGTTGTCGAAACAATTCGGAACTTTGCCATCACGCTCTCCTCTATTAATCTGATGTAAATTTTATTGTTGATTTTATTCTGTTGATTCTGCAGTGTTTAATGCCTACGGAATAAATAAATGTTGCATGTAAAATAACACAAAAAGGCAGTTTTCGAAAACAAGTCCATTTGCAGGTTTGTTTTTGTTTTCAGTCTCAAATGCACTAAAGAAACAGCCTAGCTTTTCTGGGTTTTTTTTTCCTATATTTATTACTTTAAAAGAAATTTAAATGCGTTAGCGAAATATACGGAATAATGAGGTTGATTTTAGAGTAAAACATCAACTTAAAATCAAACGTTAATTCGACTTTTGTTTAATTTCTTTAAGTAATTGTAGTGATGCATAATTTGTTTAAAGAGAAAGTGTCAAATGCTGTCTTCTAAATTAGGTAAATATTAAGATATTTTTATATATTGAATTCAGCGAACCCGATTTGCAATAAATATAAGGAAATGATGTGTAGCAATTGTGTTTTACCATTCCATCATTTAATCATTTATGTTTTCCAAAAAACAGGAAACATACGAAATTTCTCGTAGTTGGATTCTTGAACTTTAATTCGAAAAATTTTATGCTTGGATATTTCTCTTCAAATGCGCTTGATGGTTATACATGGACTGAACAGAAATATGCTTACTGATACCGCAGATCTTTCATTAATGTAAGGGTCTAACATTTTGCACAACGCCTTTTGCAGCTAAAATCAAAATATGGGCTGCAATAACTTTTTAGTTCATGTGTGTGGCTCTAACCCACATCATAAGTTGGATAACAAAAAAAAAAAACTACATCTCATGTTATGAAAATCCGTTCAGTCGTATTAACGTGATCGCATATAAACAGACAAGCATCGAAGAAAAATTTTCAAGTGGAATAATAAGATTTCGCAAGTCCAGGCAATTAAATTCCTAATTAATACTATACTTCTCACTGTAGTCCATCAAATTCCATTCAAATTAATTACAGACACATCCATCCTTAAACATAAATGAAGCATACTTTTTCATATCAGAAATTATAAGCAAATGAGTTCTCCGATTGATAAGTTTTATCACTAATTTTAAAAAAAGTGTTTATGAATAACAACAGACATTCTTATACTCGAGCCCTTAAGCTTTAATTTCAACATATTTACAGTTTCTGTTACTCCGCCAGATGATGTTCATCCAATATTAAATTAGCATATGCTAAAGTACAGTTTTCATACGAGAACTGTGATCAAAGTAAACCGGCAATGTAATTCTGAACATTATTGCTGAAGAAAATGTGATTTCAACTTCTATACTAAGATCTCATAAAACCTGTGTTTTTACTTGCACAGGTTATTAGAGTACGGGGGATTACAATACCTAGGAAACATTAAGAAATGGTTTATAAGATATAAAATTGTATAATTGTCTATTGATAGAAGCATTGCATAATAATATTTAAATTATTATTTTTCAAATTAAATAAAATCTAACCTTGTAGAAGAGAACATAATATATTTCTTAAACATTCAATTCTCGCCTTTTCAGACGTCTCCTAATTCCTGTTAAAGAAGTATCACTTCTAAATCGAAATTGTATACCTATTACGTAGAGATGGATTGAATTTTTCATTTGAATAAAACAAAATCGTTACCCCTGAAAAAACAATTTGTTGTTATACAATTTCCTTAATGAGTCCCTTATTGTTGCTTTTATAAACGACAATGGGTAAACGTTCGCCTATGCAATCTTAGTTATATAAGCGATTTCAGCCTCAAATACGGCTTCATTAAACGCAATGCGAAACGCGCTGAATATTTGGATGACATTTCGTTTAGCATTGCTTGCCACCTGCGAATTATAATTAATCATAAGTTCAGCCTGCGTGAGTTTCCGATAAACAGACGTGGTGAATTCATTGTCTTCTCGTGAAATTAAAATGTCCAAAAACGCCAATCTGCCTTGATCATCATGTTCAATATTGAATCAACATCCTGAATACTATCATTAAAAGCTTTGGCAATTGTGGTAATCTGATTACTGACCACTATGAGAAATAAGTCATCAACATATCGTTTGAAGAACAGAGTGTAAGTTGAAAAAGGAACTTGAAAAGCTCCCGAAATTAGTACGTATTAAGCCCCGCGAACACCATCCAACTTTGCACTAACTTAGTCGGCCGATTTCGACTACACGAGTTGATAGAGACAGTCTTGAGCCAGTTTTTCAGCGATTTGCCAACAACTTTAGTCCGCCGACTCGAGTTGGTTGTGCACGGGCAACTCGGGAAGTTGGTTGGAAGTCGGTCGGAATTACCCAATCACAGGGCAGCGTTGGAACACGTCAGTCGTGATGTCACGCCCGTGGAAAGAAAGGGCGTCTAAAACGATGTTCCCGATTCGAGTCGAAGACAAGCGCGTACACAATGAATATCAGAGTAATGCGAGTTTCTTTCATGCATAAATAAAGTTTATACTGAAATGCAGTAATTGTATGCGCAAAATTTATCAGAGAAATTTCAAAACCTCGATTTTTTCGGATTTTCCACAGCTGATGGGGAAACACATTGCATTATGGGATTGCTTCTATCACGGCCGTCTCATTTGCGAGTTGGATGGTGTGACGGCTGACAAAAAGTTGGCGGACTCGAAGTCGGCCGACTAAAGTTGGTGCAAAGTTGGATGGTGTTCGCGGGGCTTTAGTTTTTTAATTTTTTAAATTAAAGCCAAAAATATAAATAACCCCATTGAAAGAAAATGTTGATATTATTTATTAGTTACTCCTGGATTTCGTGAAGAAAAACATGTTAAGTCATAACAGCTGTATAGAGTAAACAAAAAAAATCTCAGATTAGAAGCTTTCAGTTTAATAAAACAGTATACTGTTCTCTTCAAGGGGATGTATAATAATTCAAATCCGCCTACTATGAATAATTTGTAACTCAAACGAAAGGTCTAAGAGCAGTTTAATTTATCAGGATACAGATAATCAGGAGTTATTAAACAGAAAACCATAATTTTTAAAAAATCAACTAATCGTTGTTTCATGAAATGGAATGTAGAAACGAAACAACTCGGTAAGAAACTCAAAAAATTAATTATTGGGCTAAACTTAAGTAATTCAGCTTCTCAGTTATCTATATTTCTGTAGCAGGAGGGAGGAGAGTTTACTTCAATGAAAGATTTTCAATCATTGGTATCATTTAAAGAGTTTCATTAAATTTATCGTAGCTACGTAAATAAAGCACTTAGTAGGAGAACAAGCAAGCAATTGACATTGTGCTGGCCATCAATTCGATAGGTTTTAAAAAAAAAGTTCATCAGGGAATCACATAAAACTTTCTTTGTTGACGAGACAACATTTCATGATATAGTGATTGCGCATAGTTAGATCTTTTACACCAAGCTTATGTAGATTATTCATCAAATATCATTTACAAATTATTGAAAAAAATCCTAGTTCGCAATATCCCATCAGTCACATTATCCATAGCCATTTCATGTTTGCTCATAGAATAAGACAGCTACAAAACTTTTTACTCGTTCTTACAGTAAGAATAGCTTTCGAAAAGAAATCTTAGTTTGCTAGAATGCCATTTATTCTATGATCAAAATATGCCAAAGGCTACTTTTTTATTTGTTTATAAAGATCATTATTAAACAAAGATATTCTACCGAGAATCCGTTGCGAGGCGGAGCATGTTTTGGTAAAATTGTTTGAAAGATTATCTTTTTTTTGGAGTAAAATGAGTATCGGAAGCTCAGTCAATTTGACTCAGATTATTGAGTTCAAATGATGATTAAAACTATCTCACATTTTTACTCTAATGTGTGTAAAATAGAAGAGAATTTTAGTCCGGTTGAACCTATTAGCATTGATCCAATTTTTTCGTCCTCGGAGGAAATTTCCTTCAAGAAAACAATTATGAGGACAAACTTAAAAACTGTATAAAACCATTCAGTTTTATTTACCCGTTCTATTTATAGCTTTCGGGAAAATGGATAATGGAGCATGGAGAAGAAGTAATGGGAGAAGAATTCTGTTGAGAAATATTAGGATATATTCTCAAATAGTCACCAATTGTCTAATAGACAATAGTGTATCATAAATCATCTAACATTCCAATTATTTTGTACAACAAGAAGGATCAAACAGTTCAAGAATTTTTTGTAAAAAGAAATTTGTGATTACAAAGTTAGACTTCTAGAGCCATATACTTCTTGCATACAAACCTAATTTGAATTCAAATCCTTACAGTCAAACTAAATATTCTCAAATTCATTGTAAACAACTTAAAAATTAAATGAGATACTTTTTACGTTTGACATTAACATTGATAATTGTCATAATTCGAATAACATTGTATGTTAAATAAGTATGATAGGATTTGCTGGAAACATTTTTTTTTTATGTTATTTCAAGAAATTAATGTTTCTAAATTCTACAAAAATTATTCCCTTACGCTTATGTTTCGCTTTTATTTTTGAAAAAAAATTAAAACTTTGAATTTGCTTATTGATGGTATATTCATATATTATTATTGATTTATCATTCATTTCAATGATAAATAAAAACTTACTGTTGCTCATATTTGGACTTCCAATCATATTTGGATTTAAAAGTATTTGAGATTCGAAAACAAGCAACGCTTCTTTTCTCTATGAACTTTTATTTGATTCATATTTAGGTTGTTTTTCAGAAAACACCAAGAGATAAAGAAACTAAGATTGAATTTAAAACAGCTTTTCGAGATGAACAGCCAATATTGCTGAATCCGGATTGCTGACCTCATAAATACAAAATTTTGCTGATTCTTGGAATCATATTTTAAATCTAAAATTCGAAAATGTATCCGGAATCCAAAACTCTTATCTCAAGTTTTGCAACAGACTTTAGAGTGCTTGGATTCGTAAAGCTCGAATGTTTATTTAAGTTTACTAATAATAATATAATACATTTTTATACAGAACTTCTCGTTTATATTCTAGGAAGGAAAGATCCTTACCATTTTTAACAAGTAGAATTTTTTTTAATAGGATTTTGTAATCACTTCCGGTCAATACATCATCAAAGTAGGGAAGTTTAA
>JAFIDM010012231.1:66468135-66509280 GCA_023159025.1 Thereuonema tuberculata
CTAAGAAAATCTTTTTGTATTTCCGAGTAATTGCTGTGAAAAAAAAATTGATAAAATTACAAGTATCATTTTAAACGATACAAACGTATATCTTAAATGTGTTATTTTTAAATTAAAGAAGATTCAATGTTAGTTTTCAGTAGATTTCCCATCTATGCTCTAGGGAACCTATATGTAGTCTCAAAATCGTTTATCCTGAATCGATAATCTTAAAATTACAATCACAATCTTTATAATCTTTATACCTCCAGTCCTTATACTCATAAAATTTAGAAAAAATAAAAATAATAGAAATTATGATTTTTTTTTTTTAATTTTAAATTTTATGTCAAAAAATTACATCTATTAAAATAAATTAGTTGTTTTTGTTTTCTTTATCAGCACCCGGTTGCTAGTTAAAAAAAGACATATCAGAAATCTAATTATTGAAAATTTTATGAAATCATAAAAAATAGTCGTTTGATTGGATTTCCGTTAATATTTGATAATGTCCCTTAGTTCTCTGTGAGGGAGGAGAGAGGGAGGGAGGGAAAATAACAGAAGGAAGTGTTATCTGAGTCTCGCATCAGTCTTTAAATGAATTCCATTACATCTGTTAATTTCTATTAAGTGCCGAAATCTTAATGGACTCATCGTAAAATGGATCCATTTAATCATTAACTAAATGTAGCTTTTATTGCCAATGTAAATAATGATAATGATAGAACAGAATATTCTGACGATTTTCATTATTTAGTTCTCTCCCTTACTAGTAATAGTCTTTTAAAGCCCGTTTTAAAAGTTTCAATTTCATTTTTTCAAGGTAAGATAACTGTCATTTTGGTAACTCATTATATTTGCATTTTCGATCAATTAAAAAAAAATACTTTTCTCTTTATATTGTTTTTTTTTATTATTATAAATAAAAATTACATGCAAACGTATCTAATCTAAAAAAATCAATTCTATTTCCAATTTGATTTTCACGTTCAAAAAATTATAAATCAAAAGTTTCCACAAGTCCTCCTTAAATATTAGAAATGATGAAGAAATGATCCTACGAAGCATAAAATGAACGCTTCTGTTAATCACTAACTTGTGAAAATATTGCTACAGATTACATTGTTATTGTTATATTTAATGTTTGTTACTTTTGGAAATACACTGAGATGCATCAATATACTCAGTTGAAATACTGTAAGGCATCGAAGATTAGGCTTAACATTCATTTCTGAGTTCTACACAAAAATACGGCTATCTTTTCATTTTTGAAATTCAGCCAATGTTCACTGAACTAGGATACTGTAACGGGAATTACAACCGTAATCATGGATTCTTATCATTGTAAGACAATGCCAACAACTTGATCTTTCCTATTACTTGCTAACTTTTAGTTTGCCAAGAAAGAAAAAAATAAATACTCTTTTATCATTCACTTTAATATCGTCAGATTCTTAAGCCTAATAAAAAAGGACGTTTTTAAAGAGAAGTTTCTGTCATGAGATAAATTTTTGATAGTTTTCACTAAGAATTATCGCTTCACGTTAAGAAAAATGCATGATTTTAAAGATTACTTCAATAAGTTGAAGTACGAAGAAAAAATTACCGTAAACTCAGATTAACTCATAAGTTATCTTTTCAAAATATTTTGATAAATATAAAAAAAGTTTTGCAGTTTCAAACTATAGATTTTTATAAATATCTCTTAGCCGATCTCTCTTATTTAGATAATTCTACTACGGATTTTTAATTGTTATTAATTTATTTAAACTATTCAGAGCCTTATTATTTTGGAATTACTTTAAAAGTAGTTGGAAAAGTCTGATTTACAAAAAAGAAATATAAAAAAATTATAAATCATAGCCGTTAGAAACTATTAAAATAAAACTATATTTCCGTGCAGTTATAATGAGGAAGTTTCTAACTATGCAGAATTCTTCACTGTAGTAATAACTGGAAATACAATAAACTCCCAATTATCCGCGGAATTGTGTGGCGCGGCAATCGCGGATAAGCGAATTCCGCGGATAATCCGAAGTAGGACGAAAAAGGACGAAAATCAACACAAAAATGCTTTTAACATGTTTTATTTAGATTAAAATGGCAGTACATACGTTATAAGCAATTTTTTTATTTTCCTTTATTTTCTTACTTTTTAACAACAAAAAAATCGGTTAATTGTCTTTTGTTTTTTCGTGTCGAAACACGAAAACCCCCACTTGGACGTCGCTAAATGTGCCTCTTTAATTGTTTACCTTATTCTAGATTTAAAAAAAAAATTATTAATTCCGTAATTTATTGTACAGTAAAGAAAATGGAAACAGGAGAGGTCAGCGGATAATCGGGAGTTTACTGTACTTCTTGCTTTATGCTTTCATTATTTCAGGCTTCATTATTGGTTAATTTTCTTGTTTCTTTTTTGTAACTTTTCACTTGTAGTAATCTTATAATTTTTGTTGAATTTAATTGGAGTTCAATAATCCCTTAATTAAACAGTTCACATTTTTATTTTTACTTATATTTTTTTGATACAACTATTAGTAAAGGATATTCCAAATCTGTTCCTAATCGAGGAACAATATTAAATTCGCTCCAAATGCAACATTTCAATTTCCTTATATTGTAAGGGTATTTACTCATTTACAGACTTCTAATTTTCTTTTCTTATCTTTTTTATTAATAGAAATCTAAGAAAACTATTAAAAATTTAAAAATCAACAACAAGATTATTTTCTATAACATTTACCACGTATTATTTTTTAGTACCGGTACGTATTATTTTTGTTCATCGTTTAATCTATTTTTAAATTTTTAGCAGGTTATTTTTAGATATCAATTTAGTGTTAAAATAAGATTTTAAATTTTTATTCTTCTTATTTTAATAAATAATTTTCAATATCGTTGGAATTAACTTGGAGCCTGCAAAAAATAAATAAAAAACTCGCCCAAAGGAAAAATTAAAATTAAAAAATAATTTTTAGCTTTTACAATTTTCATATTAAAAATCAACCTCTGCGATATAATATCAAGTCTTAATATCTTTGGTTTTTATTTATCTATAAAGTGGTAATATCATAAATTTGAAAGAGAAAACTCCAGTCACGAATATAAATTACAATATAGGATTTTTTTATCATGTTAATTGTCATATTTAAAAAAAATAAATAATCGATTGCAAAACACAAAATTGATTAAAAATCTTTCCAATTAAACTAAAAGATTTCTAAATCTTCCTTTTACTAATTTATTAAAGGAAAGAATAAATGAGTTATTTCACTTAATTCATTATGAGTTTTTAATCAATATTTTTCTGCAAATATTGCGAGAAATAATGAAGGCTTTGTTGATTTTATTTCTGGAACATTCTAGTCTTTATAACAGTGCAGAGGTGAATCACAAATTCTGCCAGGAAAAAGAAATTGATTTCGAATAACAGAATGGGGTGAAACGATGGAGTTGCAGAGGCTTAGTTGCAGCCAATTAATGCTTTCCTCTTGTCTGCCCTATTTCTTTTTTAAAACTGAAACAATACAGGTGAAATTCGAATTGATTGGAATCCCATTGAAACCAAACAATCCCTGCAAAATCAATATTAGCCGTATTCTATTGCAACTCATTTTGATTGAAATTCGATGAGACTTCATTAAAAACAAAGTACAGGAATTTGATCACTAAATTCGTAAAGCCGTAGTCTTGTAGTAGTTTGTGCCTTCGATCGAAGACCGGTTGTTTGCAAAAGAAATTGAAATTTAATCTTCATTTCCGCACTGTCTAATTGCAAGGAAAGAATCTGCATTTATTTCGTGAAATCTTTATTTATATATATATAAATATATATGATGGCCAAACTCGAAGTGTCAACTCTTCGAGTTTCGCAATGCAAAGGTTTCAATTAATTATTTGCAATTTAGAAATTTAGAACGTAAAGCATATAAGAATAAAATTAACTTATATTACTAAACAATTACAGCCGGACAGCAATCTGAAATTTAAAATTCCAAAACAAAATTCAGAATACTGTTTCTGTGAGTATAAACTGCCAATTTTTATACTCACGTCATCAGCGGCATATATATATATACTCGTTGTTTTGTTTTTTTTTTGGGGGGGGGGAGTAATCCTTTTTTATATTTGCAGTAGTTGCATATTTGTAATACGATAGTAGTTGTAGTAGTTGTATAATGTTGGAAATCGTCTGAAAATTAAGTAAAAGTTAAGGGCATTGATTTAAAAGCGAATAGAAAGAAAGGAAGAACATAAAATGCTTTGGAGACAATCATTCTGTGACATAACAACTTTTCTGTAGTGTTTCTGCAAATACTTGATAATAATTATACATTTTGTAATTATGAAATTATAGAAGAGCAACATATTAACAATTAGTCTGATTTTATGTACACTGATCATTTCATAAACCAAAAATGTAGCCTATGCACCAGGTTGAATTTAAAACATTTAATTTACAAATTAAAATGCAACAACTCCGAAGGCAGTATTTTTCAAGTTTTGAAGATTTGAAAAAAGGCTCCTCTCGGAGTTGAAACTAGTAGTGAATTTTAATTTGTAAATTAAATGTTTTAAATCCAACCTGGTGCATAGGCTACGTTTTTGGTTTGTGCGCAACATATTATATTCAACATTTTCGTTTTCAATGAAACATATAAATAAAGTAAGCATATATTTTACAAGTTGTATGATAATTGGTTCTAAAGATTGACACAAATAAATAAATAAATTTAAGTAAAACAAGTAAAAACAAAAACAAAAAAAGCAGCTGAAAATCGAAAATAAAAAACAAATGAATTACTGATATTTAAATTTTCACTATTTTCTTTTCTTTTCTTTTCTTTTTTTTTAATTAAAATGAACTTTTCTAAACTACAACTTTAAGGGGCATAGGATAATAATATGTAACAAGAAAACCATAAGATTCTTCTTATATATTGTTATTCTGTTCATGTTAATGTTCATGAAAATGTCGTTTTATAATTAGATCTCTAATGTGATTGGTGATCATCTGGCAGAGTTTAATTACTAACTCTTTTTTCTTTCATTTGATTTTCTCAATGGAAGAGTCTTTGTTTTGTCTAATTGTCTTTTGCTTATGTATTTTTCGACTTTATTGAGCTGTGGACGAATAAAACACCTCAGGGAATTTTAAGTGCGTTTTGTTTTTCTTGTTACGAATGTTTTAAAAAGTAAAACAAATATAGGCACGTTATACACTAATCTTTCATCAGATTAAAATTATAAATTAAAATATTTTCTTTAACTTTATAAAGTTAACTTTAACTTTTAACTTTATAAAAAATTTAAAAAAAGTAAACAAAACCAAAATATCACTTTCATTTTCTTTCAAGTTTTTAACTGACTTGTAATATTATTGCAAAATAAATTTAGAATCATAAAATGGTCGCGGTATATTCTGTAATTATAATTATAAGTATAATTGTAGAACTACGTTCTAATTATAGAACATTTCTTCCGGAAACCTCTCTTATCAATTATTATTATTATTATTATATTACATCTAATTTCGCTTGTGAACTTTTTCACTGCTGACTATAAGGATCGTAGTCAATCTAATTAGTAATAAATAAAATGTATAAATTAAGACATTTTTCTAAAAATATTACAAGTACCTAGTACTACTGTCATTTACAAAGTCTGACTAATTTAGTGTTCAATATCCAATATAGATAATGAGTCGTATTATGAATTTAAAATTACATTCATTATCAAAAAAATTAGTCAAAACGAACGATCCGGGAATGGTGAAACATGGTATAGGGCCCCGTCACAGTTAGTTGTCTCCTGATTGCTATTTGGCTGCCGTTGAGAACTGCCACTAGGAGTATTAGCATCTCTACGGCTGTGGTGATGTGAATGGTAGTCATTTGATCGCTACACGTTATAATCAATGTGGTTATGAAGTTCAGGTCTCTGAGTCTACAGCATGCCTCGACGACTCACTCGACACAGTTTTGGGAAACACAGTTTCGACACCTGGCAGAATTTGAGAGGTCGAATCGTTGAACGCGGAAGACAGGCTGGTGGTTGTGCGACAGTATTGAGAGCAGTGGAGACGAGGAGGAACACGTAGGGAAGAGACTAGGAGACCTAGGCAGATTTGCTTAACAAAACATGCATTCTTGGTCCCTCTTATTCAGTCGGTCATTAACACCCCGCCATCGGCGGCTTCATTTGCAGTACTGGCCGTCCATACCATCGTGTTTAGGAGGATGGTAGGTTTTGTCTGAACACGGATAACCACCTTACTCGAGTAAGGAGAAGCATTTGGCAGCGTACAAACTCTGACTTCTTTTTCGAGCGCCAGATGACATGGACTGGTGCCGTCATGCTAAAGGAAGCCATTTCCTACGATTCTCCGTCTCTCATGATAGTTATCAGGAGAACATGGATGGCATAGCATTTACATTCAGTACATTCTGCGGCCTCTTGTATTTTTCCTTTATGGAGTGGCTAAGGTGTTCATTTTTCAATAAATTAATGCCCGCGTAAATATAGCATGGGCTTCCCTGGACTGCCTTAGTGCTGTCGCACCCTTCCTTAAACCGTTAGATCTTCAGACTTGCTCCCATTGAACCAGTGTGGGACCAGCAGCTTCCGCCATCAACGGTTACGAGCGATCTGCAACAGCTAAGGGAGAATCGTCGCAGGACAACATTAGACGTTCCTACGAGTCTATAACCCCGAACATGGATATGACATATGTCATATCCATAGTACTAAAGGGACTACATACCTGTAGTATTTGTCCGAACAAACGGCCCCTTTGCTCTGTTATGTAATCAGTTATTTGCATCATCGTCTTATTGCCTGTGTCAAGTGTCATTTCATTTCGACTGCTGCTTCTGGGAGCGCTAATTGTTTTTGACAATGAGAGTAATTACCCGGTATGATAGGAACAACCCGAACTTTCTCTAATTTCAACTGTTCTTTTATTTCCAAGGCAACTTCTCTCTACTTGCCTATTTTCTCTACATAAGTTTTTAATAAATTTGTAACTTTGGGTACTGCAATGCAAGTCAAAGAAGCAATTTTATTTCTATTCATGAACTGCTTTATCTCGATACAAAATTTTCCAACAAAATTATTATTATTGTTATTGTTATTTTGCTATGAGTATGAATTTATGGACTTCATATTTTTATCCAATACTAGTATCAACTAACAGAGTATTTGTTAACAGAAGTACATCTCAAACTTAAGTTTAGCGAAAAGCCAAAAAAAAAAAAACAAGATTCATTAAATCATTGATGAAGCTATGAAGTATCTACTTCGAGACAAACAACATCTTTTACTGTCTAATTTTAGGGTTTGAGTTCAGTGACTTGTCAGAGATTGATTTTTTTATGGCCTGGTTCTTATTCTCAAGGCAGTCTAGAAAGGTAACGTAGCTTTATGTATTCGTATATTTTTAATATTCTTCATTGACTTTATTTGTTTGGATGATTTGCAATTTACATCCTTTTTGTTTAAATTTATTATTAATAAGATATTTCTTTCAGTTTTCTTCTTTAAAATCTATATTCCAAGAAATTCTAAATTACTTTATTAATTTTAAATCTAAATTTTAAACAATTTATAACAAATTCATAAAACCTTATTAATCTTGTTTACAACTTATTTTCGAGTAATATTCTTCATTTTAGGCAACTTAAATACAAACCATTTTTTTAATATTATGGAATCTTTTATTCTTCTCTTAACCGGATGTAAGACCCCATTAAGGAGCTGCAATTGATCTCAAAGCTTTGTTGTTGGTTTTTTTTTTCACCAATCAGTCAGATTTATCACCGGAAATGGTGTTATTTACTCAACAAAAAAAAAAAGTCAGATTACAAAAAAAAAATGAACATAACGATCTACTTTCTGTAAGTTTATTCAATTGCTAACAAATCTTGAATTGAAAATAAAAATATTGCTGAAAGAACATGAAAACTTGCATTCCTTAAAACTTGCTGAATTTTTTTTTTTTTAACGTCCTGAAAATAATACAAATAAAACAAGAAATATCATAATTTATTTTTAAATTTTAAAATCTGCCGAATACAAACTAATTACCATCTTCTGAAAAGTTTAATTAATTTCGACATTTGCTCAATCACATTAAGCACGCGCAACTTAATAAATCAATAAAAAGGACTAATATGCTTTGTCAAATCTAAAAAAATAGAGAAATTCACTCTTTGGGTTATGTTGTTTTGCTATACAAATTTTCAAAATCTTTTCTCGGCAAGAGTCCATTTGGAAAAATTCTCAAATTCAAAGGTAAAATGCAGGAAAAGTGCATCTAAATTTGCAAGATGATCCATCCATGATTTGCAAGTTATTGGAAGGCTTAAAGAATAATGCAATTTTCTAAGGTTTCTAATAACAGTAAATTGGAAACCTTATATAGCCTATAATTTCTATTCTTGACGTTTTACATCGTTTTGCGATTTGTTATTCCAAGGTCTTTTAGTTTAATGTTTAGTTGTCAATGTTGGATGTTAATTGTTAATGACGTAATTATCCATTTCAGTCATAATTCATTATTACGCTTTGTATATTTGATATCAAATTGCAAATTAAATTCAGTGATTATATCAATATCAATATCTTTACAAATATCAATAAATTTGAATCTGTAAACATTGTAAATAAGAGGAATTGCTGTCATAGGAAATATTTGAATCTACAATATTTGTTATAATTAGGAAGAATGGTAAAGAAATCCGTTTGTTAAGATTGGGAATAGTACTGTAGAAAGAAAGTAAATGGATTCGTTTGAACCATTAACCAACTGACTCATTATAACAGTTGACAGCATTTTGAGTTTAGAGAAACTTGAATCTTACTTCCCACTTTCAGTAAATGAGTTCAAATTTTAATTACAGTAATAATTTTAAGAACTTTAGCAAGTGATAAAAAGTGATAATTAAGATCTTCCTTGGCTCATCAGGTGCTGAAGATGTACTCTGCACGATTCAATGATCATCGGGATTACTTGAGATTGGGGTGGTCAGCCCAACGCTTGCTCCCATGAAAGAAACCCGTTTTTCATTTTACAGAGGAAAAAATAACCTAGAAAACATCACCGACTTCCGCCGGAATTTGAACAGGCTCTTCCAGCCCAAGTGATAAAAAGATGTTAAAAAAAAAGTAAAAGAGCGGGTTGATTATTTGTTGAATAGAATTAATTTTGATATTCCATTCAAGTTAGAATCTTTATAATTTATAAGAATAATAATAAATCACAGTAGTAAATAGTGGTGAATGTGGAATTACGGAAATAGCAATTGTTGTAATCACAGACTAACTTTCTTAGTTTTGATATTTGTGGTTGAAAATAGGAATATATAGGCCCTATTCAAGTAAGTAAAAATTATTAATTTTCTTAAATTGAGAATCTTTTATCTTATTTCTTTGTTAAACAAATTCAATTAATGACGTTATATTTGGTAATTATTTTGCATTACTTAGTTTTGTTTGTACTTATTAGATAATACAGATCATTACAATTAATAATATTGATCATTAGAATTAATAATATAAATCACTAAAGTACTCTTTAATCGCTTAAAAATAAATTTTAATTTTAAAAATTAGATGGAAATCTCGATTTAATTAATAATAATTACAAGTTTAATGAAATAGGGATAATACAGAGAATCTCTGAAATAATGCAGAGGTTCAAAGACATATAATATAAAAGGGAAATTTGTGTGTATGTGTGTATCTCTGTGACAAATGTTTACACCATACTTCCCAACATATGGCGAACTTGAAATTTCGCATGTGGATAGGTAGACATATGCATTCATTTTGTAGACAATAGAAAAAGTATAAAATAACCTTTTTTATTTTTTATTTTTTTAGGAGGGGGGGGGATATGACCATGAACTTTCTTGAAAGCGCCACATATGTACCTGGAGACTATAATTGGGCTATAAAAATATTGTTATTCAACAATTGGAACTACAATATTGTTCTGCATAATAGCGCCGCAGATTAATCTAGTGGCGACAATTGGAATGAAAATACTATTGTGCGTTGCAATTAAACGGGAGGCAAAAACTAGAACTATGGAGTATAAACGGGAGGACGGTGAGGGGGTAGGCACAGATTGTTTAAGGATACTTCTACGGGGTTTATGGAATAGCTATAGATTTTCGTGGTAGATATAGATTTGTAATGATCACATGATTTTTTTTTTAACTGATAAATGTTTTAAGCGATAGAGGTGTGGAGAAGGGGAGATAGAAGTAGGAAGTTAGGATCTCGAGTTAAAAAATTCAAATATAATATTTTGTACCTATCACGTGATTTATATACCAGCCTGGAGAGTTTCGAAGTGATCTCACAATTTCAATTTCTTCCTCATCCACATCAAAACAACTCTTTTTTTGTAGCCCATACGTAGAACGGGTAATCAGCTAGATTTTTTACAATCAAACATGTTTTTGCTCATTTTTTTCTTTGAAATTCTTTCCTTTGCTTAAATGAATTAGGACTAAGAAAATCGTATAATATATATGATGAATTTAACTTTAGAGAAATAACTTTGAGATGGAAAAAAAAAATGAATTATCAACGAAAGGGTTTCAGCAGCTTTCTGTAATGCTTCCTCAGACATTTATTCTCTATGTACCACCAACTGAATACCAGTGAAGAAGATTAAGAAAAAAGAGGCTCTTCGAAAACAAACAAACAAAGTTTAAAACATACAAATTAAGTTCAAAAATACATCATTTCGATTAAAATTAAATCGCTCATTAACAGGAATTGTATAGTAATTTTACGAAGAGCCCAAAACGAACAACTGGAAGAGAAGATTAAGGAGAAAGAAGTTCTTAGATACAGTCAATTTCAAATCATGAATATTAAAGCAAGAGAAAGGTCTCACAAATTGACAAACGGATAGAAGATTTAAAAAAAAAAAATTTCTTAAAAAAAATAAAAATATAAATGTAAAATATCCCCCCCCCCAAAAAAAAAAAAAAAGTTGTTTCTTTAAAGCATAACCCTTTTAAATTGGCCAACAGCCATTGTTATTTTTTTTTCTTTCTCTTTTTTATTTTAATTTTTTTTTTTTTTGTATTTACGTTTTACAAAATTACAAAATTTCGTCGAATTGAAAATTGTAATGCAAATTAGGAAACCTGCAGAAACGCTGTTTTACAATCATTGAGTTGAACTTTAACCTTCTCGGTTTAATTCGTGTTACTTTAATTTCAGCTTAAAAAAATCCTGGAGATCGTAAAGTTGTGGAAATTTGAATAGCGAAGTGGTTTTTCTCCGAAGAGGACTTATTTGAAGACGTTCTAAAATTATCTCAATAAAAATGTTAATTTACCTTCCAATGGGACTGGGGAGATTGGGAAATACAATTTACAATCGTGGAACACCGTATTTTAAGACAGAGCCCTCCCCCTCTTTCCCTTTTAAAGCGGCTCCATTTTATAAAGTGAGGTTTTTCTCCTTGTGTTCTCGGTGAAAGATTATTCCATTGACCTGTACGGGTACTTTATGACTGAGAGGGTTGTTGAGAGGGGCGTGGATAGACACATTTGCGAGTGTGGGTGTCTCCCCGAGAAGTGTACTCACGTTCGATCAGCAGTCGGCCGTAAAGTTCGATCAATACACCAGTTATACGTACCCAGTGCAATTTCGCAGGGGAGTTTCCCGCTCTTCTTACGATGGAACATTGAATTGAATGGAATTCACCGATAAATTTCGCTCCAAAAGAGTATTCGGCGCCTAAATGTGCAAATACCCGTCGGGAGATTCGACTGGATAAGGCATTGATGTTGGGTATTTTCTTGTTCTCTCGGTTTACACATTTTATGGCGGGTTAATTTTACATTGCGTTCTCCAACCTAAAATTACCCTTGATAAATGAATAGTAGAACGTCTACTTTGAAGATTGAATTGGAAAATGTAATCTGGAGAAACTGTTGTACGAGATTTTGAACAAAATTTCAGCTATTTTCCTAGTATAGTGTTATGGAAGCCTAGTTCTGTCAAGACATGCGTGAAAATAAAGCATCACTGAAAAAAAAGCGTAAAAAATGAATTACGTTTGCTGCTTCCCTTTACAAATCACATGTAATGTACTTCACATCTAACAATGCAAGAAAAATCTTTAATGCAATGTGAGGATTTAAATGAATATTATTACGCAAATACATAAAACTCACTCAAACGTTACAAGCAAGACTGTTTTCCTGGGATACTGTTTTCCCAACGCTTTCTGGCAAACACTTTTAAAATACTTTTCCATTTATAATTTTCTACAAAATAAATTTCTCTTTAAATATATAGATAAGTTATATTTCTTTTTCAAAATAAAAATACCTTACTTATATCTTAAATTTAAGAAGACCAAAAAAATAATAAAATTAAAATTGAAACCCGAAACGGTTACCGTATCCGATTCCCAACAAAATATCCAAAATAAGCTCAGTGATTTTTGCTTTTTGATATTGTTTAGTTTTTGTGCGGTTTTGAATTAACTTGGTCCGCACGTTAATTTTGATTTAATTACTAAAATTAAAAACTGACACGAATTTTTCTAAAAATTAATGCAATACTTCTACAATCTCTTTCTTAATATAAAGTACCGTAATATTTGGATAATTTTTTTTTCCTGAATTTTTTCAGTTGCGTTTCAGAATTTTTCTGTTAAGTATTTTAGCCGCGATTTCATGATGTTAGTTTGGTTTTGTAGAAATGGTAGAAATAAAATACTGAATCTTATTTCTTTATAATTTGTATTTCCTAACTACAAACGTAAGATGGACGAACTCAAGGTCTATTCACTCTCCGCCTCAACAAAAAAAGAATTAGATGCGAATCATAAAATATATAGGAATTAATACTTTATTTTTTTCTTTATCATCCATGTCTTCAAAGTTTTTCAGTATTTTCCCATATTTTTCCCATTTCTAATCAACTTACCTAGATATGTATTAGCAAACATAGTAGCGAACACAGTTATGTTAGTTACATTAATTAAAAAAATATAATAATAATATTTCATTATCAAACATTATGAGCGAAATAATAACAATAAAAAAACCTTACAGTCGTCTTTCAAAATTTACCTGTCATATTTTATTAATGCTATGGATTGTAAAGAAAGTATATTTCTCTCGACTATAATTTTACTCCATTCGTTGTTTGTTAGTTAAATAGTATCACAGTTAGAATATTTAAAAATGACTTTTTTATTTTTTAAATACGTTTCCAGGAAATTAAGCAAAATATTATATACTGATATGGAAATTATACAATTACAGTATTATAATACTTTAGTAAAGCATAAAAGTAACTCCATATAACTCCTTCATAATATTTAAAATGTTTATTTAAATACTAAAAATAGCAAATTTTCGGGAACGTAATACATAATTCCTTTCCTCAAGCCAAAATAAGAATAAATGAAACTAACAATAATATATAAACGAAGAACATCAACAATATAAAAATTACACTTCAAAGTGAATGACATAAAATTGTTATAACAATGATACTTGAATCACAGGGTAAATTTATAAATAATGACAAGAATTAACGTTTGCAAGAACAATGAGTTGATTAAAGTTAATAATTTAAAGAATTTGTACCAGTGATAGTAACACCATATTTATTGTCTGCTTTAATAAAGTCTCTAATTAAACCAATGGTGATGGGGTCAACTTTGATGCCTTCGTATCTATTAAAGTTGCTGTTTTTTGTACACTTTGAAGTGTAATTTTTATATTGTTGATGTTCTTCCTTTATGTATTATTGTTAGTTTCACTTATTCTTATTTTGGCTTGAGGAAGGGAATTATGTATTACGTTCCCGAAAATTTGCTATTTTTAGTATTTAAATAAACATTTTAAATACTATGAAGGAGTTATATGGAGTTACTTTTATGCTTTACTAAATATGAAAAGAAGAGATCTTGTAGAGGAGTTTGGTATTATAATACTTTATTAATTTGATCATTAACTTACGATCTTCAAACTTTAAAAAAACAAATTAACTTAATGCTTTCTTTATTTCAATTGTGTGTGTGTGTGTGTGTTTTTCTTTTATTTTATTTATTAAAAGCAAGGTATTCGACGTTCAAATGGCTGTATTATGTTTTGCTATCTATTGTGGTTTCTTTGATGTTTTTCCCTTTTTCTGGAGGGAATAAATTCCTTTCCATTCTTTTTTGTTTTTCATCAAATTACATCATTCAAATGCAGCTTATGGCTAACGATGTTCTTTCGTCATGCAATAAAATAATTTCGTTTTGTATACATTTGTATACATTGCCTCTGCTGGCAATGCCCTTTCCGGTTTTCCAAAGCTTCCGGAATGCTTCCGTCTGCCTCGCAATGAAAACTTATCGCCTTCAGAGAAAAGAAAAGCGAGCAATAAAAAAAAAAAAAGCAGTGAAAAAAAAAAAGCGAGAAACGTAATTCTCGGCTAAACTATCACTCCAACCACTGATTGTTTCAATTCGGTTTGTGTTGTTGTCGACGCATCGCCCGCAGCTTGATGTTCGCGCCTTGCAAAGTAAAAAAGGGCGGATTAAATTAGCCTGCACTGCATGCAAATAATATATACGGTTTCCATTTAGCACCCTAGTGTTTTAACGAGAGGAGTGCTGCTCTTTTTTCTTTCTACTTCTGGGACCACCTACTGATGTCTCTAGAGTCTGTGTTTGCATGCAAAGGCTGAAGAGATTGTCCCTGTCATAACAGGTCACCAGGCGCACGGTGAGACACAGATGACTGCCTTCCTCCGCTTTTTTTTTTTCCTCTCTTCACTTCCCGTCGTCACTCTCCGACACCCACTGCTGTTTCGCTGTTACATTAGACAACTTCCTAGGATTCCTCGACCAACGATGAGTGATTGCGGCACCACCGGCACTGTCCGACTGTAGGCAAGTTCAGTGCGTGATTTATGGGTTGGATATATTTCTTCCTGAAGCGCAACTTCCATCCATAAACATGGAGATTGTGCGATAAAGCAAGTAGATCGTGCAGAGATGATCATTAGGCACAACACACCCTTTTTTATGAGTATCGCCTGCAAAATATCTCAAATTTAATTGGACACTGTAGAAAATATTAGTAATGAAAACAATAGAGAAAGAAAAAAAAGTTCGAAAGTACTTCGAAAAAAAATTGAAACTTATAACTATAAGTGATTGCTAATTAGTTAGTTAGTTATAGTGTGTTTAATGGCACAAGGGCAGTGTTGCTGATGCTGCGCCAAGAAAGATAAAGTAAATAATTACATACATTACAATAAAGAGTAAATCAAATCTAAAATTCAGGAAAATTAGATTATAAAAGACTAACATATATAAATAAAAACTGTGGAATAAAGGAAAATGTTACTGTATTTGTAATAGGATTAAAGTATAAACTACTTAAAATTAAGAAAATAACGACGGAAATAAAATACAGTAGAATCTCATTATAACGGACTAATAGGGGCTGAAGGTTGTCCGTTTTAATGAAAGTCCGGTTTATAACAAATAATTCTTACAGCGGTGTAATGCAGCAGGGTGTATATCAATGAAAGTACAATAAGTGTTTATACAATAAAGTGGTTTATCATATCAAATAAAAAATAGCCTTCAACATAGTAGGTTGATTTGAAAAAGATGTGTACGTATACACTGCATTAATCTTTAGAACAAGAAGATCCTGGTTCATGTTAATTTCTTACATTCATTGGTTTGAAAAAATAATTTATTTTCTGCTGGGTTTGTTTGCTGCTTATTTCTTCAGTTAATAACTGACGGAGGTGCCGTAAGTGTTCGTAATAGGCAAACACATTTTCATTTGCCGATTGTTCAGCATATTGAATAACAAAATTTAAATGGTCTTTCACTTCGCTCACTTTAATTCTAGGCTGACAATTTTTTTTAAAACTGTCCGTTATAAGCGACGTCTGTTATAATAGGGTCCGTTATAATGAGGTTCTACTGCACCAATAAACTTTACAAAATCCATAAATTTATTAATTTAACTTCAAAAAAAATTATAAAAAATCTAAAGAATTATAAAAGATTAGCAAAGCCACATAAACTTTAGAATCGTTCAAGTAAAAGGTCAGTGTTATTTAAAAGCAAGGAATTGTGTAAAGGCGTTTGATATTTAACCAGAGGATAGAAATATTGGTGACAATGGTTATTAAGAGTAGGACAAACAACTAAAATATGAACAGTTAAAATGACGTAAAAAACAAATAAATAGATATTTGGTTTCAGTTTTGCGTGCGTAATAACAGTGTCTTGTTGTCGATTCTATACATTCAAGAACAAGTCTCATCTGACGGGATTTGTTAGAATGAAAATTACTCCAGTAGATCTTCAAGTGAGATCGAATGATTGTTTTAATTTTTTTTTTAACTTCAGTTATCCTTTCAATAAAACTATATACTGTATATAAACTCTAAATATTTACAGAGTTTTAATTGTAAATTTTAGTCTTGGTTAAAATAGCCTTCTTTATACTTATTAATTTATTTTACGATTCACAAACAAAATGATAAAAACAGTCAGTATAATATGATTTTCTAAAAATAAGAAATTTACAAATTTAATAATAAAAGGGGATTTTTAGAACTTTAGATGGAAATTTCACAGCATACAAATATCAATTCGGCCAATGTCAATAAATTGTTATTTGGAAATTATTAATTATTTAAAATAACATTTTCATTTAGATGCTAAATTTTTGGATTTAATTAAAAGCAATCGATTCTATTCGTACTCTTAATATAAATAATATTACCATTTGGAATCTACAGTTAAAAGAAAAATTATTGAAGCAATTTTCTTTATCAAATTAAAAAAAATGCATTGTAATAGTAGTTGTTTTTAAATTGTTATAAATTATAAATCTACTTTCATTGCTGTTTTTTTTTATTATAAGGGCAATTGTAAATAATAATGGTAAAACATTTTGAATAAAATAACTTTTTTACAGTTTTCTTCCGACTTATTTCCTTTCTATTTAAAATTAATAATCAGAAAATGTAGAAAACAAGTAGGTGCTTTAGAAATGCAAAATAATTTTTATTAAATTAAAGACAGGAGCTAATATATTCCAATTAAGCGCATTGAAAACTGTTGTCAGGTTAGAATTTTATTATTTTTTTTTATTATTTTTTATAATTTCTCAAAACTGATAAATAACTATTCTAATGATTACACAAGTTATCTTTGTGACAAATTTAACTATTTATCACATTATTTTTATTAATCAAAATAACAAAATAGCGAAAATAATAAAATAATTAAAAAAAATCAATTCTGGATACGTGAGTATTGCTTAATAAATATTAATGTAATAGATTACAAAAAAAAAAAAAAAAAAAAAAACTGAATGTAATAAAACTGAATGATCTGCGAAGCTTACACATTTAAGAAGCACAGATTTCAGACTTAAAAATGATAAGACTTTAAATGACAATAATTATTAGATTTTATTTGTAAATTATTACATCTAATAGTTTTTATGTTTCATTGAAATCAAAAGAACAATTGTAATTCACTGAACATGCGAATCTTACTAATTCATCTGGGGTTTTTTTCTTTGTTTGTCGTTTCGTTAGTCTATTCATTTGTACCTGTATCACTTTAAAAGGGTTGGACGGATTTTTTTCTTAAATTTTGCTACGACGCTTCTTTAGATACAGGTGCTTGTATTTTGGTCTTTACCTTTCCCATCCCTTAAAAATTATACCGAAATTTCTCGTTAAAACAGTTGGGCTGATTTTTCTTAAAATTTGATATGTTGGTTCAACTTAAAAATACGATCAAAATGTTTTAGTCTCATTACCTCCCCCATATCTCAAAACGGAGTCCTCCAGCACTGCGTTTTCAGTACCTGCCATGCAAGGAATTGTTGAACTAGATTTAGTTGTTGAACTAGAAGGGTTGTGTAAGTTTTAATACTAGATTTAGCTAATCAGGTACAGCCGTATGGTTAAAGCTCTGACTTGCCGCACATCTGAACTGGTTTCGAATCCCAGAGCAGATATGGACATTTCCTTTCTTTCCTGTGCTTGTCTATTTCTTCTTTTGTTGCTCTCCTTCCGCCGTCTATGGCCTTTCTGAAATTTTAGGATTTGTCCAATAAGCGGTACTAGTGGTACATAAATAAGTGGTAAATAAGTACATAAATAAATACTAGATTTACGCTCAGTATCTATCTTGTAATGGGGACTGAACATCTAGCAAATGGGAGGGAGAATAATTATGAGGACTGGGTAGAGTAGGAAGATCAAAATATTCGTTTTCAAATTTTTTTAATTAAATTCGACCTTAAATAAGCATTTTAAACCCTTTCAGCGATGAATTCGGACGTCCTTTTGGAGAGATGGGAGAAGTGGAGACCAAAATAACTATGCTTATATGATACCAAATGTTAATGAAATCCTTCCAACCGTTTTAATGTGGTGCAAACAAACAAAAGGACAAAGAAGTGCTCAAGTGGAGAACAGAAAATGTCTCCTTCAATAATTATAAATATTTCTTGGCGGAAATGGGAATTTTTAAAATAAACCTTACTCTAATCCGTGAATAGTAAGAATCAATGTAAATAGTTTTTTGCATTTTATCTTTTGTTGGAATGTAGATTTTGGATATTTAGCTTTTTAATTGCTGAATTGTGTCTTACGATATTGTTTACATAAACTACCGCTGGATTCATTAGTTTGTTAAATGATATCATAAATGAATAAATGTTTATGTTTCTATTTGTGGGAAAAAAAAAACCTGTATTTACTTTGAAGTTTCCGAACAACTTAAGCTTAATAAAGTGTAAATCTCTGCGGAGAAGCAGTGAAACGAGAGAGAAAATGAATTTTGAGTAAATATTTGCAAAGTTGAATTCAAATAAAACATTATTTTGATTTATTTTTAATTAATAGTCAGGTAATCCTCATGAAAAAGCAGAAACTGAAGATGGAAGTTACAGAGCTTTAAAATATAATCAAAATAAATAAAGAGGAGCTGCTTAAGAAAACTATCAATTTTGGAATTTATCTTTTACAATAGTTTAGTCAGAAAAGAAATTAACAGATAAAAATCTCATGACGTAACTAGACAAAGAAAAAAGCCTTTCCTATTTTCATTACAGATATATTTGTCAGATAAATAGACATCCCAGGAGAATCCTGACAATGTGAAGGACCACTTACCGTGAGGTTGGAGCCAATTTCGTATTTAAATCATTCACGGTCATTTTAAATAACCAAATAATCGTATTTGTATTTGTAATATAAGTATGCAATTTTAAAGAAATCAGTGAAGTCATTTTAGCTATGAATTTCGAGGGTCATTTTTGAGTGATAAGAAGGTTTGAGACCAAAGTAATGTTCTTATGTTGGTAATTGAAGACCACAAACAATTTCCATTTAGTAATTTTATGGAAATCTATACAGCTGTTTTAAATGTAATGCTCATAAAAACAGGCAAATGGATAAACATAAGAATATTCGTGTTTATTTGTCTTAATTATTAAAATTCATTTTATTTAATTTCAAAAATAATCAATATTTCAAAAAACGATAATAAAGACATTATAAGTAACATTAAAAAAAAAAAGCTAAGACTAGGCTGTAGAGACTAATAATAAGATAAATCCTTCTGACTGCCTATACGAAAACTAATTTATCGGACTACAATTTTAGTAATTTATTTTATTTTCACTTTTAAAATTTAAACAAATACGATGATAATAATATAAAAAAAATTCAGACCAAAACATTTTTGTTAGATTTTTTTTATTTTGGAAGATAGTGTCCAGATTTTTTAAACTTTTAACAGAGCTGTAAAAAAAAGATCGTTTTTGAAATTGAATAATGCTAGGCGAACACGGAGCAATTTGAGGCAATATTATTGGGACAAGATGGCCCAATTTGATTGCAGACAACCGGTATCAAGCGCGAACACAGAGTTTTTCCTGAACCAACATTGCCCTGAATATGTTTACTTACGGCGCTTCTCACAAGGGAGAGCTAAAGAGAGAGCGTGTTTTCGTACAGAATTGCTATAGTATTAAACGCCGTCCCTCTGTAGAAATCAATTTTTTTCATTATCAATTCTTTCATTATCAATTGACAAAATGTTGTTGTTGGAATTATCTGTTTTGGGCCGACCCATTTTGCTGATTTTAAGCCTTGTTTCTCAAAGAAAATGGCCGGCGTGAGTGACTGAATTTCCGATGTTCAAAGTCTGGCCTCCTTCGACGTCAGCATTGTCACGTGATTTCATCCGTTCATTTGATTCGCTTTCGTACCAGTAATATTTTAGTCAAGTCTTTATTCAAGAAAATGAAAATACACAAATTATATTTTCTAATAAAATTCAAGTTTTCTGTGTAGTTAGTAATTTATTTATCATAATTTTAAGAAAAGTTGTGTATTGATGTTCTAGGTCTCCTTAACGGTTTTATATCGAAATTCGTAGGGAAATGATTTTGAATCTAATTCGTATACAACTCACATATGCTTCAGCTTTCTGAAATGAGTAGTTTTTTTTAATTATTGTCAGTATTTAGATGTAATTTCATTGGTTTTGGTATTCTCTATGTATAATCAACAGCCATTTAAAAACCAAACTAAAATTTCATCTTCCTAAAATACATAATGCTGACAAACCTCGATGGCCTATGTGGGACAAACGGACATAATTAAAAACAATATTTTTTTTTTGGCTTTCAGATATTATATTAAGCATAGCAAACATAAGACCTAATCTTAAATACAAACTTTTGTTAATTTTGGTAACTAAGTTTTCCAACAGATTACAAAAGAAATAACAGCAGCTTTATTAAAGGAACAAATGTGACTATTTTAGGCCTCTTACACACGACGCCACGACGGGGTCGTGAATGTTACTTTTTGTCACCAAACACATTCCATCAGTTAAAGCTCAATCTACAAAATAGATTTGGGAGAAGCGTTTGTTGCTGTTTTGCTGTTATCGGGGTTACGGAAAGGGCGAAAAGTGATAGAAATAGAGGATATTGGGTGCACTCAATGGTACAGAACCATTTATTTACAAGCTCCTCCCAATTTTTCTTCTTCCACTCTCTTTTGGAATACTCTTCAGGTCCCACAGGACAGTCCTTGACTCAATTTCTGCTATGAATTTTTTAGTGTCAAATTCCCCATCGTCTAAAGTGGTTTCCTTTTAATCATTTTCTTAAACACTTTTCAAAAGGCAATGCACAGCAAACCACGGATGGCAGCAACGAAAATCGCGTTTCGTGTGAAGCTACTCATGTGAGGCAACGCAATGACGTTGTGGCGCGGCTAAATTGGCCGCGTGAAAAATCGTGTCATGTCGCCACCATGTCTGAAAGGTCCCATTCAATGTGTGTGTGTTGATGTGTTGGAACCACTATAGTGTAAGAGTAAGAACAAAATTAGATAAAAAATAAAAAAGTAAATTAACACAACTTCATTTGAAATCCGACGAAGTTTTATTTTTTATTTTTTATATTTTATATTTATATGTATTCGCCCTTTTTTTCTCTTCATGTAAAAAATAAAAGTACAAATAAAATTAAACCTCTTATAAAACGACGGTTTAGAACGATTTTATTTTTTATTGTAAATTTAAACTTATTTTGTATTTTTCATTAATGTATTTCAAGAAAAGTTGTTTATTATCACCATTATAGAAAGCTATAAGTTGATCACAAAAATTTTGATAAACCGTATTTTGTGAGATTTTTTTAAAATTAGATTATAATAAGCAAGCAATTAATTTAATGAATCTGTTCTCTTCTCTTTATTAAATTGTTTACATATTTTTATAGCGATGCCAAAGATTGAAGACTCTTAAGAAAATATGTTAGAGATATACTAATACGTAGAGGTTAGAGTATTCAATATTTCATTTGTTTTTGAGGGCATTTATTCTTTGAATGGGAATCCGAATCTGAGATCCACTGTTTCTAATGGGTTACTATTGCAGTCTTGATGAAAGCAAGAGTGCAGCAATTTGAATATGGACTTTAATATAGTAAATTTATAAATACAATTATAAGTTATTTGGATATGTATTATTATATTGTAGACTCTTAGATTTAAACTTTTAGATTCTTTCATTCCCTGTATAATCGTATTCAACCAGGCTTAGAAAAATGTTTGATAGATGCGCAATTTTGAATACATGATTTTATTTTTTATACATTACTTGCATCTTAAAATTACTCCTACTTTCTAAATATAAATATAAGTAAATATAACAATATATGTATTTTATAATCAGAATTTTTGTTTCAGCAATATTAGATAACTTAAGTAGGAATAATAATTATAATTATCATTAGCGAGTTAAGGCCGCGCGATTAGCGTTGTCGCTAAGACACTGGCCTCTCACCTCTGAGTTCCGAGGTTCGATTCTCATACGGGTTTCGTAATGGTGGACGATCCGCGCTGGGCAGGTTTTCTTGAGGTTCTCCCATTTCCTCTGCGAGTCCCCACCATACATTCTCCGTCTGTCCTCCTTTCCGTGGGTTGGCACAATAGATCTTTCAGGTCGCAGCGCTTGGCTTTCCTGCCACCCACATTCACCCCCAGTAATAATAAAAAAAATTAGAGAGTAAATTATATATACAGTATTTCATGAGTTTACGTGGTTTTATTTATTTATTTTTTTTTGTGTAAGTGGTTTTTTTTTAGTTTTATTGAATATTTTTTTCTTTTGAATAATCAATTGAATTTCATTTGATGAACGAGTTACAATCCTAAATACCACCACGCCCATTAGTTAATGGATTAAACAACAAAGAATTTGAAATAGGCCTAACAAAGAATTATAGGCCTAAGTTATAGTTTATTTTTTACTTAAATGTAATTTTGAAATTAATGGATATTTCCACTTATTACTAATCCATTTATTTATATGTTCATATAACAGTATTTTAAATCTTTCCTTGTTAGCCAAAAAAAAATCACACATATTCCGTGCATTCTAGTAAATATTTCTATTATTCAGCAAAAGCTTCAAAGCGAGACGAATCATGAAGAAGTCCTTCACACCAGAAATGCAAAATCCTTTTTGATCACCAATGACTTATTTGAATGTGAGCTTTGTCTGTTACACTTGTTGCTTTGCTTTTCGCCGCGGGACTGAGGATGAGTTTCCGTTTCAGACGCTTTAATCAGATGATGAAGTGTTCACGGTGATTGAAGTTGAAGGACGAATTTAGCCCAACATGACGCGAGCAATAGTTCTGCCCCGATGAGAGAGGCCTTTGTTTTCGCCTGAAATAGACTCAATCATGTTACTAAATATGGGAGAAAATCCCTGACAATAATAGTCGGGCTTTTATTCGAGTTTCTTTTTACTTTTGTCGCTTGTAATTATTGTTCGCATTAGCGAGAATTGATTTCCCTTGTATCGATTGTGGAATCATCCGCTCTTGTCAGTCGAAGCAGATGATTTCTCTTCGTACAGATTTAGCCAATAAGTCATTCTGGGAACAGGGGATGATTAGAAACGAACCGAATAAGTCGCAGAATAAAAGATACATGAATAAATTAGACAAATACAAGATTTCAAAAAAATGAAATAATAAAACGAAGAAATTTCAACCCAAAATCTATTTTGAAATTTATTTACTATCTTTGGAAAAATAGCAAATAACTTCCTGAAATTAAAATTTTGAGTCATCTTTCGGAATAATAGGAAACTTATGTAAAGGTCAAAAGCAAAGCTGTCCCCCCCTCCCCCACATTCATTCTTCAATGAGAATTTCAGTAATCTATACAAAGAATTGAAACAAATATTAAAAAAAAAAATAAAAAAATAAAGATTATTTCTCTGAATTGTTATTAAATTTTGAATGATATATTAATGAAACACTTGTATTTTATTAAAAATAATAACTGGGCGAATCCAACTGATGAGATGTAAGAACATCGAAACAGTTTATCTTGGGTTCCCAGTATGAAATAGCTCAGTGGATCCTTAAATGTGTGCGTTTTTTATGCTTATTTTTATTATTTATACAATGCACGTTAAATGTTGCCAAAAATAATAATAATGTAATAATAATAATGTAATTTAAAGTTAATTTTTACTCAAATTTATTAAGTTAAAAATTTCTTTTTAACTCTTTTAATTTTTCTTTAAAATCTGCTATGAAGTAAGCTACAAACTTTAAACTTACAAAATTATTATAATTTTATAAAGCTTGGTTGACGATCCAAGCTCTTGAAATATGCAAGATTTTTATTTTTCAAAGAGAAAGGAAGATTAATGGCAAATATTAAAAAAAAAAATTTCGTTAGTTGCGACTTTTTTTTTAATAAATTCATTTTTAAAAAATATTTGAAGTAACTACTTCAAAACATATCGTTTTTGTGGTAACTAAGAGACCGGACTGAAGTTAGAACTATATAAAAAGATTATATTAATATTTGCAATGAATATTGATTGAAATCATTGAAATAAAAAGTAGTGGAAAAATAAACAATTGAGCGATTAATTGTTTTATGTTTGACGAGTGAGCGACTAATTATTCCAGGTAACGTAATCCCTGATTTTGGTTTATGTAAACATGAATGAATTGTTTGAAAATATTTTCTTTGCCTAATAACTATTGCATTGTTATTTCTATAGAATCTCTGAAGTCTATTATTCTGTTCTTGGAATTATTCCAGTAGTCGATTTTGTTGTGATTTTTATACAAATCTCACTTACTGTCGCATTCTTCCGTGAATATGTAATTTTTTTTCCAAAGAATTTGAAAGTTAACTTCTTCTTTACGGCATTAGAATATGTCCAAAAAATAAAAAGTTTGATTTCTTATTAACACGTGTTTTTTTGGACAATTTAAACGCATGTCTGTTGTAGCGTTCCTAACTAACTTGTAAAACGTCTTCCTTCAACAGTTATTATTATTATTATTATTATTATTATTATTATAAAAAATTCTTTATATTTTTTACTTGATTAATATAAAAAATGCGGAAAAAATTTCAAATGACTTTAAGCAGATGAGTTACTACCCGTTAAATGTTGACTAATTTTCTTTATTTACTTGACTATACAAGCAGTGGCGTACCAACGCCTTTGGGGGCCCGGGGCGGGAGTTCCATTATTCCACAACCAAAAAAAAAACAACGGAATCTCCAATTCAACAACCAAAAAAAAAACGAAATACTTGGGTGGATGGGGCCCCTAGGCTGACTGGTGGGGCCCCGCCTTGGTACTATACTGTTTACAAGTTTTTTTTTATAGTTAAATTGTTTGCTCTTTCTATTCATTGACGCATAGCGGAACGCGTTAAATTACAGAACGATATTAAAAGCAAAATAAAGTGTTTTTTAGGCTGCTACTGTCTAAACTTTTGGGTAGAGATTTTAGAGTCACTCTGTATATCCATGCTGTAGTCTTTCGTGAAATTTTTTTTTAGAATATCTGACAGGCTTATAACGGCTGTCTTTGAATTAATTGCAGTTGATAAAAAATTCCAATATTATTATTGTTGTTGTTGTTTATAAATAAAATTTCTGTAATACACATGTTTCATCAGTAAGAAATTATATTATACATACATTTAGAATTCACATGTTTTGTTTATCCTATTTTTCTACTCTAATCGTTCCTTTGCGGGAGGGCGTCAACCTGACCACCTGATCTCAAAATAATCAGGTCAGGAAATGCCGGGAACCTTACCACGAGTAGTGGAATACTTTAACCTAACTTACTTTATTCTTCCCATTATTTAATTTAATTATTTAATTATTTTTTCTTTTTTTTAAACTTATTATCATGACTTAATTGATTATTTTTTATTTATTTATTTATTTATTTATTTTCTTCTGACATTGTAATGGTTTTTTTTTTATTTTATTGTGTTTTTTTTTTTAATTTGTATTTCTTTTTATTTAGTTATCTAATTTTACTTCCATTGTAAAATCTATATGTTTATTATATTATAGCAATTGAATATTTTTGGATAATTCATTTTAATTTATGATCTCGATTATATATTTTTAATATTGATATATTTTTTATTGCAAAACCTATTTTTTACAAGAAATATATCACTTAAGTTTCACACTTAGTAACATGTATATAAAAAAAATGTGAATCTTTACCAAGTTAAAGTTATTATAAATTTGTCAACTTCACCTTAATTTCAAATGGAATATTTAAACTTGAACAAACAAAAACATGGCATAAAAATTGCTATTATGTCAACTCAATTATAGAGTCAGCTGAAGGTTTTAAGTTTTCTAATAGTTTAAATTAAATTGTTAAAATTAAAATAATATTGACTTTATAAATATGAGTTGAATTGAATTTATTATATAAAGTGCACTACTCAGATGAGTATAGCACTTATTACAAGCATGAAATATAATACATAGATTAATACAATTGAATATAGTATTTTTATATTAATTTATTTATACAATTTATAATTAAATTTAACTATTGCAAGATTTACATTAAACAGTTTAGTTAATCTTGGATTTAAAATTCATTGAAGAGCCATAAATTTTACAAAATTAATAAGCAGGATTGTGTACTAGCTAGTCCTTTCTGATTTTTCAAGGTAACACAAATCTAGAATTAATTTATATCATATGTATCATACATTCAAATTGTGAGTAGAATACAAATGTAAGTTTTACAGTTTTAGTTTATTATTTTTGAAATTGCAAAAGGTACTGACTGATTTTTCCGTGTCAGAATTGACCTCCATAAATTATGTAATGAGAGTATATATATATAATTCACATTATTTAGGCTGTTATTATATTAAATGCTGTAAATTAAGAATTTATATTTATTTTATAAGCATTCTGGTAACTTTAGAAACAAAAAATTAAAGTTTTACAGAATACAGATGATATGAAACTTTAAATTGGTCTATTTGTAATTCCATAAGCCACTTTTGAGGTTATTTTATTTGAAATGCAATAATTCGTGTCACGAGGCAAGTGTTGTATAACTTAAAATAGAATTACGAGAAAAAAAAAGAATCAAGAGATTACGTGTACAGACAACTTTACATCCCATCAAACTTTTTTATTATCAAATCTGCTTCTATCTTCTCGTTTTTTTCTCTCGTTTCGATGGAAATTAATAATATTTATTCCAGGAAAAATAAAGAAATGCATGTTATTCGGTTTCCAGATCCGTCTGATGACATACTTCCAAGAAGTAGGTATCTGCTTAAATGAGAAAAACAACGTGGCAGTTATGGCGTATCTCTTTACCAACACAGGACACATTGTAGTCCACATTCCCTACACTAAGATGCATGAAGCAACATTCCTGTTCGCTATCACACAACTGGTGCAACCTAATCTTCAAGTGGAGGTATCTGCTTTCCATTTGGCCCTGGAGGTATGCGATACCCGTCGTAAAGGCGACGCCATTGTAATAACGGAAGCTGTGAAAAAGGGTTATGGCATCAGCGGCCCCATAATCTCGTTCCCGTTTTAACTGAGATCCAATGAGCATGCGTTCAAGGCAACAGATTTTAACTGCTTTTTTGTGTGTGAATTTCACCAAAGTACAAAGCAAAGTAATTTCCTTAATTATTGTCACTTTGATGAATTTGACAATGAAAATCAAAGTAAATTAAAGAACTAATAATGCATTAAAATCTTAAATTGTTTCCATAGAATTTGAGGATCCTTGTTTCCTAAAATAATGACTAAATATTAAAAAAAGAAAAGTTATTTTTATTCCTTATCAATTTTTCCTATTTAATGAATTTCATTTTAATAATTTTATGAATTATTAAATTATCTGAAAATTAATGACAAGTTTTTAGAGTCGCCTCCATTGATAGACTTCTAATAAATTTTGTTAAAATTAAAGAGAATTTTGTTAGAATTAAATCAAATTGCATTGCCTTTTCAAACAGTTTCTTATTTTTTTTTTTTTTTTAACTAAGCCAATTGTCAGAATAGTTTCTTATACGACAAACTAGTTCATTATCTGCATTTGTACAGACCGCTATTTCAGAGAATGACTTGATATAAAAAAAAATGCTCCAAATGTATTGTTTAATAGTGTTTCTGTGTAATCTTCTTAATTTTAGCCTTTGAAGCAACACAAGAAATATAGAAACTACAGACATAATTTCGTTTGGTATTGTAGATCAGCTTATCCTCTTGAGCAGCGGTCGGCAACCCGCGGCCCGCGGGCCGCATGCGGCATACGAAGCGATTTGGTGCGGCCCGCGAGGCGTGTTGGAAGATTTTTTTTTGGTTGTTAAATTAAGATTTTCCTTTTTTATTTTTTGGTTGTTAAATTAAGATTTTCCGTTTTTTGTTTTTTTTTGGTTGTTAAATTAAGATTTTCCGTTTTTATTTTTTTTTTTTTTGGTTGTTAAATTAAGATTTTCCTTTTTTATTTTTTATTTTTTGGTTGTTAAATTAAGATTTTCCTTTTTTATTTTTTTTTTTTATGGTTGTTAAATTAAGATTTTCCTTTTTTAAGTTTTTTTTTTTGGTTGTTAAAAGAAGATTTTCCGATTTTTTTTATTTATTTTTTTTTTTTTGGTTATTAAAATAAGATTTTCCTTTTTGGCCCAAGTGCGGCCCGCAGTAATCCCCACATAACATATTTGGCCCTTTTACAACAAAAGGTTGCCGACCACTGCTCTTGATTTCAAGACGTTGCATAATAGTAGCCTCTCAAACATATTCTAAGTTTATTTTTAACTGATTATTTTTAACTTAATCGCATCCCATATTATATTGTACTACTTTATTTATACTTTACAAACATAGCTAATTCGGTTTACAGTGATTCAGATAAAGGGTGCAACGGTAGACTGGTCATATGACTTTTAGGGTTCTGTTCAGAGCGTACCTCACTTCAGGAGAAGCCTTATATCCCCGCTGTCTGTCTGTCCGTCCATCGCGAGAAATTCATATCTCAAGAACTACATATGCTAGAGACATGATCGTCGTTAAAAAAGTCTTTCCAAGACTAGCTCGTAGCCGTTGAGAACTCGTTTCTAGCTTGTGTGATTCTCAAGTTATAGGTCTCCTCTAGAATTTAGTCTTAATTTATATTTTTTGTTAAAATCTTGATAAAATATTAAAATTTTATTGAATTGTGTAATTCACACTATCGCATAAATATCTAATCTGATTCCTATTCAGAGAACACTATTTTCAAATCTATTCTCATGCAACTTATTCCCAGTTTGCAGACATTTTACTTTGAGATTTCTCATATTTTTTTCAACAAACTATAAAAATTAAACAAGATAAGTATTCGTAATAAAGCAGTCACAAACTAGGTAAATTCCAATTAGTCTTAGTCCAATTCTTTGTAAGGAGGGAAGAGGAAGTTAATTTCTCTGCCTCCAAATGATGCGTGAATAAGTTTGGTATTACAGCAAACTTATTTTATATCAAAGATGGGAAGATTTTTTTATAAGTGATAGTATTAAACTGTTATTTCGTCTTGTGATTTCACAAAATGCTAATTTAATTCCTAATATGTAGGAATTTAAATTATCAAAAAATTAATAAAAGATTGAATAAAAGTTTTGTTGTAAATTTGCAGGGGTTTTCTGGTTTCTGTGTTTACCTTTTAATTTAATTATAATTTTAATTCAGAATTTTCGTTTATGTACTATTTAAAATTTGAGTCTGGAACTTTGAACTCTGAAAAAAAAAAGAGAGAGAAGCACTGACTTTTGATTAAACAAAATTTTCCAAAATCTTTATAAAGAGATTTTTTGCTATTTTTTTTTTTATCTTTTGCTGTTTTTTTAGTTTTCAAGTAGATGTCCTGTTGAAATAAGCTGATAATTAATTAATTTAAAACATAAAAAATTCTAAGTAACGAGGAAAACAAAAATTTCCATGAAACTGTCAATTATGTTATTATTACAGATAAATATTTAAAAAATAATTTATAAGTTCCTAATAATTAATATGAAATAAATGCTAAAATAAATGAGTATTTTTCTTTATTTTGGTATTTGTTATGTTGTCTTTAGATCAAAGGCACTTAACCAAAAACGAAGAAGCTGATGCACGAGGGGCGAGCAGAGTTGTTAAGAGATTACAACAGGATTATTGTGGTAAAAAATTTAATTAAGGGAGATACTTTCAAAAATCGAGGGGGAGGGGGAATATAAGGGTGTGACGTCATTGCTTGTAGCGCCATCTACTGTCAGCGATATCAATTACGAAATTGCTTTATGGGAACCTTAAAGGATCCCATTACAGGCCTATGTGGCCCTTGCAGTCACCGAAGGTAAGGCTCGGCATTTCTATTCTAGGTTGAATTGATTGGCAGCCCCACGCCGCCTGCATTTAATCCCCAGGAAAGAAACCAGGTTCCCTAGGCCCATCTGCAGAAGAAAATCAGCGTGGAAAAATACCCGACCTCCGCCGTGGAGTGAATCCTGCTCCTCCACTCGCAGTCAAAAGCATTACCACTTGACTACCAGACTCAAAATAAATTTTGTGCTTCTAATTACTGCTAGAAAAGATCGTGATCTCTCTCTTAATTCAATTACATGAAAAGGACCGGCCTTTAACAATTGAAATATATCCAGTGATTATTATTTATTTATTTATTTATTTATTTATAATTTTTAAATAATTATAAATAAATAAATAACTTTTTAAATAGTTATTAATTAAAAAAAATGAAACAAAAAATGAATTTCAACACAAAAAGAACAGAAAACAAAACTATTCTTTTCGACAATTGAGCTAAGCTGACAATATTGAGACAAGTTAGACTCAGAAGCCAAACTGATCAACTCCATTTTTTGTAAATTTCTGAATTTTAGTATCTTAGCACATGATAAACCTTCATGACTTGTTCTCTTTGATCAAAAATAACTATATTTCGATATAAATTAGTAATCAAGTGCTCGGGTACTAAAGTTGTAGTAATTAGTTTTGTTACTTACACATAAAAGTCAAATTGATCAGTTTGGCTTACAATAGGCAACTTGATCCGTCAGCTATTTATTTTACAGAATACATTACAGAATATGATAATTTTGGAATCTACCCGGAAAATAATATATTCAGCATTTTGTGATAGAGATTGAGGAGATTTGTGGTTCAGTTGCAGCACGAATATCAGAAACAACATACTGAACTTAACTTTAATTTACAAATTTTGTGTCTTTTTTTCTATCTATAATTTAGTGCAAAACAGGTTTTTCTGTACATTGGTCAAAGAATGTACAGAACATAAAGGCAGACATTAATTAATGTTAGATAGTGTATAGTAGAGATGTAATATCACAATCTCCAGCTCAGTATTTAATTATTGTAAGCAGTTGTATTTGATTTATATACAGTACACGTGGGACGTTCTTCTGATTACACCACTGATGAGGTCTGGGTCAGTGGAGAAAAGTCATGAGGCAAGTGGATAATACGTATTTGGAAATCATTGTTAATAAGGCAATGCAGTATAAGAAAACGTAACACAGGAATGCTCAAAAGATATTGCTAACACTCCTCAAAGTAATCTCCAAAATTGACCACCGAAGGTTGTTTGGGAAGATGGAAAATAGCATTGGCTGCTTGGGTCATTAAAGTATTGGACCTCTCGCAGAAACTCCTTCAAAATTTCATCTTTGTTTGCAAGTGTTCCCACGCAACTGCAGCTTGAGTTTTGGAATCAAATCAAAGTCGCATGGATTCCTGTCTGACGATTACGAAAGGTGTTCCAAGACTTCCCACCCTCATCGACTTACTAAGCATGTGAAGGAGCTGCTGTGTGACATGTGGCATTATCGTGAAGAATGATGGCGTTGGACAGCAGCTCCCAAACGTTGGCAAAGTACGTTGGACAATCTTAAAGATTACTTGGAGAGGTATTAGTAATGTGTATTGAGCATTCCTGTGTGCCTTTGTCCACTTGCTCCTATGACGTTTCTCCACTGACCCCCATACGATATCAGTGGTGCCAATCAGAAGAACATCAAACAGGCTTTCAAACATATATTCTAGAATTGCAGTGTTGCCGCATGTTGGCAGATAATAAAATAGTTGCCATGACTACCATAACGGCCCATGTATATATAAATCATTATTTATTTATTTATTTATTTATTTATTTATTTATTTATTTATTTATTTATTTTTCTCTGTGATTTTTCACATTTACTTTAAAGCCATTTAAATATCATATAGTATTCCCTTTCATCTGTAAAAACAGCTCTATTAGATTTTCTAAATCCCATCTCTACAGCCTTTATGAAAACCAGGGACAGAGTCATCAGAGAATCTGTTCTCGATACCGTTTGCCATCAAACACTTGTTTATATTTAGGATTCGGGGAGAGAAAGGGTTGGGGGGATGTCAATATACGGACCCACTTAAAAGACTCTGCAAATATGAAATTAATAATCATTTAATCCTAATTCATAATTTAGAACCTTGTTTATAGTTGAAGTAACCTTTACACAATTTAATAATTATAACCAAAAACATTAAAAATTACTGAGAAGTAAAGTTTAACGTGAGTGGAAACTGACATAAAAGCGAAAGTTTTGTGCGTTGTTACTTTCCTCTTCATTAAAATTACTTTATAATATAGTATTCAATGGATAAATACTCCTCAATGAAAAAGTTTAACAATCCGTGTGCTAACTCAATTCATTTTCATAAAGTTCATGTCGTTTTACAAAAAAAAAAAAAATGAATAAATAAAGAAAAAAAATATTTGATTGTATATTTCTTAATCACACTATTGTTCTTTTCGTCATAAATTCATCTCTTATTATTTTTCTTGTCAAGCAGTTCTCTACGGTTCTCTCTAAGAAATGAATTACTCAGGATTTTCAACAAAAGTTTGTTGTTTCTCATATTTAAAGTATTATAAAGTGCTCGTAAAGTATAATGAAGTAACCTAAAGAACAGATTTAACGTGCCCTTATTTCTGATTTTGTTGTTGTAATGAGAGTAGTACACATTATAAAGTAATATAATAAAAATTGTTATTTAACGTCTTTGTATTCAATAATTACAATAATTTATTAATAATAATTATTATTTATTTATTATTATATATATATATATAAATAAGTAATTTAGATAATAGATATTATCTAAATATGTACAGCTTAAAGATTTTTTTTCCTTTTTGTAAGGCTAACGCTTCTCAGTGAATTAGTTAAACAAACATCTCAATACCTGTGCGGGAATCGTTCATGTAAATGTTGTTGTTATTTTCTTTCATCGACATATCTGCATTAGCCAATTTCTAAGAGAATCAACAGATTATTTTTGTGACCGATAGAAATCCTCTCCGATTTTTTTAAAAGGCTAATAATGCTATTAATACAATGATTTCTTTCATTAGGTCATTGTAACAATGAATTTAACTTATTTCTATTGATTACTGCAACGACAAATTATAAGTAGGCATACATCAATGTCAGTGTTAGTCATCCAAAGATTCAAAGAAATCTGATTGGTAGGACGAAGTATCAGATAATAATAGGCGTACGTGGCACTTCAGGTCGAAGGCTTTCCTTGACTAATCCCTTTAAGTAAATAGACCAACCGACCAAAATGAATAAATAATAAAGGAAATATTTATAAATAAAACTAGCATACCATTTTTACAAAAATACTCAGAACAGTCGAAACAGCATTTTTGAATGAAGCCTATGACTTCAGTGTTGGTGGCCTAAAATCTAAAAAAATGTGGAAATGTGAAATAAAGTATAGAATATATCATTGTACATCTTATACGATAAACAGATCGAACGATTTTTTCTAACAATTAACAAAAATAACATTGAAGAAACGTTAATGAAAGGAGCCATCTTACAGCGCAGCGTGATTCCCTCTATTGCGAAAGAGATGATCGATTGAGTTAAGAAATCATTTGAGGTATCATAGCAATGTTTGACGCTTGCTCCGTAATTCCCAAACGGTTTCTCCTAATTTATTAAACAGTTTGATTTGGTTTCGCTTATCCAATATTTACGAATTTACCGTGCGAAGTAAAATAAGCTCTTTTTTTACAATTTCCACCGATTAGATTAATAATGCATCTCATAAAATATTGATAAGCTAAAAAAGATCTTAATTTACGGAAGGTTAAAGACATCTTCCTAACATAAAAATTTATAATTTCGGTTTAATATATAATTAATAATAATATCGATTCAAATAGGATCTAGTGATAAGCTATGTAAAGTCATTTTTATTGAGAATTATGTGCAGAGCATTTATTCTAACCTTAGATATTTTAACATTGGAAAATACAATATATAAGGAAAAAAATTATAAAATGAAAAAAAGAAAAGAAAAAAGAAAAGTAAAAAAAAATTGAAGAAATCTGAAGAATTTAAAATTAACTCTCTTTCAAATGATGTTCCTGAAGGAAATTTTAAATAGTTTCCTTTATTGGAAGGTGCCAGCTATCTCCACACTTAGTCGTATTAAAAACTTAAAAAGCTTTAACGGATAAAATGACGTACGTATCGAGAACTTCTCCTGTCAGGTTTCTTTGTCAAATTATACTAAAAAAGTCCCCCCTACCTTATCATATCCTCCCTCATTGGGAATCGTTGAAGAGACTAAGTGTCGAGATAATTTTTAATTTGACTAAGTATCGAGATAGCTGGCATCTTCGATTACATTCACAACACGTTAAAATTAAGTTTTAAGCTTCCTTTATTTTTTAAGTTGTGATAAGACAAAAAAAAAAACATTTCCAGTTACAATAGTTGCTAAATAAGTTACTAAGCAGGACAAATTATCTATATAAAAAAATAATAATAATAAAATTAATAATATTTGATTACGTTGTTTAAATCATTTGGAACTTAATGGATTTTCTAAACTATTGATATCCATTGTTTAAAATATCTATAGAAATCCACTGTTTAAGATTCTAATGCTTTTCTATTGGAATTTTCTCATGCTATCCGACAAGGATCCGCTTGATCGGGTGGAAGAGATTTTGGATTAATTGAATCTTTAATAATTGTAGTACATTTTGTAGTACAAAGTACTACTTAAAAATACTTTTTATAATACATAATTTTTGTAATATTTTTTGTAATGATAGCAATATTGTAATGAACTATTTAACAATCATTGTTTTTTTTATTTAAGAAAAACTGCTACAAATATGGAAAATTAATTGTTTATTAATTTTAGTTTATTATTTTGAATCTACTTTAACCTTCTGGGTTTCAAAACAAGAAATTCCTTAAAGAATTAAAAGCGTACTTTTCTTACAAAGTTTTTTTTTTATTGCTTTTTTTTAAAAAAAATCGACAAAACATAAACAAGATTGTTTATTAACATACAATCATTATTTATTTAAGTTGCTTAAATTACATATAATTTATCTTAATCGCGATTTTAATCATTTATTTTAATGAAAGCATTAAAAGGATTAATAGATATCATTTTTTTTCCAGTTCTAATAAGTATATGGGCGTCGGGGTTTCAGGGGTTTGTCATCTTCTAGGCTTATTTTCTCTGCAAGGACCTACGGAGATAATTTCAGATACAAAAGTTAATTTTTCTCCTGTCCGTAAAGAAGCACAAGTTTCAAGAACTAGAAGAAAAATTCGGTTGAACAAAAGTTATTAGAGAACATAAGAACATGCAAAGACATTTTGAGTGAATGATGTTATTGCCTCACTTTCCTACAAAAGACGGATAAAATTGAATTAAGAAGATTATGATGGAAGAAGAACTGAAATTCATTATCTCAAAGATGTAGGCCTTTTCATGTTTATGGTAATATTACGTAATAGATAAATTTTATGTCTAAGAAAATAAGACAACAGAAATCTGTTATTTTATTTTCACTTACTTTTAATGGCGAAATGGACCATCATAATTTGAAAATTAAACAATTACTGTAAAAAAATTACTTTCAAATTTCTTGAAAACCCTATTTGAGTGCGTGTGTGTTTAAATTTTAGGTTTGTTATGTTTAGTTTATAATTTTTGATATTAGAGGGAATTAATTCATTTTTAATTCATTGTTTGTTTTGCATCGCATGACACTCTTCATCATGTAGGAGAGACTGCGCAAGCACCCTAGTGAGGATGAGGGCGGGGGCTCAATTTTGATGACATGAGTGAGCATAATCAAAATAATCCTGCTTATATTTTAATTTGCTTACATATAAACAAACCTTAAAGAAATGAAGGAGGGATTTTTTGAGCGATTGAAAGATCAAAATCAATGTTCTGTCTATTTCAAATAAGAACTAAAAATAAGCAAATATGAGAATCCGTCCAGCGTTTTTAGCGTGATGCGGGTGCAAACAGACAAACAGAAAAAGAAAGAAAAATGTTGTAGTGAGTTAATAGTGTTATCATGCGATGTTTCACTATTCCACTTTTGTCCTCTGTCTTTTTGTGTGGGCATCACGTAAAAACGGCTGGATGGATATCCATGAAATTTGATACGTTAGCTTATTTATGATACAACTTAAAACATAAGTTACATTTCTTTAGGTCTTCACTTTCCAATCCGTTAAAATTGACCTCCGGAATACAGAGCTTAAACATCAAGATGGTTTTCTATAGATACGTCGCTATTTATGGTAACAACCTAAAACACTGTATAAGCACGATTATTTCGGTCTCTACTTCCTCTGCCAGAGTGAATATTCAGTCCCACTATAAAAAAGGTAAGCACACATCTATATAGAGTTTCTTTTATTTTCCGTACTCTAAAGATTTTGATATTCCTAACCTACTTTCTTAGGAAAGGTTCGTCAAATCAGTCTGTTTATGTTTGAGTGCATATTCAGATGTATGTGTTTGTATTTGTTTGTATAGGCCTGTTCCTGAGTATCTTCTGAATGACTCTTCCTGCAACTTGGCGCTTACATTTAAGAACAAGATATATTTTGATTTTTTTCAGTATGGATCTCTGATCAGAAATTAACGTGAGATGGTGACAAAAATCCTTTATGTAGAGCATTAGAACAGAAATTAACTTTATCGATTAATCAAAAGCTAAATAATCCTATTAATATCTGCGAGAGCGAAAATTTGATTAAAAAAAGCATTTATTTTTTTAAAACAAACAAACTTAGCTATAACTTAGCTATATCGCTTACTGGAAAGTCGTATGAACCTATGGAGGGAGAGGCAATTTTGAGGGCTGGGATGGAGGAATGAAGACCAAAACGATATGGTTTATGTTTTAAATTGCACCGTATATAAGCATACTTTAAAAAATTCGAGCGGTTTAGGGAAGGATGTATTGTTCATTTGTGAGGGATAAATATACCTATACTTCGAAGTTGGACAATATGTAAGGAATGAACTATACTTTATGCAAATCTCTCCAGCCGCGATGGTTTTTAAACATACATGCAACGAAGAACAGTGTTGACAGGCTTAGGTAATCAATTGGAGTCAGACAGTTACGTAAGAATATTAGATTTAATTATTTTTTTCAACAGTTGAATATATATTATCTATATATCTGCAGCTTAAAGATTTTTTTTTTGTAAGGCTAACGCTTATTGGTGAATTTTATATGTGATTGTATCTTCTGTTACTATAATACTTACAAATTAAACAAACATCTCAATACCTGTGCGGGAATCGTTCATGCAAATGTTGTTTTTTTTCATCGACATATGCTCATTAACCAATTTCTATGAGAATCAATAGATTATTTCAGTTGGCTAATAGAAATCCTCTCCGATTTTTTTACCTAGTATCAAAAGGCTAATAATGCTATTAAAATAATTATTTCTTTCACTAGGTCATTGAAACAATGAATTTAACTTATTTCTATTGATTACTGCGACGACAAATTATAAGTAGGCATACATCAATGTCAGTGTTAGTCATCGAAAGATTCAAAGAAATCTGATTGGTAACATGAAGTATTAGATAATAATAGGCGTACGTGGCACTTCAGGTCGAAGGCTTTGCTTGACTAATCCCTTTAATTAAATGGATCACCACCAAAATGAATAAGTAAATAAATGAAATATTTATAAATAAAACTAGCATACCATTTTTACAATGTAACTCAGTACAGTCGAAACACATAGAATGAAGCCTATGACTTTAGGCCAAATTTTAAACAAATCCGTATAGTTTAAACTAAAATTCCAAACACTCCACATCTTATATTTAAAATTGTTTTATTCAAATACTACGCGAATTTTCGGGAGGAAATTGTAATGTCATCCTTTCTTCAAGCGAAAAATTAAAATATTCTTGGGAATAAATACAAAAAATAATATTGAACATGAAACTAATTAAAAAATGAAGCAATATATACAATTGTTGTTATAATGAAAGATCATAAAATTTCGCATTCATTACTTAAAACAATTTTGAAAAATAAATATTTAACAACTAAATAAGATTTCCCATAAAAAAAAATTATTAACACTTTAGATCAGTATTTGAATAAAACAATTTTAAATACTAAGATGTGGAGTATTTGGAGTTTTAGTTTAAAGTAGTAATATGAAAAGGAAGGAATTGATAGAGGAATACGGAACTTTAGTGTATAAATCCATATTGTTTTAACCGAGGAAATTTCGGGTATCATTTATAAGATGCAAATGATGGTGAGTAAAATAGATGTGACAATGTTTTAAATTGAATCACAAATAAGTTACGTAGTAAATTTTAAGGAATTCCGTGCACTCCATTTTTACGTGATGTTGTGTACAAACAGACAAAAACATATAAACCCACAAAAGAACAAACAGAGAATAAAGCTATTTAGTTGAATAAAAAGACTTCACAAGTTCAGTCATTAATAACACTTTCACGACTTTAAAAAAAAATGTAGAAAAGCAAAATTTTAAAAAAAGAAACCTCAATTTCTTATTAGGTACCGGTACTGTCGGTGGCGTTTCCAATATCACATTAGCTGCCCGATGCTTCCCCGCAGTGCAACAAGCTCTCAGCTCTTACAATTTTTTTTAACTCCCCTTTCAATGCAAAAAAAGGAGCTAAAATTTGGTATAAGTCAACTCCTTATGATCCTGAATAAATGATAAAAATTTTAAGGGATGTATCGATCTGACAAATCTAACCATTCCCTTGTTAGACTGGTTAGCACTACTTCGCAATGTGACATTGGAAATGCCACCAACAGTACTTATTATTAAGGTTTGATTTCTATTGTTCAAGAAATATCTGTTTTCGTCGGAAAGTAAGGCTGATGCGATCAGTCATTGTTCAAGTGTGTGTATGTGTGTTCCGCCCTAAATTATTTTTGAGCCACTTGATAGATCTTCATGAAACTTGGTAGGCATATTTAAGGACTGGAGGCGAACTGCTTTATATTTAAGATCTTTTCTAAGGAGATCAATGTCGAGAAATTAGCGCTAGAAGGCGACAAATAAGGCCAAAGAAAAGTATTAGAAACCATCTATCAAATGAATGTTAATTCTTTTAACTAAAATTATCCGAAAAATTTACACTCTACAATTTTAAAATAAACTAAGCTTTTCATTTGCAACAATTTCACGACTTTAAAAAAATAAATAAAAGATTTTAATAAAACATTTTAGGAAAGCTAACTTCTTTTAGGAACTTATATAAGAAAACATTAATTCAATGTTTGATAACAACTTAAAGCTTAGGTAATGAATTCAAAACACAGCAAAAGAAACTTATTTGAATTCTAAGGTAAATAATTAAAAAGATATTTATAAGTTACTTCAAAGGTGAAATTCATTAATTAAAAATTAAGTTGTTAATTTTTTAGCTACATTTCTCGCACTGTAAAGACTAAAATCCACTCGAGTTTATTGGAATCTTGAGAAGGCTCACCGAAATCTTGTTAATTCGTGCATAGATTGTAAGAGGGCTTCGACCTGGAAAGGTGCCGATAAGCATAATGCGACTTGTCTAATTAATTAATTAAAGCAAATCTAATTTATCAAGATCAAGCTGACGTTGCGTTGCTGTAATCAATGGTGCAAATCTCTTAGGTTGTAATAACCACAGACAGCCATCGCTGTCCCCAATCCACCAACCCTGGCTGAAATTGATGTTTCTTTGGCAAAATGAGAAGATTAAAAAAAAGTGGAATTCAGACAAGATGTTGCAACGCCACCGTTCGATGAGTTGCCTTGTCTCAAAAGCACCTCTAGCAGTGCAGGAGGGTTTTCAGCAAAAATACACTACAAAATACTAAAACAATCGTCAAGGAATGTGTGAATTAAATACGTCACTACAACAAAATATTTTCAAAATATTCATTTTTAGAATGTAATGAAAATATTATTTAGATGTGTTATTTATTTAAAAGATATTCTCGAGTCTTAATACTATTAAATTTAATACTATACAGTTCACGTCACGAAAGGTTCCCAAAGCGGCAATGCGTTTACTAATGGATTAATCACTCCAGTTATTCCAGTACATCTACAACTGAACTGTTGTAAATATTTTATGAATCAACCTAAAAATAAGGCGATCTTTTAAATTTATTTTTTTATTTTTTACACCATGCTAGCATTGTAAATTCAAATATAAATTAATCTTTTAAAAATCAATTTTACTTATTAATTAATTTCTTCTATTCAACGTGTGGACTTGCAGGCATTATTGAAAATTGTAGTCACCTCCTTATATGGTAAACAGTACCTTCTGCTACAGTACTAGATAGAGAAAAGCAATCAACAAGTTCTAATATTGTAAACTTATTATTAGTTCATTAAATGTCTTGAATGTCGTCAGTAAAGGAAAATGGCGCTCAGAAAGAGAAGGCAGTGTGTGGTTCTGATACAGTGAGATACCTAGAAGCAGATTTAAGAATAGAGTAAGTCAGTTACAGACAGCATGATGTTCGAGAAAAGAGTTTCAGAGAAGTTAGATTTACTATAATTTCTGTATATCTTAAGTTTTCAATTCATGAAATTAACAAATCGTACTTATTTTGAATAGTTCAATCATAACGAAAATATAGCAAACTGTTTGGAAATTTGTAAAAAATGATTTGTAAATCTAGCTTTATAATATTCATTTGTTTTAAGATCTTCGAAAATGCATCAAGATGAAATTTTGATCAACTTTCAATCTAACTATATGAAATCTATACGCAAGGTGGCCGTAATTAAACTGACACTACTCAAAGTCATCGATCGAACAATCGGAATGGCACCGAATTTGGTGGGGAGACTAATGAAGACATAGGAAGAAGGA
>JAFIDM010012231.1:66509290-66537171 GCA_023159025.1 Thereuonema tuberculata
TCTCAGACATATTACTTTCGGTTGTAGAGAATATTGTGCACAGAATGCAATTCGTGGTCCACAAGAACATTGGCCACATTCCGCACAGCGGAAATGCAAAAAAGGTGATATTTCAGTTCAGTTTTGTCTTATTCCAATGCAACTATTTTTTACACTGCAGAGCGCCACATTTCCTCCTATCGGCAACTTTTGAAACTATTTTTTTTTTATTCCGCGGTTCCTTTTTCCCATGTCTACATTAGTCTCCTCACCAAATTTGGTGTCATTCTGATTGTTCGATCGAGCTACAAATTAAGTAGTATCAGTTTAATTACGACCGCCTTATATTAGTTAATAAACTAAAAATCGCATTAGTGATGATGCTTTTGTAAATCACCATTAACGAGAATCCTGAACAACGATTTCATCTTATTAGGAATCCTCAGTAGGATTTATCCTAAATGATAAGCTCAAACCGTGTGCAAGATTAAGGGTAATACTTCCGCTCCCGGCAGTGGCATCAAAATCAAAACAGAAATAAAAAATAGAAAACAAAACTGTGAACTCCACATGCTGAGGATTTCAATAAGGTTTTATTGAGGATGGCTCCGTCTGTGCGAAAGCATAATTTTTGTCCACGAAACTTTTTAATTTGAATGAACATTTTAGTTTATTAATTATTTGTGGACGTTAAATTTTGTTCTCTACATGTTAGTTGTTTATCTTCTGTGATCACACAACATTCCACTTATATGGAAAGGAAATAAAATCTAAAGATTTGGGTAACTATAAAATACACTATATGGCTCAAAATATCCGGACACCCTGTGGTCGTGACGCGGAGGCTCCTCAGGCACTTATTAATATAATGTCGGGTCCCCCTTTTGCATCGATGACAGCCTGCAAGGTCTAGGAAGACTTTCCACCAGGTTTTGATAGTGGTCGCAGGAACTGACTTCCAGGCGGCCATGAGTCCGCCCACGGAAGATGGGCGATGGGGGGGAAGGCACGTAATCTGCGATATGTACAAGCTTCGATATGTCTACGGGACAGTTAGCTGCTGGAAGAGAAACAGGCCTTCCCCAAACTGTTGCCACAGAGTTGGGAGGGCAGCGTTGTCCAGAATGGCCCGATACATCACAGAGTTCATGTTACCCGTCACGGGAACTAAGGGACCAAGCCGAACCACGAAAAACCACCCCCACACCATTTTGCTGCCGCCACCGAACTTAACAGTGGCAGTCGGATAAGCGTTCGCCGGGCATCCGACAAACCCGGTGCGTCCATCGGACTGCCAGATTCATCTCTCCACAGATTGTTTTTCCACTCCTCCACAGTCCAATGGCGGTGAGCTCTGCAGCATTGCAACCGATGCTTCGCATTGACGGCGGAGTTGTTCGGCTTGTGAGCGGCCGCTCGGCCGTGGAAACCCAACTGTTTAGCTCTCGGCGAACAGTCCTGCTGCTAGCGACAACGCCCGACGCATGGAACTCCGTCGTCATCACTACCAATGGAGATCTGAGATTTTGCTTCCCTATCTCTTCAGGGTTCGACGGCTACGGTCAGTCGGTTTTCTCGGTCTACCACTTCGTGAAGCTGTCGTTTCACTGCTTCGACGTAATTTTACAATTACCTCACTCACAGTTGATTTCGGCACGTGCAACATGTCTGCAATTTACGAACCGATTTCCCACAATGATGATATCCGATTATTACGCCACGATTATTACGCCACGAAGTCACTGAGCTCGCCTGACTTACTCATTTTATCGGGAACGCAGAATTATTACCGCCCAAAACCCCACCAACGTCTTTGTAGCGTCCGATGACGCATCAAACCTCCTGACCTGCCCGGTCCACTTCGTTGGAAGTGTGTCCGGATACTTTTGGCCATATAGTGTATCTCATTACCTTTTATCTCATTTGATTTTCGTATTTACAATCACGTTTTAAACAGCACTCTGCAGTGTGGGCGAAAATATTTTGTCTAAATTTTTATTAGAAAGAATATTTCACGTTTGAGAATTATAAATATGTGATTATAATTCGGATTTTTGCACACTTTAAATACGTAAATTGCTCCAAACGGAAAGATTTAATGTCATAAAAAAATAACAATTCATTTATGACAAGATAACTATTTTATTTCTTTGTCCTTCTCTTATTGCTTCTCTTATTACATGATTGTCTATAATGATAATCGTGATTGTCTAAAATGCACAGTTTCTTTCGGAGGTTGACAAATAATATGTCGTTACAATATCATTAAAATATAAATTACATTTAAATATCCTTTAAATTCACATATCCTTTTATCAGCCAGTGAGATTGAAACTGCACAAATGGCATAAATAAAAATTAATATAAAATAAAAAATAATTTCTTAGGTTTTAATTTCACTCAGATCAAAATGTATTAATTATGAATCGAATAATCTGCTTAAACGGTGCATCTGGCTTCGTTATTTTGAAGTATGTCATACTTTGTAATTAAATGTTATTGAATTACTTATTATTTATATATAATTATTATTTAATTATAACTAATTAAATATTTGAATTGGCTGTTTCTTTTTATGATTACAGCAAAACTTTTTCCCTTTTTGTCTACATCTTTATTTACTATTTTTTTTTCCTTCTCGTATCAATTCAGTTGACAGTTATTAAATCCTACAACTGAAAAAAATATTAATTTAATTTTTAACCTCAGCTCGAGAACTTAAGTTGATTATAAGTTTTTCTACCGACATTAATCCCATTATCGCTTTCCTTTCTAACTTTGCCATTAAGTAGGTTATATCATTGAGATTAAGTACAAGTTCTTAACTTCATTTGAAGAACTCGGAATTGGATGAAAAAGGATTACCTCAGGCAAAAGGATTTGTAATAAGCAAGAGAATTACTGATTTCTTTTAATATGTGTCATTGTAATTTCGTAACTAATTCTGCTCTTTTCCTGTTAGTACTCTTTGAAATGATATAGAAGTAAATAAATATCCATTATCTTTTGTTGCAATCGTTTAAATTCGTAATATCGATTGATTTATTAGATTTTGCTGTTTCTTCTTCGTTGTTTTGTTTATGTTGAAACTTTCTGCTTGAATAATATTATGAAACTGCTTTTTGCTTCTAAAATGGAAAAATTCTTTCAATTGTTTCTTTGCTATTTATTTTATTTACATTGTTGAATTGTTGATGTGCTACTTATCTATGTAAAAGCATCAAAGTTAGTTTCACAATATCTTATCAATTTATACCTTCGATGAAGGATTCTGAAGTTTCTCATGTAGGTACTATGTAATGATAAAAGTAATTTTTTTAAGTAGGTATTGATAAAAGGTTTTTTAAACTTTTTTTTCAGTATCTGGTTTGTAAGTGGATGGATTTACCTAATTTTGGGGTGTTGATTTCATTGGAAAAATCAGATTCTCTTTATCACGTCACATTTTTTTAGATATACATGAAGACAAAAATAAAAAATTGACCAGTTTTTTTAATTTTTATTTCTAATAAAGGAAAGCAGTCATAAGTGGTTATAACTTGAAGAACTCTTTTAAATCATTTAAAACATTAAATAAAAAACAGAAATCATTTATACGATGATGATGCCTTTCTTTTGTACGGTGTCTCATAGTCTCCCTTAACAGGAGCCAATATTAATAGTCAACCATTGCAGGGCCCAAGCGTCGTTAGTAACGGTGCTCCATGGTAAGGATATCCTGGTGAAAGCTGTCTACTGTCCATCACTAACAACATCCAGATTTTCTAGAAAAAATCAAGGTGGGAGTGCAGAAAGTGAACTTTTAACGACATTCTACAATCAGATTTTTCCAATGTTGTGATTTTCAGTAGATTAGTCATAATGGAAGCATTATCAGTATCTCTTCTATAGACCAAGAATCCGTGAACAATGGCTTCAAAAGAGGAGAAAGAAGTTTACTCGAGATGTGTGAGCTTATAATCAAAAGTTGAGTTTTTTCACTAATTTTCTGATTTGAGTCCCAACAAAAATTCCCTCTGTCAGCTTCGCATTACTCAACTTACGAAATATTTCATTCAAATGACAAGACCTGACCTTTCTTTATTAAAAGCTTTTACAAAGTTCTTAATGAAGCCCAACTTCATATAAAGCGGAGGCAAAATGATTTTACTCTTAACTAATTGTGTTTTTCACATTTTTCTTTCCAGCAACGTAAGATATCGTCATAGGCCATTCCTTGACTTTATAGTGGTTGGTAGTGTCTCGACTGTCCTATATGCATAAAAAAAACTTTGTGAACCCATCCTGTATATCTAATAGCAGTGCAATCATTTTTTAAGTCATAGCAGATCCACTTATGATCATTGTACTGTACTTCCTCCATCAGAAAGCGAAGATCGTTTCCTTCATACCCACTGCATGAACCAAAGATACTGATGAATATTTGTTACCATTATGCATCTCCATCATTAAACCGCTCATGTCTTTGTACACACACACACACACACACACATACACACACACACACACACACACACACACACATACACACACACACACACACAAACACACACATACACACACACACACACACACACACACACACACACATACACACACACACACACACACACATACTCTACGCGGCTCCGATCTGGTTACATGCCACGAAGACTAAATCATATGTATGTCAAATGACTTCGGTTCACCGGAAATGCGCTCTACGGGTCGCTTGTGCATTTCGAACAGTTTCATATGATGCAGTGTGCGTCATAGCAGGGATGCCGCCTATCGATCTCTTAGCAAGTGAGAGAAGCGCGATATGCAGTGGTATTCGGGAACGTCGTGACGCTCACCGACCCAAGATCAGTAAGGCCGTGAAAAGCAAGACAACGGAAAGATGGCAGAGACGATGGGATTCATCGACCAGTGGAAGATGGACTCATAATCTTATACCTAATATTGCAACGTGGATGGAAAGAAAGCATGGTGAGGTGGATCACTACGTAACTCAGCTATTAAGTGGCCATGGTTGTTTTCTAGCGTACCAGAGGCGCTTCGGAATTGTCGACAGTGCGTCATGTCCGACTTGCCAGTTCTAGGACGAGGATGTGGAGCATGTCTTCTTTGTGTGCCCACGCTTCCATGAAGATAGAAATGAGCTGAAGAAATTCCTTCGACAGCGTGTGACTCCAGAGAACATCGTTGGCTTGATGACTATCTCCCAGGCTAATTGGACGGCAGTGGCTGACTATGCTGCCACTATTACGGAAGTTCCGTGTAGGGTGTTTTGGAAGTCGGACGTAGGGTTTTAGTGAGTAGTAGTCTTTTATGACTGAGTCTCACATTACCAATTCCTTGGTATGCGTAAATGCATTTCCCCCGTCCTTAAAAAAAAAACAAAAAAAAAAACACACACACACACACATACATACACACACACTGAATTTTCCATTTTAAAAAATTCTGATAAATAATAATTTCTTGCTCTAAACTTGAAATCGTTGTCCCTTGAACTACTAGGTTACATTATTGCAGCCTAGATCCCAACAGTTCTGTTTGTTATTTAGAAAGTTTCAAATCAAGCACCAAATCTTCAATTACTCCTGTTACAAGAGATGAAGCGATCTGCCGTGAAATTCTAAAATGTATTCTTCCACAGTTCGCACACCCTCTTGTTCATTTTCATCTGATTATCCTGATTCAGTAGTTTTCCAGTGACAATAAGGAACAAGCAAACCCTCTCCATGCGGCACGGGTTTAAGAATTGAAAACACACCCGGATATTTGATACTATGTTTAGTTTTACTTGAATGTCCTATACTGTTAGTGAAACAAAATAAGAGTCAATGACGTGATCTTTTGGCTAATGCCAAAACACTAGATCAGAAAATGGCATTGCAATGCTGTTTCCTTCCATCCATTCTGTTAATGTAGTTAAACAGGTTATGCAAGAAATATGAGATACCCAGGCCTTATCCTGATCACCAAGAGCACAATCAAAGTATAGTTTATAAGTTTCTTAAGTTAGTCAGTGATTGACTTTCTTTATCTTTTTGGAGTAAACTTCCCACAGTTTTACTTTTGTTAAGTTATCAGGATGTTTACACCGAAACGAAGCTTAGCAGTTCCATTAGACTGTTGATACTGTACTTACTGCGACGAAAAGGTGCCAAAACGAATGGTTAATACACACAGGAAAAGTAACACCATAGAAGGTCACAAACTGAGATATAATTCATATAAATTGTTGCTTATTGAAAAGTAACACCACTCACGATTCAATGTGCACTAAAGAACTGTCTGACTTCAATGACTGAGTCAATTCTGTCATTCGAAACATGCAGTACACTATCCTATCCTCTAGTGATTGTTTTTTGAACATTATCTCACTATTTATTAAGTCCAAATAAAAATTACATGTAATCTGAACAGACATACATTTATAATTTATTAAATTCTTCTTCTGAAATCCTCATTAGGAACATAGTTCGTCGACCAGTGGTCTCCATCCATTTCGGTCACTAGCAATTCTGCGTAGCCCATCCTTTCCCTTTAATTCACCCATACTTCGTACATTACAATCTAGGAAAATTGATCTGCGCCAGTTCTTTTGCCTGCCTCTTTTCTGCTATTTTTGTGGATTCCATTGTAAAACAGCTTTGCATGGTTCACTGTTATTTCTGCTGGAAGGGAGGGGGGGGGGGGGGGCGAAAGAGTGAAAAAGATAAAATGTAAACAAAAAAAATATTTTAAAAATCTTACGTGATAGAAGATTTCTGAAGGTAAATTCGGATATTCATGCCAAAATACTTAAAAAAATAATGTACGATATACTTTAGATGCAAAATGGCTGTTGACTAGGGTAATTTGCTATTTCCTGTAGCCTACTCGTACAGATGTCGAGTCCCTTACATTGTGAAATTCTTAAATCTGCTGCAATATCAGCTGTAAAACAGCAATTCAGATGAAATGTTTCAAATAGCTCCATTATGGTACGATCATGGCGACCATCATGAAACTTTTCAAACGACGCGACGTCCGTCATTCATATTTTGTTACCACTTCACACTTCACCTGTATAGTTCAACATTGTGTAATTCCATCATTTCTTTTATTAATATTGATAGCTTTTCTCTAGAAAAATCAATTATAATGTAAAATTTCAGGAGCTTTAGGGCTTACTTTAGATATCTAAGTAAAACAGCCATTTTGCTCAGGTGTTTAATTGTAAGTTATATTCATATTTTGTTCAAATTCCACGAAAACAGCTCCCGGATTATTTTTTTTGAACGATACAGTTGTTGTTTTGAAGAATATAGCCTTAGGAATACAGCCTATTTTTTAAGAACGACATCCTCCTTTGTAGAAACACTTCGTCTGTTTATATGCTTGCTGTTTTTCGAAAGGTAGAAATCATTCAAATGATTTCTTGACATAAGATTATATGTCAAGAAAGTTTCAAACCTTATTAACTGAAATGAAAATTGGTATTTACCCCTCAATATTCTAATGCACTATTACAGAATCTAGTTTGTACAATAGGCAGGAAAACTACTGAAAACAGATTCCGTTTTATTTATAGCATCAATAAGCAAAATTGAAGAGCCCACAGCTGGTTATTAAAGGATAAGAAAAAAGAAAAACAGCTTGTTTTAACGCAGACCTGTAGTAGAAGAACCAAAGAATTCTATACACAATTATTGAAGGAATGTGTGATTTTTTTTAAACTTCTTTGGTAAGTAGTCTTCTGATTTTAAACGGCAAACACTAGTAAAATAAAATAAAATTCCGTAAGCAAAATTTTTGAATGAGTAACAGATTATATTAAGAAACAGGTAATAATTGTAAGTATTGCATCAAAATATAAAGTATTATTTTTTTTTTTTTTTTTTTTACGTAACAGAAATTATCAAAATGCTGCTCTGGGTCAGAAAATAGCAAATTTTGTCTTCTAATCAAAAAAGGAAGCCACTAAAACTGAATATATATGTTTATGTGCAATGGTTGAAATCCATTATTAATTCTGTCAGTTTTATATCCAAGTTGAAAACTCTGTAAAACTCAAAAACCCACATTCTTTTATAGGAATGATTGGTTTTTGAGACATCAACTCAGTTTATTCATTAAAGTACTAATATTACTATTCTTTTAGATACATTCATATAGTGCTTAGACAGAGGTTTTGACTTCATCTTTCTCCTTCATTGTATAAAAAAATAAATGTTCACTTTTATTTATCTTTTTAAACTTTCCAAATTGAAATCCATTATCTTCTCGAGAATGTCAACTTAGGTCTCCTTTGCTGATATGTCTTAAGAAATACACGACAAGAAGACTGTTGGGTGGATCACACGAGCAACGATTGAGTGTACCATCCTACGAATTGGACTCAACAGTCGATATTTACACAGAGGCTTTAACACTTCATCAATATTGTAGAGCGCACGTTTGCTGATCCTCCTCTCATTTTTGACAGCTCCATAAACACCCAAGAAACACACAGAGAAAGATAGAGAAAAAAGTAGTTTCTTCAAAGGCAGAAGGATTCGTAAAAACGTGCTATTTTCGACTGGAACCGTTTTTAGGACTTTGATAAAGTACTTCCATTTGCTGCGGAAATCAACGTCTTTTGGAGGCCAACGAGAAGATTGGTTAGGATCTAATAAGAATATCTTAGGGAAATAAGGAGAGTCCTAACTTAAAATGTCGCTATTTTTTTTTTTTCATTTTAAAGTTTATAACAGCATTTCAATAATGCTTGAGATAAAGAATCACATATTTTTAGATTAAGAAAACAATTTCATAACTTCAAATATATAAAAGCTGTAATAGTAAATTTAAAAAAAAAAATATTTAAATTAATAATAGCCCTATAAAGCAAAATAATAATAAAAAAATCTAGAAAACAATTTCTTAATTTCAAATATTTAAAAGCTGTAATAGTAAATTTTAAAAAAAGATTATTGAAATTCACATTAGCCCTACACAGCAAAATAATAATAAAAAAAATCTAGCTACAATATCTAAACAAATTACTTTAAGTAGTACTTCAAAAAATTAAGTAAAATTATCTCAAATAAACATTCTTCTACCTTTTTTATAATTATAATAATACTGTATAAACTTCTAGTCTTCTATACATGTTTATTTGTTTTAGTTTTATTGAAGATTGTATTGTTTTAAGTATTTCATTTATCAAGGTTCTTCAATATCTGTAATTTTTTTTAAAAAAAAAATTCATCTCTGCAATTTTAGAATTCTTATAGAATAATAAAAACATGAGATTTTAAGAATAAAATTAACTGAATTTTCACTTTTCTCAAGACATTTCTTAGATCTTTTCAAAAGGGAAATTTATTGACGATACAGACACACACACACACACACCACCCTATATATACGGGGTGGTTTTTTGAAAGCTGTTGACAATCGTCAGTGACAGATTCTACAAAGACAAATCAGTAAAACTTAGATTCGGAAATGCATTACGAGTTAATAGAGCATGTGTAATCTCACTTAACAGTTTGCTTTCTGTTTGTGTGATTATCTGTTTAAAGCAGCTGGACGAATTTGCATCGCATTTAGATGGATGGAGATAATTTCAAATGAAGAAGTTTTGAGAAGAATAGAAGAAAAAAGAGAAATTCTATATACGATAGAAAAGAGAAGAAATAGTATGTAAGGCCATTTCCTCAGTCACTCTGAATGGACCTCCAATTTGATTGAAGGAATGATGGAGGGGAAACCTGGTAGGGGGAGACCAAGAATAGAATACATGAAGGAAGTGAAATCAGTTCGACCCTACAGGGCTATAAAGAAACTAGCAAAGACCCGCAAATTGTTATAGGAATTCCAAGCCACCCATCAATCCTAGGACTGAGGAGAGAAGATGATCTTATTTATAACTTAAAACTGAGACCCATTTTGATCTTAATCCTTCCAATGACTCTGGAAATCCATGGCTAAAATAGCAAGGCTGCATTTTTTAAAAATTTGGTATGATGGTTATTTATAGCACAATTTAAAATATCAGCACGACTATGCTGGTCTACAACCCATTCCCTATTATCAAAAATTAGCCCTCCCACCAAATCTCTTCCCAAGTAACGAAGAGTTCAGCAGATACTAATTATTGATTATACAGGGTTTACTAGAAAATATAAATGATGACTTTATAATCATTGATCTTTCAGATTTTTACTTTTTTCACATTTTTTTTTTATTTACAACACATTTTGATGCTTCCTCAAAAAAAAAAAATTTGGCAAAAACTAAGTATTTTAAAATAATATTTAACGCACGTAAAAAGTTCATAATAAGTAAATTAGGCCACCACACAAATATAATTAAAAACATATTTATGCATATTATAAATTTACAAACGTTTTCAAAATGTCCTGCGAATCATTTTGGAGTAAAAAAATAACAATGTTTTTTTACTCGTTTTTTACGTTATTATTTTTACTCGAAAACGAAACGCAGGACGTTTTGAAAACGTTTGAAAATTTTTAACATGCGTAAATGTGTTGTTAATTATATTTGTGAGGTGGTCTAATTTACTTAATAAAAACTAAGAATATAAAGCAAAAAAAGTTATTTTTCTTTTTTAATTTAAATAGTTGCTTCTAATAATTGAATATAATTAATAACTTAAGTTCGAATAAATCTACTCAATTTACTATTTATTAGTAGTAGATAAGTTTTTATTTCGCAGATTTAAAGAAAAAAAATCAGCTTTAAAATAAAAAGAAAAAAATTCAAATTTAATTTCAGTAAGATATTTATATATTGAAAAAATTATGATTTAAATTTGATCATGATTTTTTGAACATATTTTGTGGCTGAATCTCATTAAAAACGAAATCTTAGAAAATCGAAGCACTAAGTTATTTATAAGAGTATTCGAAAAATCAATATTTAGAAGAACTCTTGTTCCAGACAAATCTGTATTATAAATAGAAATGAAGTCCTTATTGATGTTCCGCCGTTGCATGAGAATGACTTTTATTTGGAATAAAAAGTAAGTATTACTGTATCATTTGGATGCGTATTTATTGGAATCAGTAACTTAATGGAGGAATTCATTACATTGGAATAGAAGCTCAGTTTTCCTTCATTATTTCACGTCTGTTTTTAAGTGTTCAGTGAAAGATTATTCGTCCAAAAGGGGATTTTCATTCTTAGAATCTGTGAGATTTTTGTATTACTTTATTTCTTTTTTATGATCAAAAGCATCACAATTTCAAATTACAGGGTTAGTCAAAATGAATAGGACAATAAGAATGAATAGGACAATAAGAAAACTATTTTTAGACGAATGTATGTTTATTGTAACCAAACTACAGCTACGTATGGACAGATAAACTATCAAAGTTGTATTTCGCAACACATCTGTCCATACGTAGCTGTAGTTTGGTTACAATAAACATACATTCGTCTAAAAATAGTTTTCTTATTGTCCTATTCATTTTGACTAACCCTGTACTTTGTTAGTTGACTTTATTGGTTTACCAGAAGTCTATTCGTAGAAATATTAAACATTAACCTTGTTTAACAACATGCCAGTGTTGACGGATTGTGTGTAACCATCGCAGCCTGATTTGGAATAAAAGGGAATTGAATTGTTTTATCATAAACGTATGAAAATAAAAAAGAAAAAGAAAATAAATTTTATAACAATTTTATCATACATTTATATTTTGATAATTAGCTTATTTATTTCGAACGGCATCAAGCATACACAATTGATTACATTTAAAAAAACAAAGCAATGAAAAAGTTACACTAATCTTAACGGAGGAGAGATTTCTACAAACCATTATATTCTAACCCTGGCTACATCATATCATTGCCCAACGAGAACCGAAATTAATCATAAATGATATCAGAACACTTTTTCATACGTATTAGCCATTATGAAATCTTAGTCAAAAAAATGTTTCCAATTAATAAGTTTAGTGAAAAGGAATCTTATTTTTATAGCATGGAATTATAAACATCTGATAAAAAATCTTTTACGAATTTTTAGGAACTTTACATAAATGTGTATATTAAATATAATTCTTTTCACAGAATTCGATGAATTTGAAAATCACCTAAATCACAACTTGAAATTTTCATCGCGACTTCAACGGGAGCGAAACAAGACTGGCCCCTAGAAGTTTACTCCCTCGTGAAAAGCGACGCAGATTCCGGCGAACTGAACTGGCTAGTTTTCTAACCCGTTTGGACAAATTTTCGAGAATGTGTAAAGCAGCTATTACTGGTAATTATTAATCGTTTTGGAATAATTTGCTTTTTGATTGATTGGTTTTTAGAAATTTTCATGTGTATCTTGTATTCCTGAGCTTTAACGTTACATGACTTTAGCAGCCATTTTAAAAAAATTAGACTAACGAACTAAACAGTGACTAGACCCTACGTTTAATTAATAAAGTATGTATTCGTTAAGGTTTATCTAAGCGATGCGTAACATAAAATAAGAAAACAATAAAAAATAAGATATTGTTTCTACAATACTTTAACGTGTATTCTTTATATTACATGGGTTCTTTAATGCCACCATACATATAAAAGGTTAAAAATAAATAAAAATCACCATCGGTTTCTCGAGCTCATACATTTTGCCCGCTTCGTCAGGTATTATTACAAAATACTTGCTTTTATTTGTTGTTTTCTGTCTTTCCTTTTCAAAAGTTTTTTTTTTTTTTTTAAATTCGTTAAAATTCGCTAATTTATTGAATATAGTATAATAGCACCAATTGTAAATCATCTGTAAAATATCCTTTGTTATTAGAATATTCAAGCTTTTATTTGTTAATTTTTTTAAAGAATCTCTTTTTTTTTTTTTCCTTTTCAAAAGTTTTTAAAATCCGCCAAATCATTGAAAATAACATAATACAATTTATTGGAAATAACCTCTTCTAACTTTTTTTTTTTAACATACTAGTCGGCTACCCGTCGCTTCGCTCCAAAAGCCTCGCGTAAGTAACGGAAAACAACTTCTTATTTATTAAAAAAAAACACACACACAAATTACATCAAGTAAACTAAAACTAAAATTTTTAATTTCTTTTTTAATTTAATTTTTAATGTCTCTATCTCTCAATCCACGACTGCTTTTAGAACCAGCGTGTGAATCATATATCTATGATATATTTTTATTTTTTATAGAGATTAGAATGTAGTCCTCGTCATCTAAATGCTAAGACGTCTAACTTCGGAGCAGAAGGTTGCATGTTCGATTCCAGTAGATAAATTATTTCTATTTTCATAAATTACTATAATTGCACCAGACAGACAGAGAAATAAAAGATTTTAGTAATATAGATATACTTTTCAATGGCTTTTGAGTTACAAATAGTATTGGTTTTTAAGTTACAAATAGTGACTTTTCAGTATTCTACCTAATAGAAATCCCTTCTTTCTTTCTTAAGTCTCTTTTTTTTTATTTCAATTGATACTTTATAGTAGTTTTTGAGTTATAAATAGTGATGGTTTTTGAGTAACAAATAGTGATTTTCAGTATTCTACCTAAAGAAATAGTGCTTCCTTTTTTTTTTTTATTTTTGTTCCTTCTCTTTTTTTTTTCAATTCCAATTGCAACTTTTCAGTGGTTTTTGAGTTATAAACAGTGATGATTTTTGAAATACAAATTGTAATGGTTTTTGAGTTAAAAATAATGATTTTTCAGTATTCTACCTAATAGAAATAGTGCTTCTTTCATTCTTGACTTTCTTTTTTTTATTCTAATTGCAACTTTTCAGTGGTTTTTGAGTAACAAATAGTGATATTTTTGTGTTACAAATAGTGATATTTCAGTATTCTACCTAATAGAAATAGAGCTTCTTTCTTTCTTGTCTCTCTTTTTTTGTATTCCAACATCTCCAGTGTACAAGCACTTGTTTTTCAATATCACATAGATTTTGATTAAGTAAGAATATTATATTTAAAATATTGCAACGTTTTGGCAATTATAGTTCTAATTGTCATTTTCGAATTAGAAATAACAGACGGATCGGAAAGGAATAAACAACCTTGAGATTCAAAAAAAAAAAAGGATAAAATACATTCATTATTTAGCCGTGCTGGCGTGGCCGTGTGGTTTAGCCGGCGGGCTGCCGTTGTGGCCGATGCGCCAGTACCCGGGTTCGAATCCCCGTGGTGGCATGGCTGTTTCTTCCTTCTTTTGTGTTTCGTCCGTTTCCCACCTGGGACTTACTATCTCAGGGTTATCCTGGATGGGGTATAATTCTCGTCCCCCCCTTTCTTGAATTTTACTACCCTCGCCCTGACGTTGTCAGGTTGAGCTAGTTACGTGGTCCCTAGTTGGCCAAATTCGATAAAAGGAAGGAAGGACATTCATTATTTAATGGGGTGAATGGGAAAGACACATAAGTCAAAAAACAATATAAAGTGAGATATAGTTCGGGTGGCCTAATGGCTAGCACGTTTGACTTCGGATCAGAAGGTTGTAGGTTCGATTCCTGTCGCGGACGTTTCATTGTAAAAATATAAATTATTTCTGTTTTCGATTCTCACAGAAAGTTGCGCCGGATAGATAGACAGACAGAGAAATAAAAGATTTTAGTAATATAGATTATTTATTTTCTTTTTCCTTATCCGCACAGCTGTTTCATTTACCCTCACTTCTTTATGGTTCAACCCTAATGACGATAATCAGAACCTATTATGATTGGTTTGCGATTTGATTTCATTGCTGCATAATGTGAAGTTTGCTTATTTAAGGAACACGATACAAGTGAATGTACCATCTGACGAAGGGCAAAATTCATGAGTTCGAGAAACCGCTATTTATTTTTATTGTAAATAATGTTATTAACCTTTTATATGTGTGACGGCTTTAAAGAACCCATGTACGATATTGTTTATTAAAAGCTTATTTATTTAAATCTTTCATATATATTCGCAATAGCCATTTAGTTTTGTAAGCCACTCTTATCTTTCGGCGACTTTAAGAAATTCTGTTTGAATTGTGACTTTCGTTATAGCAACGTTAAGTAAATAAAATGTTCGTAAACCGAGAGTTGTCTGTATTAACGTCTGCAATCGATGGTCCATTTCTGAATGAATTGTTTATCACTAGAATCAATTCTTTTCTTTGCTCAGTTTTGATTTAGGCGTGGCTGCTTATTCTCAAGTGGAGTTGAGATTGAAACTAAAGCGGAAATTAATTATTTGGTTTTAATAAAAGAGTTTCAAAAGCTTTTCGTTTCTGAGAGCAAAGTGCTGACTAACATCTTTCATGAGCTTCAATTATCAAGATTGAAATGGAAAAATAATTCATTTCTTTAATAAAATGAAGTCATTTATTATTGACGTAAACAACTTTTTTGTTATATAAACTTCTTTGGAAAAACTTAAATCTGTTCGAAATTCAGATTTCTCTTTTACTACAACTTTTCGTATTCACAGTGCACACAATGGATCTTTTATTTCTCTATCTCACGACGTATGAAATATTTTATGAAAACTGCAAGGATTTAATTTTTCTATTTTTGTGTTTAGCTCCTGTGTCTTTTTATAAAGTAATTACACGCAAATTTCTCTTTCCCGAATAATAGAATTCATTTGTTTCTATTAGGACCATAGAAACCCGCCCTTCTTTAATATGAATGAATCAACTGCATTTGCTAATTTGCTCAGCGTTCCAAACTTTGTTACATTGCTTGCAGAGGAAAGTTATATGGAATTATTAAATAATGCATTTAGTTTAAGGTTGTTTTAATATATTATTTCCCCTGATAATTAAAAACAAAAAACATCAATTCAAAATTAATAAATATTTTCGTTTGAAATTTTAAAAATGTCAAGAGCTAATGGGCAGGATGAGGAAACTGTTTTTCGACCTCGTTGTCCAAAAACCAGAATGGAGTGTCTTAGGACGGGTTAAATTTCAATAGGATTTCGAATACTTTTTTGACTTGTAGCGCTTGTTGTAGCGTCTTGTAATTTGTTGATAGCGTCCTGAAAAGAAATTATTTTAAAATAATCAGATCTAGAATTGGAAGTGTCTTTGAAGAAATATTCTTCAAAAAAAAAATCATTTTACAACTCGTTTGGTTAAAAGAAAAACTGCTTTGAAATCCGGAATCATTTAGTCGATTTCAGACATTTCTTTTTAAATAAAAAGCTGAAAAGAACTGAAAAGAAACTGAAAAATTGATCGGTACATTAAGAATAACAGTCACAAATCCCGTTTAATCTACACAAGAATAATTTCCGCTACGTTTCAGTTAGCCAGAAAATAACAATGGCAATGTTTGTTTTTATGTTATATATTTATTATAGTTGTCAACAAATCGACCTATGAACACTGTTGACTTTAATTGATTAACTTCATTCGCTAGAAATCTGAATATCTTGTTAGACAGATCTTGCCAAAAGAATCTCAGATAGTTGAGCTCTTGTTTCTAAGTAGAGGATATCCTGCATTAGAGGAAGTGTCATATCTAACAGATTTACTATTCTTAAGAACATACCAGAAGAGGTTATATTTTGTAGATTAATTTTACATAGAAACATATTTGAAAACTTGTGATTTACAAAAATATAATCATCTTCTTAATTGGAATAAACATATTTAACGTGCGATTGTAATAACCATTAACACACTAAGTATTAATAATAAAAACGTATAAAAAATATTTCATTTTTATATGTTTTTATTATTAATGCTTAGTGTGGTAATGGTCTACTACCTTGTTATAATCATATTTTCTTTGATTTCTGTAAAGCTGAAAGACAGAATTACTTGTCAGCTCTCTACAGGTTTTTTATTTATCTCGACCAAGTTTGAAAAGTGATTTTACATTATATTCGTTGTTTTAAATTTTTCAGTTAAAGCATCTTTATTTTTTTTTCTTCTTCTTTTTCTTTACGGAGAGATTTAAAACCTTTCCCTGCCGCCATCTTTCCTGGTACTTTGTTAACATCGAGACAGAGACTAAGAGAGCTTGGAAAAAGATTTCCTTCTTTTTAGAAACATGTGGAGAGATTCTCAGATTCTTAAAACTTTAGTTCGCCGCCAAACTTTATATGACACCTGAAAATCGAGACAGAATGAAAGTCGACAGACAGTGAGGAAAATTCTCCACAAATACTTAACAGAAACGTGTGGAGAAAGTCTAGGAATTTTTCAAACTGTGAATGTCATATCTTTCGGGATGTTCAAGACATCAGGTTAAAGAAGGGACGAGAAACGTTCCCTCCGAGTTTAATATGTTTAAAGCATTGTGTGCGAACTCGAAAAAGCTTTACACGCTTTTCAAAACTTAGCTGAAACCGGCAAGTGGCGCGTCCATCCCGCCCAGTATACCAAGCTCAGTGAAGAAGGACAATATACAAGACGGACAAACGAACAAGACAATAACAAGATTTTAATTTCCGAAATTATTTTTAATTGTCTTAACATTAGGTTCATAGTGTTATAAGGTTTCCATGTTTACCTTAAGTGATGCAGAGCCTTGATGCTTCGCTAGCACCTATTTGACTGTCTTTCGATTGTAAAGTAATCTTCTATCGAGGGCAACATTTTCGGTCTTTTTTTAAAAGACTAAGTGTCAAAGACGTTTTGCATTCGATGAAATATTTTAAATATCCAAAAAAAAAAATAATTTGCCACAAATAATGCGTACTTAAATCGGTAGCTGCTACATTTATATATAATCAAAAACATTATTACTGTATAGTGTAGTGTAAATTAGTTTAGTGTACTGGAAGAATTTTGAAAGTAATTATTCAAATTAATCTCTACTTAAAATATCTCATGATATGACTGCTATGACTGATCATTTCAATTCTAAAGAAGAACACAAACATTAATTTTGGATGAACCTTATCTTCAGAGTTAGGCATTTACCACGACAGGACTGTCAAATCTAATGATTTCAAGGAGATGGAGGCAATGGTAGATTGACACAGAGATTATTCAATCAAGATTCAGCTTAGCAAGAGCGTGCATTTATTCATAATAGATTCCTATCTACATTATTAATAGCTATATGGGAATACTGACTAAAATTTTATCAAACGTTGGGGCTTTCGAATGGAGTTTCTGAACGAGAAAGTTCTTTAGCAGTAATGTTCTGCAGCATCAAGTGTTGCTAAAAATAAAGACCTATAAATAAGTCTGTTGAAACTCAATTTCTTCTTGAATTTCCTCCATATTTTAAATAACCTTAGATCCAAAATGAATATTGAATAGTTATTTTTTAAATGCGACCACTCATATAGACCGATTCATTTGTCAGATGAAAATTTTATCCCGACTATTACTGCAATACAATATCTAAATAATAATAATATCTAAAATATTTAAAGGGACTTTACCATTATTACAACACAAACATCTTACAATTGTCTTCTTAGTCCTTAAAACTGTTGTTTTGTGATTGAATTCATAAGCATATGTTATTCAGCAAAGATTTAAGTTACAATACATTCCAGCTAACACAGGACTGAGATTCATTTTATATTATCCACATTAATTGATTTTACAGCCTTTGTACATTCATGATCTTCCCAGCAAAGAAGACTCGAGATTTGCAACTCTCAAAACATCACCAACGTCCGATGTTTTCTCATTAAGAAAATACAAAGCAAATGTCTATTGGTTTAGCAATATACGACTGAATTGAATAGTGTTAGTTTCAGTTGGATATATAAGGTTAAATAATATTCATTTGATGGCTACCTTAATCAATGACAACCTTTATCAATGACAATCAATTTCTTATCATTCCACTATAAGAGTAAAGATTTCACCCTACTTTGAGTCACTTCAATTGTTCAATATTTACCTTTAATATTTTTGTTCTGCCTCAAGTCCTCCGATGGCTATCGAATTTATACTTGTTCAAAAGCATCATGAAACATCATGAAATATTAAAACAAATCTAAATGAAACTTTCTAATTAAATTTTCTAATAATTTTTTACTGATTGAATTAGAGAAAAAAATAAAACACAAGTCATCGATTCCTTATATCCAATGTGAAATCTGAAGAAAAATAAAATCTTGCTAAAATAAAATTGAATCGTTTCACATTGCTTTTTATGTAAATTACGCAATTTTTTACTTTTGCTTAATTCTTTTGATGTTTCCTGAGCAAAATCAAATCAAACTTGGATATTTCTAACACTTTCAATAAATTACATATTTGTATTATTTATTTATTTGGACTTCAAAATCAGTTTAATAAAATGAAATTTTTGAAAGAGGCCGAAACCTTTTTTTATTTCCTTTATTTTCCTTGCTTTTTTTTTAAAATTCTTGTTGGGTTGTTTTTACTTGCAAAACAAAGTTGCGAAAACAACACAAAACGAAAGTTTCCGTAATTTTAAAATTCTAAAATCTATACTACACAAACTTTAACTCCAATTTTTTTTTGAGAATTAAAATTAAGTTATTTAAATCCACTTACTTTTAATCAATCAATGCACAAACAAATTAGCGGTTTAGTAGTTTCGTTAAGTATGTTAGATACAAAAAATCTGTTTCGTTTCTAATCATTTCTTGTAAAATGTATTATTTCCATCATTGGCGTGAGTCTCTAACAAGAAAACAAGAATCATAATAACTTCCATATATCTTCGAAATATATATATATATATATATATATATATATATAAAATAACGAAACAACTCACTTTTCTTCAATTTCTTCAAAATTCTATATTTGATTTGAAGAGAAAGAGAAGGATTTTCTCTTTTTCATTTGTATTTTCTTTTAATCCTGATGAAGTCCCTTAATTATGATGAAATATAGAATTTTGAAGAAATTGAAGAAAAGTGAGTTGTTTCGTTATTTTATATATATATATTTCGAAGAAAACAAGAAATTTCAAACATCCAAAAAGTTATTGTGTCTTGTTTTTAGTTTTGCTTGCCAAGTTTGAAGAAAGCTCATTCACCTCACCGGTTCAAAGTTATATTGGAAGTACACTACAACCTCGTTTATCCTGCCCTCGTTGATCCGGATCTCCGGATAATCCGGATCAGATTTGTAGACATTATTTTTTTATTTAATATTCACATAGATAATAATTTTTACTATGATAACAAGAACATAACTTTAAGTACGCCAAACATTCGCTTTTTATTTTGATTAAATATATAGTTCCTGCATAGATTGTACAATAAATTACTTAACTAGAGTGTCAAATGGCGTTGAAGCTACAAAACATAGTTTTTTATCATAATAAACGGTAAGTCTGTTTATTGAAGGATTTGTTTTGCTTATTACCCACATTACCCGGATTATCCGGATTTTCGATTTTCCGGATTACCTTTGGTCTCAGTTAGTCCGGATAAACGAGGTTGCAGTGTAATTCGAAAGTATAAAAGTTAAAAAGGATCCCATTTCACGGGTCAACACTGGAGGTGTAGGCTCCAATAATTCTCAACCTTGGGAGAAGTTAAGATCGAGTGGTCAGTCTGACGAATTCCTACATTGGAAAGTACATTGCAATCAATTTGTGTGGATTGATTTTTATGTCAAATTTATAAATCACAAATTATAAAGTACTAATTAATCGATTACTTTCACTGAGATTTTCAAGTTAAATAAAAACAAAATATAAATCGTTTTCTTATAAAACAAAAATTGTTGCGTCCTAGCAGCCGCTGCGTTGTTCAATAACTCTAGTATCTGAATCGTTTCTTCAGTCGCTGGAGTAGTTTTAATCAATAAGCAATCCCTTCGTGTCTGAGAGGCTTGGCGTCAAAAGAATGATTTCTTTATTCCAAGAATTGCCAATCAAAATATCATTCCTTGGAATCACTTTTCGCCATAATTAAGGTTCTAAGCAACGCAGGTCACATAACCACCATTATTTAACTTCTTCAATACATATCAATTTTCTTCTTTGTATTTAATACCTAGGTATTAAATGCAACTGTATGGAAATCTTTTAAATTCTTTGAAATTCGTTTATTTTTAGTATTTAGTCTTTGATTTCCTTTCTTTGAATTTCGATAGCAGTTACAGTTTGTTAAAGGAGAGTTTTGGTTTTAATTTTACGGATTTACAATAAATAACTTTATACATTTCTTTTGCTTGGCACTTTGAAAGATTGAGGAAAAACACTCTGATTTATCTTTTATGACTTACAAAATCAGTGAAAATCGCTTTATTTTTGAAGTATTCTCTATTGGAATCACAACAAAGAACTACGAAGATAAAATTGCTGCCCTCAGGAATATTTTTGATAATTCGAATTATTTTTTTATTTATTTTTTTTGACATAGATTACAGAAGGTCAGAGGATGTCGACGGAAACATCTAGAAACAAAGTTTATCAATCCATTACAAAATTCTAATAGAAATTTAGTTAATAATTAACTTTGATATTTTTTCACGAATTATTTCTAATTATGGAAAATGTGATTTTTTGAAAACTTCCCACCCTCCAAAAATCATCACATATTGGTTCCTGGTTGAAGAACCAGGAAACTTAAAACGTAAATGTTTCCGTACAAGTTAGAAAAACATAAGATTCACTTATCCTTTGTTCGTAGAAGGAAAGACGTCAACGAAAAAACGAAAAATAGAGAAGACAGAAACAACTATCTAGACGGAAGAAACTATTGTCTGACAAGATTTTCAATGCTGGGAGCCTACTTGAATTTTACTTTACTTCAATCTTCCATTATTTACATATTTTTTTTCAAATAAATATATTATTATGTCACTAATTCATTTCATTTCAAATTTGAATAATGACATTAGTGTTATTTAACTGTTTCTTGAATTCCTATTCTTTATTTTTTATCTTTTTCCGAGGTAGGACAACGTTTCATCCGAAGAAGGACAACGTTTTTTTTTTCTTCGTTTTGGTTGAACGATCGTCCTAATCCCTGCCATTAAATCCTGGGTACGTCTGGTTAGGGTTTTAAAAAGGTTGAGAACCGCTGGTGTACATAAAGCTAATCTTCGTTACAGGATGTATAGATCTCAAAAACGAAAGTCCTTTATTGCATTATAAGGCTGTCAGATGAAGAAATGTGATTAAGGAAGTTATGAAATGAATTAATGTAAAATTATAACAAAATTACTTAATTTTTACAATTTTAACATACCTAAGAATTTTTATTGTAGTACTGAATATCGACATATTTTTTTTTCTGTTTTATTGATATTACGAGTATCTGTGAAATATCGTAATATTTATTGCGGGTTACGGAGATGAAGTACAGAATCTTGGCCTTCCGTTTTTCTTTATCGGAAGTGAAGTGTTTTTATTCACTGGACGCCATTTTTTTTGTCTTTCATCAGCCAACAGCAGACCACGCCCTCTATCGGACGCTCGATAGAGTAGGCAATCCATCATCATCATGCATACAGTATGGTTTCATGCTCTGGGAAATTAACGATCATAAAGAAAAGAAAAAAAGAAAAAACTATGGGAGATGAAATAAGGAAAAGAAGTTGTCCAATATGTTTTCGTCAAAGTCACATTGGTCCACAGATTTATTCAAGCTTTTGGATTAAGGAGGTCAGATTGAGAACGGGAAAGTAATGTAAGGTTTTCTTTAAGAAAAAAAAAAAAGAAAGAAAGAAAGAATGAATGAAACGAAAAAAAAATCCGTCCACAAAAGAAATTGAAAATGAGCAGTAAAAAGTTTTGAAACTAATTTGGAAATAATGAATAGCTAATGATACATCATCTATAATAACAATCAGTAAGCCTAATGTAAATTATTTAATTTCATCCACTTCAATGTGTGGTGTACTTTCACGTGTATGTTTAATATTCAATATTCCAAATATACAATTGAACTGTACTGCAATTATACTTAAAATTAAAAAATTGAAAGTTTATTACAAATAACAAATTAGTTTAGGCTTCCGATTTAAGTTTAAATTCTCTTAATAACTGTTTAAAATTATCATATCTTTTAGAAATAAACTAAAAAAAAAAAAAAAGTTGTTGTTTTTTTTTTTTAAATAAAAATTAAGAATTTTTATTATGTTACAATAACAAAAACTTATATTATGAAAAATTCAAGTTTGTATTACAAAACATTTCTTAACAATTTGATAATTTGTAGTGTTATATTGTACAGGTGCGATATTGTACTCAACCACAGCAGAATATTAAAAAAGTATTTCATCGATTTTGGTGATTTTTTTTTTTTTTTTTTTTGCACACTAGAAGTCACAGTTCATGGCTTTTGTCAAAAGAGATCGAGAATTTACTTTTATACATAAGGTGGAGTGCTCTTGACTCTGAAAGAATCTGACACTTCATTTAAATTCAGAAATTATTCACCAGTTATTTTACGTATGTATGGTTGATCGTTTGAAAAAAAGATTGAAAATCGAAAATATTTTGAGGAAAAACTTCATTCACAAAAGAAGAAAACTTAGTTCTTGCAGAATGATAATTGAAAAAAAAAAAACTTAAGACTTCCAGTTATGTTTGAAAGATTCGAGATAATGAAAGATGAAATATAATTCCAAAATTTCCTTTCATTAATATTGATATTTGCTTTTTTTTGTCGATTCGTTACTAATTTGCTTTAATTAATCTTTTGTTAAACTACTGTAGATCATTACAAAACAATCCGTTCAAAATTTAATCAGGTACAAAACAAAAAGGAAGAAAAAAGCAGTTTAGTAACAAAACAAAATGAATTACAGGGAAAAGGTAATTCTTTCTTCGGTTGCTTTTGAAGGAAATGCTTCTATATAAAACCCGTGAACCGATCTCGGTGATTTTTGACAGCTAGTCATTGGTCAAAGATCTTCTTGTTGTATAGACCATCAAAACAAATAAAAAAAGATCAAAACCGATTGTACTTGAGAAATGGTACAGAAAAGCAAGAACAAAAACAACATATCTTGTTTTGAGGCGGACTATAATTAATTTGTTTGTATTTGAACAACTATCATATTTAATTCTTTACAAAATCTTGTTCCGATTTCAGATTGCTTGCAAAATATCGATGATACATCTCTATAATATTAAAATATTTACCTATTAAAATTCGTAAATACATAATTCATATTTTTTTAAATGTTAATAGTATAAATAAGAGGAAAGCTGGCAAAAGGAAGTTTTATGGAATCTATTGCATTGATTTCTGTGAATTACTGAACACTTCTTTAGAGTATTTATGAGCTACTCTAGTTAAAGAAAAAAAGGATTCCAAAAAAGTTAAAAGAAAATACGTAATTCTGGAGCTACAAATAAACAAGACATTTAAAAGAACTTAAAGCCTGCTTTCTTTAAAATAGCACTTGTGTTTCTTTTGTTTCTTTTTGTTTTTTGTTAAAATAAAGCAAGCGAACTCGAAAAACGAAAATGAGATGCCTGTATTTATATTCAAATAATATTATCCGCTAAAACCAAACAGTTCAAATTTTTAAATGTTATAAGAGAGGACACATACACAGACTGAGTGATTTGATCTACATTTTAATAAAAGTATACAAACGTTCAATGTTTAATGTAGATAACTAGAAAAATGGTAATTTTTATATCTAAGTTCTTGTTGTAAATATAAACAAATAACAAAAGAGGAAAAGGAAATAAGTAGGACGAAAAGAAGAAAGTGTACAAAAAATAAAAGTGAATAATAAATGAATAAGTAAAGATCTTCAGGATCGTCTAATCATTCCTCAAAATGTATGAGGGAAGAAGTAATTATTCAGGGAAGCCCCACTTCAGGCGGAACTTTTGTCCCATTTCTTTTATTCTTCTATTTATTTTCATTCTGCATTTCGTTTGCCTTTGAGAAACGATTTCTTTTATTTTAATAAAAGAAAAATGTAGTTTTAATAATTCCAAATGAAACAATTAGATATTTCTTTATTAAAAAAATATATTTTCCTCCTTTCTTCTAAATAGGATATATTAAAATCATAAAAATATAAAATCGAATTTAATTGATTGATGAATATTAGTTATCAGGTTTCTAAACGTGAATATAAAGTATAAGTTAAATATGACATCGTATATTTTAATCATATTTAACTTTTAATCATATATCACAAATAAGGTTTGAAGTAATAGAAAAATAAATAATAGAATTAGCAAAATGAAAAATAACAAATTACAAAACAAAACAAAAAATTACTGAAAGAACTTAAAGTCTATTTTCCTTAAAAAATTACTTTTGTATTATTTTTAAGTCGTGAAAATAATATAAAAGAAAAGTATTTGTTTATTTGTAGGTATTTTTTTTTTTGCTAAATCATATCTAACTTACAGGAAACAGTCTAAACTTTCAATCTGCATTACTTATTCCATTGAATTCAATTCATTTAATTTTGAAGCTTACTCGCGCTTGCGCACATAGGTTGAATATGCACTGAGAGCACATCGGTAGAAATTCAATGTTTTCTAGTCGAATGCCTTTTTTTGGAAATTTTTGTTCGCGGGCAATTTTCTCATAAGGATCAACAAAGAAAATTCTTCAAATAAAGAAATTATATTGTTTCTTGATTTTAAACATGGATGTCAAGTTTCAAGAAGATTTCTCAAAAGTTATTACAGTTCCAAAGTTATTAGGGGATTAGACAGACATCGAAATGCTGATTTTCGAGTGTCAGTTTCTCAACAAAATAGTCAAAGATATTTCTTAAGTCTTCACAGAAAATTATAGAAAACACACGATAACTAAACAACAAAAAATTTTTCACTGAGTTGATTTTAGATTATTTGCTTATTTTAAAATTAGCTCAGTGAAAAATTTTTTGTTGTTTAGTTATCGTGTGTTTTCTATAGTTTTCTGCGAAGTTTTAACATTGTACGCACGTTAATTTTGATTTCATATTTCTTAAGTCAAACCTTAAAATTAAAATTAAGTAATTAAATTAAATTAATTAATAAAATCACTAAAATTAAATAAATAAATTTTGTAATTAAATCTAAAGACAAAATATATATTATCTTAGCAAAGCCATTGTGAATCAAATATCACAATTCTTGGGCGGCATACCCATTTTTATTCCAACGGTGTACCGAGAAGGTCGTGATGGAAATTGCACTGAACCCTTGAATTACAATGGCTTCAATAAATGAGTTTTGCGCGGCAATCAAAAGCAACGTCAGGATAAGGCTAGGAAGTCAGGTAGGGTGATGAGAATTCACCTCTCGTCGAGAAGAACCGTGAGAGCGCGAGTCCGAGGAAAGAACGGACGAAAGACAGAAAAAGAAAGAAACAGCCATGCCACTACCGGGATTCGAACCCAGGTGCCGGCACACTGGCCACACTGCAGATCGCCGTCTATACCGCTCGGCCAAGCCGGCACGGCAATCTAATTATAGTAATTTTTTGTTACTATAAGGCTTTACATTTTAAATTGGTAAGTTAATTTTGATTGATATTTCAAAGATAATCGACTTCAGTAGGAGCTGTTAAGGCCAATCGCTAACTTTGAAAAGATTCGTGAGATTGTTTTTCTGACAAGAAACTAATTTTTTTTAGCAAATTAACTAATTATTAATTTTTTTTCGTTTTGATTTTGAATTTATTTTTACCATTAAGGATTTTACTTTCATAATTTATTTTTATTTTTTTTATAGTCATACAGTTTTTGGAGCCATACAATTTTCCATACAATTTTGAGTTAATCAGTGACTCAAATTATTGCATTACTTTTTAATTATTAGTTACCATGAAATTTCTTATGTTTGTGTTTATTAATGCGATATTAGTCGAATTAATAAATTGACTAAATTAATTAATGCAGAAAGATATTAAATTTTTTTAATAGATAAATCTGTATTTATTTCTGTCTTGCTTTTAATTAATTTTTTATTTATATTTTAGATAACTAACTTTTGATAACTAAAAAATACTATGTTCACGCAGTTGAAAATCATCTTGCTTATCGCTGTCACACACACAAAAAAAAGTTAAGATAGCAAAAAGATTTTCCGCTCAAAAACTCCTGGGGTAGGGGTAGGGGATCTTATCTGCGATCTTTAATGTATTTCTTGGAGACCTTTGATTATTTCATCTCACAGATTGAATCTGGGGGAGAATTACTCCTTGGGGTTAAATCGGTTAATGCAATTTTCAGTCTCAGTCTTATTTTACCGATAATATCTATTTCGATTTGCGCCGCCGCGAGAGGCCGCTTTCAAGGGAGGGATTGGTGGGGGTGTCGATTGATTCGCCCCTAGAGGCTAATGACATGATAAGCCATCGAGGCCCTGCTGTGACGTCATCATCATCCGTCATGACAGTTCCCAAATGCATCTGCGCTGAAAGAAACTCGGTGGTTTTTTTTTTTTTTTTTCCAGTCTTTGAAAAGCATTACGGCACCAATGTTCCTCTTATTTCACCGTAAATGAAATTGCGAGTAACCTCCAAGTCGTTACTTTTTTTTTCCTGGCAACCATTTTTGTTTATCGATCTTTTGTTCCAGAGAAATGCACTTAAATTAAATAAAAATGTAATATTAAAGTGCAAAATATCGGTTGTTTTCTGAAATTGAAATTGAAATTGAAAAAAAAAAATGGAAAAAAAGCAATTTTTTTGTTCAAATGCAGGAAATTCAATTATTACGATTTCATTTTTGGAGGTAATTTAGAAAATTGATAATTTCTTTGAATGAAGCAATAGAGAAAAATAGCAAATAAACGTTAAATGTCTTTTAAATTATAATTGAGGTTTTTATTCTGAATGAACAAAATCAATTTTAATAATACAAGTTCAAAAGTATTGACTGCAGGAAACGGATGAATCTGGCGACTAAAATGATAAAAATATCCACTATAAAATTATTATAAAGCAATAATAATAACTATTTATTCAGTTAAAAGAATTACTTTCTGTTAACTAATTAATTTTGCATTAGCATTTGATATTGTATATATCTTATTTACATTCTAATTTTTGTATTATAATCTCTGTTAATTTTTAATTAATGAAATCACGCTTGT
>JAFIDM010012231.1:66537571-66567955 GCA_023159025.1 Thereuonema tuberculata
GAAATCACGCTTGTATTGCGGTAGTAAAAGTTATATTTTCTATCTATTCTTAAATTGTCTTCTTAATACGTTGACCAAATGAAAGAAAGTAAAATTCATTTCCCACGAAGAAGTTCAAACAGCACAAAGATTTTGGGAATTTTTAGAAATGGAAGTTTCTAGATAGCTTCAGACAAAATAGGAAAACTTCTGCACTTAAGTCACTTCTTCTATGGCCATGTGATCAGTTTAGATCCTCATTGTTATTAAGGCGCAGCGATTTGTTACCAACTTATGGATACATACAGAATGTAGGAATATTTTATGACACCTGTTAGCACTCGATTATTCTTTCTCTCTTACTTCAGAGCCATTAGTTCCACTAGCGTGAGGTCACTGATGTGGAGGCTACTGTTGATTTCGTAAAAGCTTTACGGCCGGATGCCTTTCTGACGTGAACTTAGCATAGGATGAAAGAAGAATCAAAGGAAAGATTAGAGAAAATCTCCCCAGATGCTTCCCAAGCCTCCTGACAGATGGGGAAAGATGAAAACTCGAAAGTTTTATTCGGGATTTTAATCCAGACCTTTCTTTTTTCTTGTCTCAATTACTAATTATCCTAGAAAGCTGAAAGCAAAGTAACTTCTTTTGGACTTATAAATGCAAAATTATTCATTTTGATACAAATTAGAAAGTGTCAAATATACTTTGCAATGAAATTGCCATAATTTTCTGAAGCTAAAGAATTTGGTTAAATGGTGGGTTTAGATTTTAATCAAATGCAAGATATTGACTAATTTTAATACATTTGGGCCATTGGGAAATATACGTGGATGTCTCACTACCATAACTAGCAAACAAGCCCTCAAAAAAATAGTTTCCTAAATGTTGTAGGAGGCTGAAATTTTGATAAGAAATATTATAATTGTGAGATTGATATTAACACAAATTGGAAATTAGAAAGCAGGTAAAGTTAATAGCTATTAAATTTGCCATTAAACAATGCTTCTTGCAATAAATCAATAAAAAAAATAAGAAAATAATGGTTCAACTTTTTTTTTTGTAATGTCTGAACTTGGTTAAAACTTGAGGAATAAATCTGAACCAAACGAGATGCCCAATGGTCGCATAAATTGGTTAGTGTTAATTGACAAATAATTCTTGTTGAAAGTATAGCTAAGACGGGCATAGAAAATTATATCTGAAAATTATGATGACAATTTTGAAGATATGATGCTAAAGACTGTGGAAACTACATTGAGAGAAGCAGTTATCGTCTAATTTTAAGCAGATGAAAAGAGAAATAGAAAGCCTAGGAAATCTTTGAGGCCAAGTAGAAATTGTACTGGAAGATAATTGGATTCCAAAAAGTTATCTGAGAAAAATCAAAGATGAACGTTTCTGGCGACTTCCAAAAGATCTAACAGATTTACTGGTTTTATTTAAGAATCTAATTGCATAATAGATGAAATTAACAAAACTTAACCACAGAACTTAGTGAAATTAGCCAAGTATTTTCTATAGTATTTTGGTCTTTATCTGAAAGTTCAAAAATGAAATCTTGAATAATTTAAAATATTCACCTCTGCTTTTTAAAATATTTAATGAAACAAACGTAGATCCTTATAGAATCCTTATAGAATTCTAACCAGCTTATAAAAAATGCGATGTTTCAAAAAATCTTTAATTTGCAAAAGTAACCAATGGTTGTCCAAATTCCAGCCAGAAATTCCTTCTGATTTATCGCTGAGTTTTCTACCACAATATACAAAAGAAAATGTTTTCATTGTGATTGCATAGAATGAGGAATAAAGACCTTTATTCCTCATTCTATTCAATCACATATTTTACGCCACATATAACAAATATCAATATCTATCATGTGCCATTTTATCTGTAGATTTAATACGATACATATATTACAAAATAGCTACAAGTTGCAAGTGCAATTATGCAATGGAGGAAAACTAAACGAAATATACAAAATGTTAGTAATTAATTTAATGCTGTAAGTTCTTACTTCAAAAATAAATCCATTCACCTGACTAAGTGATACAAAAATTAATTTGTACAAAAAAAAAAAAATACAATAACCACGACGTTTCGCCGTCGAGAAACGTCGTGGTTATTGTATTTTTTTTTGTATAAATTAATTTCTGTATCACTTAGTCAGGTGTATGGCTTTATTTTTGAAGTTAAAACTACGCAGTACACGTAAAGTTCTATATTATATAATTTAATGCTGTAAGTTATTCTTAAAAAAAATTAAATTATTAAGATGTGACTTATAAAGATAGTAATTTATAGCTGTACACAATAACAAAATTAAATATTTTAATTTATTATTTTGTCTAAGATGATAATTTTGATTACTATTGATATAATTTTTTGTATTTTATAATAGTTTTGGATAATGGCGTTACAGATAAATGTTTGTTTTGAAAATAAAATTTTATATTTTAAATATTGAAGTCCACTTTCTTTTAAATATATTATTCCAAACCTTTTTGAAAAAATAATTCAAGTACTTTAATTTGCATTTTTTAAGAATAATAATAAGAAAAATAATAACGTTTGCAGGAATTGACAGAAATCTGCTTGGGACACGCACTATCTATTAACAAATAATTCATGTGATTGAGCGAATGCGTATTGCTCGATTTTGAACATATAAATCTAGGTAAATTAATGCAAACGTTTGCAAAATAGTATAAAATCTAAAAATTAAATACTTCATTTCTACTTTGAAAAGAAAATGAATAAATAATGCAAGATTTTCTCACATGATGTAAGGATAGAACTCCTTTTATTTTTTTGTTTGCATTTCAAGATTGAAACAAAAATAATAATGTTTGACGTTGATTAATATTAGTTGATTAATAGCCATGCTTTTTTTTTCTTTTTATTTGAGGGGGTGAAGATAAAGCTGACCCTTGACTTCAATTTTTCACTATCGATTTTTTATACGTATTTCTTCTTTGAAATACTACGTTATACTATATTTTAATAATACTTTTAAATTTAATCTATGAAATTTTTATTATTATAGTTCAGCTTTTATATTTCTTCTTTGGAGAGAAGATTTTCATATCATAATAAATGGTTTCTACGCAAGTGCCAATGATTTTCAATTTATAAAAATATAAACCAAACTTGAAAGTAGAATTTAACATGCAACTGTAGTAATAAAGATGAAGCAACCGCTTCCACAAAACATTAGAAAACTGATTAAATAAGAAAATAATAAAATAAAATAAAATAAAAAGTATAAATATATTTTTTTTTATTAAATCAGTTTTCTAATGTTATGTGCAAGCTGTCCCTTTATCTTTATAAATCAACTTTCGCATAGCATTGATCCAAAATAATACAAAGAAATATTGATATATTATACCGCAAGATAATGAATTTCTGATATAGAAATATTTTGTCATAAAGTTTCATACAATCCAAGAAGATGTGATATGGCTTCTAACCTATCTAAAGCTCTATTTTAAAAGTGGTAGAAAGTTTACAAACATTGACAAGTTGCACACTTGTCTTTTTCACGAAATGTACTTGTAAAGAAGAAGACTTGTTCTTATTGTTAAATTCAGTCTCTTAATGAAAGCAGTTAATTACATATTTCGGGGGGTTTGGGGGGTAGTTTTTTTTTGACAAATTTAAATAGCAATAAATCACAAATTTTAATTTTATAAATCAAGGTATAAACAAGAAGTTCTGGAAAGAATTTAAAGCCAACTTTTTTATAAATTTTCTTAAAATTTCCTTTTTTTTTTTTTTTTGAAAGATAGCCACTGAATATAAGCAGTGTAATTTTTTCATTTCCTGAATAAAATTAATTAAGTTCATTTAAATTGTGTAAATTCTATTAATTTTAATTCCATCTAATTTGATAACAAAGTGTCGTTGTTTAATGAAATCAAAAGGCCTTCCGTTTCCTGTCTTTCGTAGATTTAATGGTAATGTAATCTGCTTCATCTATATATGGAAGAAAACTGAATAAAAGTGTTATCTCATCAAATTACACTGTTATATGACATTATGTAATTTGATGACTCGAAATTAATGAAGGAACTCCTTTCGTGCCATTAATGGAGGGATCTATCAAATAAAAAAAGTTCTATCTAATGAATTCTGATTGGCAATCTTCATTCCCTGTCGGACTTTGGTTAAAATCCATCCATTTGAATGTAATTTGAATAAATTGCTACTAGTTAAAAATAAACATCTAGATTTAAATAAAAGACCCAGAAAAGACCAAACATCAAAAGAATAGTTTTCCATAACTTCTCGGTTTCTTTAAAGAAATATAATTTCGTATTATATGATTCCAATCTGTAATCAATAATGTGTTCAATTAGGATGTAACCTCTAATATGTTATTCTTTTTTGCATCATTCCCTGCATAAAAAAATAATATTTTAAAGTGTAAATGCATTTAACATTACAAGGAAATGCAAAAGATTTTTGGTAACAGAAGTCAAAGCAAACGTATCATTTGACTTCAAGGTAACATTAAGAACAAAAATATAGGAAATCGACAGTAAAGAGAAGAAATTTGATAAACAAAATTTGAAGACAACAAAAAAATCATAAGAGGTACTTTATCAAAAAACTAGAAATCTCATCAATTTATTAGGATGAATTGCTAAATTCCTTATTATCAGATATGCATTGATAAATTGAAGTTCATGATTTCTGTCAATTGATAGAATGCCAAATGATTTGCCAAACGCCACGCAGATGAAGATAAGGCATTACAAGATCTTTAGTAAGATTTGGCGACAAAAACACTTTCATTTTTATCAGATGAAGCGATTCAGGAGACTGATTCTTGATGAATTCCAGAAAAACTACTGGTGATCATTACAGGATCTACTAAAGCAAAAACAGAACAAAAGAAAAAGCTTCCAACAATTTCCAAATCAAACAAATGTAAAACTTTATAAAACAGACAGAAATTCACTAAGTTTTCATGTTTACGAAAACTAAATACAAAAAGCTTATAAAGGAATTTTTTATTTTAAGCCTTCGGTTTTAAAATTATTAATATGCTAAAGAAAATCTAAGATCCATTTCTGAATAATTCTGCTTTATGTAAATAAATCTTTCACAAATATTTTCATTCACAAATGAACTAAGAAAATTATGAGATAGTTAAATAAAATAACTAAAAATTGAAATTCGAATGACTATAAAATAGAAGTACACGATCAAAAGCTTCAAATTAAGCACATCATAAATAAAAGAAAAAAAAAGCAAAATGTGAAATATATTTCAATTATTCACGAATGGATTCTAGCAAACTATAGAAAAGATTTTTAATCATTATTTTTTTCAAAAACTTAGTTCATTCACTCATTTTTCAATATTAGTTCAATTTTTTAACCTTCATTGTCTTAATTATGTTTCAAAACAAAAGCTATTTCTAGTATATATCATATTTGCCAAAACAGATACGCATATCATTTAACATATAGAGGAAGGTTGCTTAAGATGGAACGCTTCCTAAAATGGTACTAAAACAATTTTAATTCGTTAAAATGTTGGTATGAGATTTTCTGTTTTTCTTTGCATTCATAAGAAACTAAATCACATATAAGCGTGATACTGAATTAAAGAAAACAATCTTAGAGTATATTAAGTTTAAGATTTTTCACATACTTTGATGAAGGATTTAAATATTTCTAAATCCTACAGAAAGTTTTATAGATTATGGAATAGCTGTACTGTTTCGACAAATATGAATTGCCTCTCACGAGATGACTTATTATGTGATTTGCCATCTTGGGTAAAATCAACATCCGGTACGAATTAAGGATACCATGATTCCTATGATGGGATATGAAAAATTTCTTAAGATGGGACAGGATTTTTATTGTCCCATCTTAGGGATTTGGACTTACGGAATTAGTGAAATAATTAGCATTGTTATTGTTTGTATTATATATTAATTATGGAAACCAAATTACCGGTGCTTAAAAATTGTAATCTATTACAATCAGAGACACTATAATACAGCAACAACCATAGCAGTAATGGACTTATTGAATTTCCTACTGTGATCCCTAAGGATTCAATTACATAAACCCTTTTGACAACCCATGTAACAGCACCACTTCATCACAAGAATCATCAACTCCACAAAACGCTATTAAGCTTCTACATGTTTCTACATTTCTTTTCACTAATTCGTGGAATTGTACAGTGTATAAAATAAAAATAAAAAATTAAAATAAAAATAAGCTTAACGTGCTGTGAAACAAGTAATAAAGGAAAAAGAAAAACAGCATCTGAATAAGAGAATAAGAAGAGATTGCCTTTCTGATTTTAGATTATGGGGAGGAGTTGGGAACGGCCGTTTCGTCCTTCAACGGATTTTAAAATGAAACTCAATGAATTAGAAAATTCAGATATGCAGAGAATAAAATAAAGACTAACTTTAAAACTAGCGAAATATTTTACTTATTTTTCCCTCTCCTACCTTTCAGGGTGTGGAGGGTTTTACCGAAGGTATAGGCTCTGACACGACGATTGACCATTGGGACAAGTTGAATGTACGACCGTCGACCCACATCTCGCTTTCAAGGCCCGGGAGAGAATCCCCGTCCCCATTTTACAAAGGGTTGGGTGATCCTAGGGCCTGTCTGGAGGAGAAAGGGGAAAATCCTCCAAAGGGAGCCGAAGAGTTTCCTGACGTCCATAAAATGTTTGCACATGACTTTTGGAGCAAGAAAGGCGCGCAAAAAACATTTCTGAACCATCTCATAAAATCCCTCTTAGAGGTCCTGAGATCAACATATTCTTCCATCGGACTGTCAGATGGTGAAGCGTGATTCATCATTGCAGAATCCACTGGTTTTTTTTCACTGCTCAGATCCCAATGGCAGCTAGAGCTCCACCACACCACCTGAAAATTCGAGTGGATCCAAAAAAAAAAAATTAAGCACTCGGTAGCGAATGTTTTGAAAAAGAACATCCACGCTTCAAGACTCATTGGAAGTAGTTGTTATTCAGAGGGATTCCCACTTCACAATAACTTAACTTTCAGTTGATTGGGCAGCTGCAGAAGGGCACATTTCCAGGACTATTTATTGTATAGGAGGCATCCTATGATAGTCTCTGAGACGGACCATTCTGTTATTAATGTTTGTCTACGAAAATTCCAAGAATCAATATTTATTTTATAGTTATTTGAGCCATGATTGTGATATACCGTACATTCACTACTATGAAAGGAGGTCCAAACATCTTTGATCAGTTCGCCTTCTTTTTCACAAGAAAGAAATGTTTTCAATAAACTGATTTGCTTTAAAAAAAATAATACATCAACAGATCTCTTAATGAGATTACTCACACGCGGGGCGACGAACACTAAACAACACTCATCAGCGCATGCGCGACTGTGGCGAGCAATATCCGGAGCGGATATCATCACATGCGCATGATCATTAGTGTTGAATACTGTCTATAGCGAACATGCAACATATACCTTGAAACCTATTAGGGCCGGTTTTTTGTGCCACCCTGTTATTTGAAAATAAAATTTTTGCTTTATTATTTTTTACAATTTTATAAAAAAATTACTTAAATAAAATAATAGTAAAAAAATATTATGGATAACAGTTTAAGGAAAGCAGGTTTTCTTGAAGGACTTCTTTTTTAATATCAAAATTGATTTCTTTTAAGAAATCTTAATAATATGCAGTTATGGTTCATCTCTATCTGCATGAAACTGTGTCACATAATTCAATCAACCGTGATAAATTGAGAATAAGTTTTGAACGAAATGTGAAGGTGATTCACCCTTTTGTTTAACTTCCTGAGGAATAAACTTACGAAGGACTAGCGAACATGATTCAATTTTCCTCCAATAACAATTCAATCTCAGTCAAATATGACTAAATTACGTTTCTCTTGAAATACCTTGCAATTCTTCAAAGTATCAGCTTGACAAGTTGAAAGGGAATTGAATCATTTAAATGAACATTTACAAAATGTCAGTCAGGTTTCTGCAGATTCAATTTATGATGCATTTTAAGTTTTTGTTTCAAATGAGCGGAGAAATATTGTAAATTGATGCGATAGATATAAATGATGTTCCTGAGGAAACAAAGTTAACACAAAAATGTTTTAAGCACCAGAAAATTTAAAATAAATGGCTTCAAGAAACATTTTTTTTTAGATTTTTGAATGTTGCTAATGTTCGCCTTGAATTCTGGAAATAGCGAATCAAACACAAATTCCTTAATAGAATGTATCCACATTAAAATATTTTTTCATATTACAATCTATTCATTAGTTGGCAACTTACTGAAATTTCTTTAATTATTGTAGTTTTATATGGTTAAAACTGTAATAATTAATTATTCCACTTGAACATTTTTCTCCTTTGTTTGTCTTGTTTGTACGTGATAAAAAGGGCTGGACGTATTTCTTTAAAATTTCCTATATTTCTTATTTAATGTCCAACCTAACATAGAAGTTTAATTGGCACATAGACATATCTCCATCCATGCACTTCCCCATTTTTCAAAATTCCATTTTAAAGTTGCAAAAGGCTCAGTTCCAAAAGTTATCCAGATTATTTTATGTTACTTAAATTATTTATATAGCTTTACAATGTAAAGTAGGTTGCCAAATTACCTTACTTCATTTGGAAAACTATTTATGGGTGCCCATGATATCACATACCTTACATCAACTATACATTATTTTCACTAAATATAAGCTGAGCAATCATTTCGTAATTGGAACTGGCCGTGCACTGCTATGTCCTCAATTTTGTTAGAGATGGAGTATGTAATAAATGGAGTATATAATAATGGAAGAAATTCATCTAACTGTTTTAGCGAGGATTTCGGGGATCATTTTTCGGGGAGAAAGGATGGAGATCAAAATAAATGAAGCTATCTTTTCAGTTGATCCATAATTAAGTTATGTATCAAAATTTATGGAAAGACGTCCAAGAGAGATGCGGATATAAAACCCACAAACAGATAAACGGATAAACAGAAAAACCTACAAATGGGCAAATAGGAACATATATATTGAAGTATTTGATTTATAGTACTTGTGTGATTTTATGTTTCTATTTGACTGCTAGGGAGTATTATTATACGTAGTCATACAGCTGGGGAGACGATGGAAACCAAAATTATTGTGCTGATATTTTTCTTTGGACTATAAATAAATAGCTATCCAATTTTAAAGAACTCTGTCTAGCAATTGATTTCGATGGTCAGTTTTAAGCGATGAGAGAACTGAGAGTAAACAAGTAGTTTAGAGTTCAGAGAGTTGTTATAAGTTAGACCACATGTCCAGCGATTTCTAACATACATACAGACAGACAGACAGACAGACAGAAGACAAAAATGTTTAAGGGGAACACTGATAATTCGCAGTAATGACAGATTTTGGATTACATTATATAATAATAATAGTCATAGGTTTCATTCACACACTTACACAAGCGAACCTTTATTAAACTCCAATTTTATCATAAAGGTTTCAGTATAATATTGACTGAATGGAATGGATGACGATCAGATGCGAGATTAATCGAGCAATTAAGACTAACAGTATATCCTCTTTTAGGTTTGTCAGGCTACATCCGTAATAGGGATTAGCAACATACAATGAATCACTTCTAATTCGCAATAAACGTTCTGATCTTTTTTTATTATTAGTTATTTTATTCTTTAGTCTTTTTATATAGATCGCAATAATGATTCTGATCATTAGCAAAATTGGCAAAATTATATTTAGACATAAACGCAGAAAAATTGTCAAAAAAAAAAAAATGAATATTTGATTGAGACTTTTGTTATTTGTTAGGTATTTGATAGGAAATACAAGTGACTGAATAAAAATATTACATAGTGCGTTTCAGTTTTAAAAAGTAGCACTGGAATGCTAGTGATCACGTTATATTACCATAGAAAATTTTTAACAAAAAAAAAATAATAATAAATAAATATAAAAAGTTAAACTGCCAATAAAAATTCCAAAGCTCAAATATTTCTGAGGAAATATTTCAGTTTTTAATTCGACAAATACACTATATCAATCACAGTTTTACCGAATATGTTTGGAAATTAACACAGGAAAAACCAGAAAAATGATAGAAACCTACAAAAATTGATTAGTTAAAGCTCAGTACCAGAGTTATTTCAAAAATGGACAAGTTCAAAAATTTGAGCTTTGGAATAAAAAAAAAATGTATCAGAGCATAACATCAATCATTTTGGATTATTCCACTAGAGTATCAACCCCCGTTCGTTCCAGATTGACAGTGTTGGAAGTAAATTGCATAAAAATACGGGACTATATTGATCAGAAATGTACCATGCAGTTTTTAAGAGAAATCGAAAAGATATCAGTCTACTTTCCTAAGGAAAGAAGGCTCATCAAATCAGTCCGTCAGTGTGTGTGTGTGTGTGTTTCGTCCTCCCTTAACTTTTTGAACCTCTGGATGATTTTCTTGAAGCTTGGTAAGCACATTTAAGGTCTAGAGACAATGTATTTTTATGTTTCAGATGTTTTCGAAGTGGGTTCTTACTGAGAAATAAATTCGAGAAAGCTTCAAAAATTCCCGTAGAAAAGTATTGGAATCTAAAGAGTGGATTTCTATCCTATTTCTATTAATACTTCGCTCTTTTTATTAAATAATAAGTTTTAATCCTCTTTTCGTTAATCCATAATTAACTAGCGATTTCATATGATTAAAGTTAATCCGATTTCGCCAACTTAGGTAAGCAATGAGGATTTAATTTCACTTTTTTTTAATTGAAAATGAAAAATTTCTGTTGTTTTGATTCAGGAGATATTAAGTTGAAAATAAATGTAGGCTTTTCGTGTTTTTGTTGTTTTAGCAACTTAAAAAAAAAAAACTGAAAAAAATAATGAAATTGTGATAAACCACATTATAAGGAAAATAAAAGTTCCCTTCTTATTATTTTTGAAACCCAATTGTATAGATAAATTTCTATCATAAGAAAATCTATACATTTCATTGAATTTCTCTTCCCGCCAATAACCCCACAGTCATTATCTTGACGTTCTCCACGAGGCGGAATAATTTGAATTTCTCTGCGAAGAGGAAGAAATGGATTGGAAAAGGAGGAAGAGAGAGAGAGAATGGAAGTAATGATATATTCTGTCAATTCTATTGATTTCGCTCTGTTGTTTCGGAAATTACTATGAAATGGATCCGTAATTCAGATACAAGTCCAAAAAACCGATCACTGCAGGGCAATTGGTAACATAACGACCAATTGAATTATGATGAAAGGTTAGATTACAACTCAGGACATCGCTGTATCGTTTGATTTCATTATTAATTAAATTACTGATAAAGTACGAGGTCCCAGAGCTCAGTTGATTAAAAAAAATTAAAAAAATACGCTCGTGATTGATTCAACGTGATTCGTATATTTTTATAAAGATACAATTTCTTTGTTTTTAATTTGGAATTTGGAATTGAAGTTATTGTAAATGCTGTGAAATTCCGTCTATTATAAGAATCACAGTTATGTTAATAATGCCAGGCTCTAGCAAAAATGTAAAGAAGCTCTGTATCGTATACGCGTAGTTCCCAACTTACGAACTGATTCTGTTCTGGTAATTTGGATCGCGAGTCGAAAATACACACAAAGGAAGGAAACTGATGTTTTATTTATTTATAAAATTCACGTCACTCAAGAAATGAGCAAGTAAATATTAAATTTAGTTTGAATAAATAATATGTCTGTATTTACTAAAGTGGGAAAAGCTGTAGAAGATGAAGAAAAAGAGGAAGAATATGTCTGTATTTATTGTAAATACCAGACATGTAATATGACATACAATAGTATAATTATTAGACATACAACATTATGTATACAGATTCTAAATAAATTGAGTAAATATTTTCAAATCAACACTTTTGCTGTTTTATATTAAACACAAGTTACGACTGCTGCCAAGAGAAAAGAGAGCGGTGAATCCCCGCCGAGATTTGGCCTCCACCAACGCCATCTAGTTCTAGTAGCTCTAGTTCTAGTTCTGAAAAAGTGGAGAAGGAACAACAAAAGTTTATAAATGTGTATATCATTTATATATGTTCTGGATTTCTTGTAGGATTCTCTACACAAGAAATAATCAAAGATATTAGAAATTCAGTAAAACCCCGTTTAACCGAACTCGGGTCAACCGAAACCCGGGTTATCCGAAACGCCTGCGAAAATCGCAAATCCAAACAATAAAACTGTACTGCACGGAAATAATTCGATGGTGGGACATCGCTGCTCGAAAACATTGGAAGGTTCGCAACAAACAAACAAAAATTACTAAGTTTTTTTTAAATGAGTAATTCATATGCTACTAACTATCAAGTACAGAATACTGTATATTGATGTAGCCTACTGTAATCCTAAAAATGTAATTTTAATTTTAATAAAGAACATAACTGTAGCATACAAAAAGATTTTTGAATTCGTTTGACCTTCAAAACCTTTCAAAAATACTTACTGTAATTACAATACAAAATCCTGTAGGTGTATTAGATGTTCATGGCTTAACCGAAAAAATTATTATCCGAAACAGCTTCCCTCCTTTTAGTTAGGGTTAACCGGGATTTTACTGTACTACCAAAAATTTTAACTTTCCAGAAGGAAAGCAAAACTAAGCTGATATATTCCATGCTTTATAATCCTGTCATCTAATTGCAGAATATATATTGAAAATACTCTACCTACAATATTATTTATTTTAATTATCTGAGTTCCATTAAAGAAAAAATTGGGGCTAATTCTGGCTTATCAAATAATCTCTAGAAAATGGAAAGTCTGGAAAAGGAAAGAAAAATTCAGATTTCTTACAATCTTCATAACAGCTGTGATTGAATAAGAATAACGAAAGTTTTAGATTTGTTGAAAAGATATGTAAGTAATGTTGGAAATTCGATGGCAAAACATGCAAGCAGCTTATTTTATTCACGTGACATAGACTGCAATATTCTTAAGTCTTTAGTATAATAATAAGAAAAATACATTAGCAATTTTTACATTCAATAACAAATGTAAGTTTCCAAAAGTAAATATTTTAACAAATTTAAAATTTAATCATTAAAGAAAAAAATAACAAATATAACCAATAACGTAGCATAATAAAATAAGCCTACTCAAATATTAAAACTATTTTCATATAGGATCTAAATTTCTGTCAGTTTCAACAGCGTCTCCTTGCCAGTGAAGGGATCATTTCTATTTTTAACTCACATATCTGATGATGTTGAAACCATTTTTAAATATTTCTATTTAGAAGGATTTCTAAAAATAAAAATCCAGATCAATTTTAAAATGTTATTTGTCCTATTCTAAATAGAACTTCTCCAAAAAATACGAAGTTTAGATTTGAAGCAACAATCTTTGAAAATCTTAAGTCGATTTTAACAGGAAAAAAAGAAACGAAAAATCGATAACAAATCAGTACAACAAACAATAAAATAAAAAACAATAAATTAAAAAGATTTTAATACATTTTCTTTTTTTAAAAAAAAATATCAAATAATCTCTAAAATATTTTAATTTGTCGAAAGACTGAATAATATTTTTCCACTTTTTCTTCTTCAGTTCTAATTATGGCTCAAGAAACCACCAGTCGCTGAGGCAACGAAAAGATGTCAAAATTGACGGTTGCGTCTCTATCGAAAATCGTAAGTATTGATTCTTTTTCCTCAAAAAAATATCAATAGTAGCTCATGTGTGCGTTAATTCCACTGTACAGCAAATAGAGCCTATGTTTCTATAAACAGAAACAGTATTTGAATGGTGTGTCTGTGTTTGCTTTGATTGAATCAATGAGACTTAATTTCCAAAGAACTGAATCATATTAGAGATTACAAAACAAACAAACAAAAATAATACATATCTATATTACTTTTTTCTATTTATTTAATTGTTATTTTTGCATAAAGTATGTAATTATTCAGTAGCTTAGCCTGTAAGTAAATATTAATATTTTATTTTATGTATTTTTTATTATGGTAACTTGAAGACATGAATTGAAAAATTCTGCATTCTCAACTTTTACGTTTTATAATGTTAAGAGTTTTAGCTCTTTAACCTTTTCTATTGAAAATCACATGGGTCCTTCTCTTGTTTTATTTAAAACAATATATTTTAAATTAGCATTTAGCAGGTTAAGGTTTTGATGCTGTGCTGGTTCTTATTGTTGTTGTTTTAGTGATAATAATCTCAAGGGGTGAATGAAAAAATTCTATAATCTCCGTTATCTTTTTTTAAAAAAAAATTAAAACATTAGTAAAAATTAATTCTCTTAACTTATATTGGAATTTAGTTAATCGATATCTCATCCATGATATAAAATCGAATCCTGTATATTCAAGTCAGGAAAATACAAGCAAACAGGCGATACAAATGTAAAGTTCTATTCTATCTAATTTATTTATTTATTTTTAAAACCTACCTAACCAATTCAATCTTTAACTATTTTTACTAACTTACATCATACAAGAAAATCAATACGTTTATCGAAAACATTCGAGCAAACTAAATTATTACAGTATCAGTCTAAATTTACACTAAAATTTCATTAATTTCTAAAAAGTTTTTAACTGTACAAAACTACAATACCCAGATGAAAGATTTCAAAAAAAAAAATAAGAGAAGCAGAGGAAATGGAATAAAATCAACTGCTTAAAATTACTTAAAAAATAGAAATCTATTATATTAATAGTATCACCAGTAACTGAATAAAATATTTAAAATAAAATCTGACATTCCGCAAGGCTCAAATCTAGGACCTTTAATATTTAATATTAAATCTATGGCCTTTAATATTTATGTAAATCCAATGTAGTCAATTATTAAATACACAAAAACGTTTGCATATACCAATGATTTAATCATACTCAATGATAACAATTACTATCATCTAACCGACTACAAAATTATCTAATGCAATCAGAAAATTGGATTCAAGACTATAATATGATAATAAATAATAATCAAATAACATTAATGATAATTAATGCTAAAAATAAAAAGTATTCGATAAATTCTGAAAGTGTTTTCATTGTCTATACAGTAATAATGATCATCTTTACCATTCCGATATGTTGGATCTTAATGACTATTAAACATTAAATCTTTTCATTGAGAGTAATTGTAACTGATGTACACTTTTATTACTTAGAAAGTTAACTCTGATATAAATTAGATTAATTTAACTCTTATATTTATATATTTATATGTATAAACTAAGTGCCAAAAAAAAATGGGATACTTGTCTAATACCTCGTCTTTCTACTGCTTGGATAACGACAGCAACACGACATGGCATGGACTCCACGAGTGCTCTGTAGTACTGAAGAGATAGTACATCATGTATTCTGCAGAGCATCCGACAATGTTCGATGGTGGTGGATCCCTGGCAATGACAGTATGTTGAAGTGCATCCCACGTGTGTTTGATGATGTTTAAATTTGGCAAATGCGGGACCAAGACACGACGGCAAACTCAGAGGAATGCTTCTCCAGTCCTAATCGGGTGACTGTGGTTTTCTGCGGTAGTGCATTGGGGTAAATTGGTGCATTGGTGCTTTGTGCGGTGGTGCATTGGGGTAAATTGGCATTGGTGCTTTGTGCGGTGGTGCATTGGGGTAAATTGGTGCATTGGTGTTTTGCCAATGATGCATCCATTGGGGTAAATGCAGGACATGAACGGGTGCAACTACGGCTACCAGTCACAAAGATCTGCAGACGTAGTCTCCCAGCTAAACACACACATAACAGAGCCACTGCCGTCCTGTATTGTCTCTTTTAGGCATCCAGTGCCGCGTGGGGTTTTCACAACGTCTGGAGTTGCCTATCTGCCCGAAACAGTTGGAACCGCGATTCGTCGGACCAGCTTACACGTTTCCAGTCAATTAGAGTCCAGTGGCGGCGTTCCCGAACCCAGGCGAGGCGCAGCGCCTTGTGTTGTGTGGTCAGCAATAGCAGCAGGTGGGCCATCGGTTCTGGAACCCTATAGAACACCTAGAATGTTACATTGTTCGAACGCTGATGCTAATATTGGCCCCAGCAATAAGTTCTACTGTTATTTGAGGCAATGTTGCACTTGGGTCGGATGTAACAATACGTGCCAGACGTCGATGTCCATGTTCGTCAAGGGCTTTGGTTTTCCGGTCATCCCGGTTTTCTCTGATTTCTGACCTAGACCTTGTAGTTTAGGTACACACTTGAAATTGTTGAACATGTGAATCCGAACTTCGGCGGAAATTCTGAGTGACACCTATCTCCCAGGCTCCTGCAATCATACTTCTTTCGAAGTCTTGTAAGTCCTAATAAGCTGCCATCAGACCTGCAAATGCTACTATTTGAGACAGCAGAGGTATCTGCCGTTACATAAACGCGTTTGTAGACGATTCTATTAACTGTAAGGATGTGGTCGCATGAAATGGACATGGTAGCGCCCTTCCCATTTTTCTTGGCATTTCAATGTATATATGTATATTAAAGTAGAGCAGGACAGAAATGTGGAATTGTAAAACTCTAATTCAAAACCGTATATCTGTTTCTCAAAGGTTATTGCCAATTGTTTTTTGCTTCATCAGCGGCATCTGGTATTAAATTTAAACAATTTAGATTTTTCTACTGAAATGCAACATTTAGAGGCTTTGCTCTTTTTAACTTTAGTCATATATATCCAGAAAACATTTATTCAAAAATACATTCACACAAACTATTGCTACTAATGTGTTCTATCGTATATTAAAAATGTATTCCGCCTAACAGTAAAAATACTTTATAAAGCTTTTACAGACACTTTTTTTAAATTGAAGGGTCGAGACTTACAAGTGGGTTATCGACCATATTACCAAAAATGAGATGTTGATTTATTATTACGTACTTCTATGCTGCAGTTTCAAATCTGTCTTCTTCATCCCATGAATTAAACATTAAGGCGTTTTGTAAAGTTATAGTTATACAACCCCCAATAGGTATTTCTTTTTGTATTGTATTATTATTTTGGGACCGATTTTATGTGCGCCAACCTGTATTTTATTATAAAACTAAATTTTATTTTGCTCTCCAGAAAAATTTAAAAATGCTGGACAGATCACTTTGTAATTCTCAACCCTTCAATATTGAATTATTAATTACATTCACATTAAAAAAAGAACAATATTGAAGGATTATAAATGAAATCCATAATGTAATTTATCACAAATTCAAATAACCAATAGACTGCGCAAAGAATGATTCTGAAAACTAAATGCTTTTAGCAAAATCAATACCCACATGAATCCTTCAAAATTACTAATTAACATTCAACACAAAAATTAATTAATTTATCATAGCTTTGCAAGAAATAATTCAAAGAAAAGGCTTATTGAGATAAATTTAATAATATACAATAAGATATAATAAGCACAATACAATAAGCACAATAAGAATATAACATTAATTTGTACAAATCACGGGATTGCTTACCAACTGGAAATGGTTTGATATGATAGGAGAGAAAGGCAAAAAGGGGAGGGAAGTCTTATATTGATCTCTTAATATAACATTACTTTGTACCCATCAAGTGATTTTTGTACGAAAAGGAAAATTTCGAAGTGATCTCAAAATTTCAATTTCTTTCTGATCCGTATCAGGACATCTTTCTTTTTTAACTACCCTGAGGAAAATATAGGCTACCTTGGAACCCGGTTAACCACCTTCAAGGGGGCAATAAAGGGGTGAAACCTCTGAAATAGCGCCACCTAATGGACTTGGTGGCGACAATGGGAATTATACGCATTTTTCTGCAACAATTTTGGAAGGTTTGATGTGATAGTGCTATGGAGAAGGGGAGAACAAGAACTTCCCACTCCTCCCCGGGCAATGCCACTAGTTGTTTTTTCATAAAAAATTACAAAAATGCAATATTTGCATTTTTTTTTTGTACTGTGTTAATTATAAAGTTCAAACAAAGTTATTTTTGTTTAAAAGCTAACATCATCTAACTACCTATAGATTTTTTTTAAGGCAAAGTACTTGTTTGAAATATTCAAAAAAAGCAAAACAACAACAGCAAAAAATCTCTCGATTCTTCATATGTTCTTAGTGATTCGAATAAATGTTACTGTAAATGGAGCTTTCATGTCAAAGTAATCAATTCGAAACAGTATTCTAGTAGCATTTGGGATTTATGTCTGAAAATCTTTTAAATTTTATGAGAACTTTCACTAGTTCTATGTTAGTTTTCTTGAAAATCAGAACTCATGAAATTATTAAGAAGAGTTTGCTGTGCAAATAAAGATGCTACAACAAAAAGTTCAAACCTTTAAATCCTACTTCCTTAACGCAGATTCTGAAATTTCTTTATTTTAGCCTTATTTTAAAGTCGTAAATAAAAAACTTATTTCAAGTAAACAATATCTACTGAAATCAAATAGAATAAATTTTCCAGAATAAATTTTCCATCAAAAAAAAAACAAAAAAAAAACAAAAAAAATCCTAAAAGTATTTACTTAAATGTCTAAATCGGATTAATTTTAATCGTATCAAATCATACAAATGAATTAAGTATGTAATATTCCTGTTTTAGACAATGAAATATTAATAAAATCATTGTTTTGATTCTACGGGACTGTTTTTCACATTTTCGTGTTAATTCTTGACAAGGGGTCATTGTAGACTTTGTATTTAGTATTAGATCATCTGTAGTCGTTAATTCCACATACTAAGTTTCAAAAGGAGCTATCCAACAGTTCAAAAGTTATGGAAATTCACACACATACACACACACACAGATTGGCTGACTTGATAAGCCTTATTTTCCTTTTGGAAACTAGGGAAAAAAATAAGAATTACATAGATGTAATCTCACATCAGGAAAGTAAGCTACCCGGAAATATTAAAATTTCCGTATTGATTTCTTTGTTTCTCACATCTCCAGATGGAAAGACTGTGTGCTTCTGTTATTTCAATCGCAAACTATTGTAATTGGTTAGGTTCAATTTCATGGATTTTTTAATGATTTATTTTTATGATTGTAATTGATGTTTGAACTGTTCACAATAATGGTAATGTTATCATTAATAGTCCTAAAACCCTCCAGTCAGTTTTATCAGTTGTGGAAGCTTTACATCATGAATTGCAAGATAAAATCCAACCAATCAATAAGTCAATTTATCTTCATTGTAAATCTCTACTGATAATAGCTTCAAATTGTCCATTCATTTCACTTGTCAAATTAAGATTTTTGTAATTCTACTACTTTTTTTTTTAGTACTGATTTATTTCATTGATTACACTGATATGCAACCATTTTGCTTCAGAGAAACTATTTATATTTTTCAGTTCCACACTAGGGGTAAACACAAAAGTCATATTTCGTTTTGTTTCATCAGGTCCAATTTTTGAGAAATTATGATTTTTACGGAATTTCTTGAAATGCTTATTGATGATAAAAGTTACTACATATATACGTACATAATTAAACTATAATTTTTGGCAATACTGAACTATAAAATATTATAATAAATAAAATTTACAATTCATATAATTTCAAGTGCCTTTTTTGTACTTAGTACCCTAAACATGTAAAAAATAATGTATTTTTATTTTGATATTTTAATTAATGATATTATTACTTTTAAAAAGTCCTTTTACCCCCACTTCATATTAAACTTGGAATCATGAAGCAATTTGTTACCAGTCTTGGCAATGAAAGCAACATAATTCCGTATCTAAAACGGAAATTTCCTAGAAAGACCTAGGCAAAAATTAAAGCTTGTATATTCGAAAGACCACAGATATGTGATCTGATGAAAGATTCAAATTTCACGACCGTCATGAATGAAACAGAAAAATCTGCATGGTTGTCTTTTAAGTGCGTGACTGAAAACTTCCTAGGAAAAAAAGATGAAAATTACGAAGTTGTTGATGAAATGTTAACAAACTTCAAAACATTGGGTTCCAAAATGAGTGTTAAACTTCATTTTCTACACAGCCACATCAATTATTTCCCTTGGTGCTATGAGTGAGGAGCAGGGTGAAAGGTTTCATCAGGATATCAAACATTGGAAACGAGATATCAGGGCAAGTGGAACGAATCTACCTTGGCGGATTATTGTTGGTGCATAAAAAGGGAGTCTTCTGAGAGTCACCGCACAGCATTAAAACGGCGACAGCTTTCGAGAGACAACTAACAATCTTATACCAGCAGAATCAATATAAGTTTTTTTATACTAGTTAGTTAAGGTTTTTCACTTGTCTTGACACTTTCATAACTCAGATTATCCCATTAATTATTTTTTGTTTTAATTATGAAGTTCGCCAAATTTCTTGGTTTTTTTTAGTTTAAGGTGTGAATTACAAAAAAACTAGACCTGATACAAAAATTCTGAATACAGATTCGGATTCAGGATAGTTGACTTTATTAAAATCAGTTTGTTTTTTCTCGTGAAGCAGACCGAAAGTTAAAAAATGCATATCAGTGTTTTTTACATTTTGATTGAGGTAAACTATGAAGACTTCCAATTTGGTAAATTTTATTAATGTTATAAACAAATATTAAATTTTTATTGTATCTCATTATAAATATAAATTCTTCGTGACAGATTTTTTTCTATTATAAAATTTGCATAACCAAAACAAACAAAAAATAGCAAACAAAAAAGAAAAATTTTAACTGAAACAGAAAGACTTCCCTTTCTTAGTCGGAAATTTTAAGAAATTAATAGATAATCCTTATTTTTCAGTTAATCTAAAATTAAAATTTTGAAAGAAATTTGTTGTACTTACAAGGGATGTGCGTGACCTAGAACGCTGAGAATCGCAGGAAAATATGCTTAGAATATAAATCGCTCATCCCAAAAACAGTGGTATGAGTCATTCCCATGCAAAACTCAGCTGTTGTCTGCTAGTGCACTTTGAAGACTGAATAGCTGTGCAACACTATCAGGTCAATAGGAAAAGTTTGTTGTTCAGATAGCGTAATTATTTTAAGCAGAGGGAAATACAGCAATGTAGTCACGACATTGAAGTAAGTGTTTTTGATCCTATTATATCGATATTTTGTTTCTTTGCGTTACCAAAGTCCCTCTCTTCGACCTAAGGCGTGGTAAGGCGTGCAGTTTTGCATGAGAATGATTCATACCACTGTTTTTGGCATGAGCTATTTATATTCTAAGAACATTTTCGTGCAGTTCTCAGCGTTCGAGGTCACGCACTTCCCTTGTTAATAGTTTTTAAATACTTCAATCAAAGAATTTGAATATATGCTGATAAATTATTTTAAACATTATAATAGAGTTTGGATTTGTTTACTATAGAGTTGAGTTGTTTCAAGGCAATACAGTTGGCATAAACAAATAATCAGACAAAGAAAAAGACTGAATATTTGGACCTTTGAACTGGCTAAATAATCACCATCCAAAAAGAGAATGGAATGAGAAATTCTTCACGATTAGATCCACGTAGAAAATTTTCTATGCCAATCCATGGCAGCTTCATCAACAAAGCAACGAATTTACCTGGAATCTAGAAACAAGTTTCTCACATATCAGATTCATCATCTGAAGATGTTGCATTATTCCAAAGACATCTCTTCCAAATATTAATTACATCGATTGGAATTAAAAAAAAATCAGGTCACTGTAAAGGATTCAGTTGCATTACATCGAGAACGGATAGATTTCGATAATTGTCATGAAGTGATCCCGGTAGCTTAAATGGCAGGTATGTGATTGTGGACTGGTCAAGCCTTGTTCGATCACCGACTGTGATGGGATTTTTTTCACCATGGCTCCTCCAAATAGGTCGTAAGGCTCACTAAATCCTCTGTGAAATTGCGATGCGGGTTTTTATTTCCCGGGAATTCAAAGATGGGTGAGAGTTGGGCTGGTTGATCGCTGAACCCAAGAATCTTACCTCCCAAGGGCCAAGTTGGTTAGCGGGTTACTTATAACATTAAATTAAAGGCTTGTACAATTGCATAATCGTTAATTCTGTAATTAATGAAGATATATTTCTTAAACAATAGTGCAAAGGCAGTTCCGTAGAAGCTTCAGAAGTGTCCAACGAAATACCAAAATATCATGGGTATAAGTTATTTGAAGAACTTGACTGTGTTTGTAAGAGGAAAAATCAACGAAGTTCTTGTGTATCGTTCGAGAATATTAACTGAATTCAGAATAATGTTTTGTACAAGTCTTGGTGAGTCAGGAGCTTGATAGTTTTAAGGCCGCTTTTAGTTCTGAATATTTTCTCAAAACAGACTTTGAGTTGAGCAGAATTCGAACGGTGCGGGTGTATTGTCAGTAAAGTGGCTTGTTCAAAAGAGATTAGCTGTTCACATGTGGACGGGTTTTTGCTGCATTCGACTTGTTCGTCGAAAGGGGAAATGGGACAAGGAAATGGCACTGTTTAAAGGTTAAATAACTATAAATGAAAATTAATTCATTACAAAATAAACAAACAATGTGCAAGACTTTATGTCCTCTTATCAACTGAATGATATCGAAAGTCCATACAAAGAGTAATTCGAGTTATTGGATGATAATATCAAAGATTTTTCATCATATTTGAAGGAAGGTACCGGTATTAGTTATTGAAATCAATTATAAATACGTACGTTTTTTCTTTGTTTAAATTAAAGTCGAATTTAATTACCACTCTCTTAAGAAATAAATGAAAGTTTCTGAGACAAGTCCTTGAATCCTTATATTTTTCTAATCTCTTTCCATACAAGAACTCTAATTTTCATGAAAATTTACTTCAAACACTTTTAGGGACAAAATTGACTTATGGTTTGTTTTATGAAAAATAGTTTTAAATTTAAAGATATTTCATATAATCATAATTATAACGAAATGACTTTTTACTTTATGTTGCAGGATTAAATATTTAATAAATAAAGGTGGAAACACATTTTGTTTTACAACTTCAGGTGAAAATATAAAGCAATTACTGTTTCAGTGCCAACTTAAACATTAAGTGCTTTCTAATTGGTTTGATGTCACAACTTAATATTTACAATCCAAAAGTTACATCTGTTCTGACTGGTGATATCTCAACTGAATGTAAATAACTTTTTTATTTTTTGATGAACTATTTGCTTAATAATTATCATGCCTTAAAATTAACGAATAAAGATTCCTGCAAAGACGATTCTAGTAAAGAAGATTGACAGTTCAATGGAAAATGTGGTTGGTACCAATCAAGTATAGTTTTCTCGATGCATGATTGAGAGGGCTGAAAGCCAGGCATTATCTTAGCTCATGATTCAACTAATAGAATTCTTAGGAACTTATTTACTGTTTACTGTTTCCGTTCCTTTTGAAAACATCAAAAGAGAAATCAAAGGATGATATTTATTATTTCTCTGTCAGAATCAGGAGACTACTGATAGGAAATACTGAATATTGGAACAGAATCACTTTATTTGATATACATTTTAACGTTTTTGCTTTTTCATTTAATGTGGGCATAAAAAGCAACAATTTATTGTAATTATTTTAGATAATTTCTTTATTTTAGATATTTTACTATTTCTGGATCGCAGATAAGATTGTGTTAAGGTTTGAAAGATAATTTTAAGGCTTGAAAAACGATAACATTTAAGTTTTAATCATCGTAAAAAAAAATAGTTACTTACAGTAAAGTTGATTTCCTTATTAATAATGATAAAACGTCTAAACTGATGAAGGCGTTAGATAAATAGATCTTAAAGAACTGTAAGGAATCTTTTATTAGTTTACGTAAAACTAAGCTGAATAACTCAGCTCCAATGTAAGGACCTCGAATGTAATTGTTAATTCATTAAAATAAAATGAAATAATTTTATTTAATAATGTATATTCAAAGATGAAATATAAATAAACAATCAGCATGAAATATCTTACAATCTACATATTCAAATATCTTATAGACATGTTCTGTTATTTTTGTATCAGCTTCTTATATTGTAAATTAAATAACATATAACACTTACAGTTCGATAAATAATTATGATACGGTAAAATCTCCATATTGAATTCGGCATTGTCCGAATACTTCACAATCGAACAATCATAAACACATCAGTTTATTATATAAATTAAGAACTGACAGCACAATCTTCATTTTATTATCCATTTACACAAATATGAAAATCCTCTTCTTTGGGATTCATATAAATTTTTACGTTCTTCCTTTCCAGCCATCTTAAATCAACAAATACACCGCAAACATCATGAGGCCATGGGAGATAGCAATAAAATGTGAAGTTCAAGCTTCATCCTTGTTATCATAAGGACAACATCTTGTTGTGAATAGAGTTAAAACTCAGCTTCACTTGTATTATTTTGTATTTTAATGTTCTTTTCTTTTAACCTTGTTTCGACTGCAAAAATAAAAAATAAATTGATTTTTATTTTATTTATTTTATTTTAAAGAGTTAATAATGTTAGTTATATTAGACATTATATGTAAATAGATGCTGGCAATTGTTGATGGAACGAAACACAATATGAAGTTACATTTTTGTTTCCAAGCAAACAATATAAAAAAACACGTAAGACTAAACAACAACAAAACTTCAATAATATTCCCTACCTTATTTTCTATCTTTCCGTTAAGATTTTGCGAAGTATTAACATTTAGGCATTAAAATTTTACAAAGGAGAAACTTGAAGTTGAGAAATTAAGTTTTCAATAACATAAAGCATGTAACTAATATTGGTAGAGGTATATCCCATGCGGGGGCCCTAGAGATACGGCTCCCAATGTTTTCAATGACCAGGGTCTGAAGTGAGATCATTCCAACGCTCGCCGGGTACTCATTCTACAGAGGGCTAGGTGGATCCAGGATCCATCTAAAGAAGAATTCAGCTCACTTACATAATTAATAATATGATATAAATAATAATAGCTCACTATTGGAGTAAAACTCTTTATAGTCGACTCTATCTAAACATATTTTCACCAACAAAATTATCACATCGTCTACGACTTCTGGTGACCTCATGCACTAAGGCTCTCCAAACAGATCTATCATTTGCTGCATATCTTAGTTGTTGCAAAGAATTCCCGGTAGCTTCCTTTATATCTTCCAACCATCTTCTTCGTTGTCTTCCTCTTCTTCTCTTCCCCTCTACCTTCCCAAGCATGATTATCTTTTCCATGGAATTATCCGCTCTCATAATGTGGCCAAAATAGGATAGTTTTTGCCTTAAAATCAATGCTTCCAACGAATAGTCACATATCTTCTCCTAAACAACACATCGGATTTCGATAATAGGGAGTCGATGGTTTCAGACCAACCGCGACAGGTCATGTCGTTTAGGAATGTTACTAAAAAATATTATTCTAATCTTAAATATGTGGAACAAAATTAGCGTGCGATTTTTTTTTCAAAATGTAAAAACTTTCTTCCTTTTTTTTATAACAAAGATATAAAACTTAACAGTAAATTATAATAAATATTCTTTAAAAAAATTCCGGTAAATATGCAAGATATAAACTGCTACAGTGCCTAAACAGCTACACAGCTGAACAGCTAAACTTCCTTCCTGGAATCTTTCATATAATTTATAATTTATTGGGTAGTTTTTCAATTCTAAGAAATTACGTATCGTTTCCATTGGCTTTCATTTTTAAATGTAAATAAATACATTTGTCTGTAAATAAAAATTAACATTATTAAACACATACACATAAACCTATATTTATTCAGATATCCTTTTATTTATCCAAATCTATATACTATAAACAAACACTACGCTGCTAAAATTAAATAGATCTTGTAATATACTAGCTACATTTTTAAATTTTCGATTCATGTTGCTGTTATTGTAAGAATGTTGCTGTTTATTTTCAGGCCAAAACATTTGCTGATGACAGCTGAACCACTCCTAGTGTGACGTTGAAAATACTTACGGTATGAAAAATTAAAGAATAGGAAGAATTTAAAAGCAAATAAAAAAAAAAAAACAGGATCTATGAAGTAGCCTCTTAAATAAAGTGGCTATCTTTCCTCTGTGTTTTGAACACAACCCTCTTTATTTCAAGTTGATCTCTGTGTATCACTTTTCACAACATAATCGAACTGTTTCAAAACAAAGGAATGTCCGCGTTCCAAGTGCTGTGGCTTTTAATGCGCCCTCCTACCAGTCTTTCAGGGTAATGCGTGATACAAAGAGAAGCCATTGTCAGTCCAGGTGACTTTTTAATATTGGATGAGCATTTCGGAACACACAAAGACGCAAATGAATAAAGAATGGAGACGACTCCATCACGATGGAAGAGGCTCGCTTTCTTCACGACATTTCCCATGTGTGATACATCGGAAGGCAAACGCAGTCTGGGAAAGCTTCCAACAAACACGAATCACCACTTGGTGTTTGGCCAATGCGACAAGAATTGCCTTCTAAAAGGCGTTCTTATTTTTATTGTGATTTGCTTTTCGTTCTTGGATGACTTTTTTTTTCTTCAGTTTTCTCCTCTTCTATTTTTTTGTTGTTTGTTTGGAGCTCTAAAACGAAAACATATGTTTATGTCCATCTGCGTTAAAGTTGGCGTGAAATCCAATGACTTTCAGTGATACTCAGTTCATACAAAGCCTTTATTGGCTGACTTCAATTTAACTGACCTCTCGTTATGTTCAGTAGGTGGAAGCAGGGCCGTCGCGTGGGCGGGGCGACCGGGGCGATCGCCCTGGGCGCCGCGGCCAGGGGGGCGCCAATAAAACAAAAAAATATGGTTGTTGAATCGGAGATTCCGTTTGTTTTTTTTTTTTTTTGGTTGTAGAATTTCGGAATGGGGGGGGGCGCAAATATCAAGTGCCTATGGGCTCTGGGTGGAATAGTTTGGTGGGGGGGCGCCTGACGAAATCTTGCCCCGGGCGCCAACAAACCACGCGACGGCCCTGGGTGGAAGTAAAATGGAATTATATATTAAAGTCTTTATGTCCGAATGAATGCCTGCCTTTCATTGTGCGTTGCTACAAACGCAATTTTAGAGTCCCTAGAAAAACGAACTAACGAGAGACAAGAATTTTAATAAATGCCGATAGTATATTACGTCAGCTCATTGAAAACAATCGAGTCTCAAAAATGAAAGCATTGTAATAAGAGACCGTTGAACATTTGTCAATCATTTTTCCTAGGAAAGTGAGGCTTATTAAATCACTTAGTCTGTATATGTGTGTGTGTGTTTGAGTATCACCACCTCCCTTTAATAATTTTTGAATCGCTAGTTTTCTTGAAACTACTTAAATACCATCTAACTTTTATAAATAAAATCCTTTCCAAGTTCTTTGTTGTCGAGAAATTAATGCGAGAAGGTGAAAAAATATACCAAAGAAAAGCATTAGAATGTAAAGAATGAATTTCTATTAATTTCTAAACAAAGAATACTAAAAATTCTTTTAGCTAATCCATTAATTTGCGCGTGATTTGATATGATTAAAATTAACCCCGTTTATATAACTTACGTATTTAACGCGAAGTTATTTTGTTTTTAGAAAATAAAAAGTTTCTATTCAATCGATATCATAATTTTAGTACAAAGTAGACTTTTCCTTTTTTGGAATCTTTATGATTTTGTTGTGTTTTTTTTTTCTTAATAAAGGAAAAAAATAATAAAAAATTTTAAGGAATACATTTTCAGGAAAATAGTTTTAAATTCTTTCAGGAGCTTTTATCAATGCTTGAAACAAGTACCAATATTTGGAATTAGCTTTTGCAAATGTGTTTGTGAGGAAAAATAACATTAAAAAAAAAGATAGAATTTGGGAAGGGCAGTTTTACATTCATTATATCTCATATTTTAATATATTGACAATCTATGATGTAAACCGTCGAATTTGTTAAAGTTTGAATAATTTGTTAAAGTAACTCTTCAAAAAATTAATTCAAGGCAAATAAATAATGTACAATAAATATCATCCAATTCCTTTGCATTCTATTTCGGGTGGTTGAAGAGGAATCTGAAGATAAAAAGAAATAAAAGGAGTGGAAAATATAAAGATAAGAAATCAGAATAACACTTTCTGAAGCTTTAAATGGTTAAACGATTTGTAAATGACTCAGAATTAAAAACTTGCAGCCGATATATTGTTATAATGTCGTCGATTTTATAGATTCGTTAACTACAATTATAAAATCTTTTTTTATTATTAGTTCACTGAAATTCCTAAATCTACAAAATAATTAGTTCTATTAAAAGCTACTGTAGCTGAATAATGTACTTCTTATTCATCACTTCTGTTTGGGAGTTTGATATTACTATTCTCAGCTAATTTTTTAGCCTAGTTTCCTAGAAATTGAAGATCATTAAATCAATCAAGTATTTATGTGGGTGTGTCTCGCTCTTCCCCGCTATTGTTTTTGAAATATTTTGATATTCACACTTCTTTTTCATTTCTCGAGTATCATCGATAGATTTTGCGACTTTGAATTTGATAAAGAAAGAAAAATCTTTAGTAAGGAAAAATAACTCATTTCATGTGCTAACGCCAAAATTTTATTCTAAATTTTTAAGCTTTTTTTTTTCTAGAATTGTGAGGATCATCCAATCAACCTTTCTCAGTGTGTGACCGCTTAATAATTTGGAACCATTGGAGGGATATTCTTGAAACTTGGTATGAATATTTAAAGACTAGGACGGTCTAACTTTTATCCTTTGTAAATGGATGATTGTCAAGGAATTATCTTGAGAAGATAATAAAAATTACCATCAAAGAAAATTAGAAAGAAAGAAAGTTAGTAATAAACAGTCTAATAATAAGTGTTTACTTCATTAACGCAATTGCGAGCGCTTTGATATAAATAGTTAAAATTAACTGATTTTAGACAACTTAAGTAAATAAATGGAAAATTTCTAGGTTATTTTCAGCAAAATCGTATTGAGAAGTAATGCAAGCTTTTTATTTTTATAATTTTTTACGACTTTACTGAAATAATAATAATTAAAAAAATTTAAGAAATAACACATAAGAAAATTAGGCCATAAGTTCTTCCTTATTTTGTCTCTTTTAGATCTTTTCATTACCCACATTTGAATTACCCACATTAAAATGGAATGAGTTAATTAATCAGGTTTGTGTGTGTGTGTGTGTGTGTGTGAGAAGAATAATTTTTGGACTTCTCTAAATGCCCTCCTAAAATCGTCTGTCCTGTAGAAATATGTAAACCATATAATTAAAATTCAAGTTGAAATATAATTCAATAAACACACGTTGAATTTCATTTCAACTTGAATTTTAATAACTATTATTGACACACGTAAAATACATATCACATAAACCATATAATGAAAGCATTCATATAGGTAATAAGTTTTTCCTGAACCATAATACCACTTTCTAAATATTTTGAAATTTTCCAAAATATATATATAGATTGATATTATTTTAGTAATTTCAGTTAAAAAAAATTGTAAAAACCTTAGCTGATTTAGTTCAAAATTACAAAATTTTTGAAAACCCGTTTTCTGTATTTTAAATTCACATCATTCTTAAAGCCTAAATCTTCAAAATATTTAAATTAATTAAATATTAATTAAAGAGCTTATTTTTATTAAGGAACTAAAAATTACATTCCTGCTTTCATTTTTCGCCAGTCATTTACTGCACTAGTATAGATCGAAATCTCTATTCCAAATAAGATTGAGCGTTTTATTACTTGTGTTTTACTATTGGATTTTAATTACTAAGATTTGAGTTGCATCCTGATTCAATTCATGTTACTTTATGGACTCTGTTTCACCGTTATCTTTGGTATACTGCTTCTGACTTAGATCTCAAGATTTATATATATATTTATATATATATTAAAGGTCTTAAAATTAATAATTATTAAACATTATTTAATGTTTTAAATGCTGAAATTGCTAAGAAGACAACGATTTTAAAAATATTTTCTAATTGAATGGAAATTAAATTGTTACAACCGCTTTATGACTTCGTTGAAAGTAATGTTACGATATTTAACTCAAATTAATTATAATAACTAGCGAACTGATAATTATAACGATAGGTTTCTTTACTTGTAAGTACAATAAAAACTCGTTAATCCGAATTTAATGGGACCGCGTCCGTTTCGGATAAACGAAATTTCAAATAATTCGAAATATATTGTAGAAAGCATGCTATTAATATTAATTACATTATTTGCTGTAGAATAATGTTGTGGAGTTGTGGAGTTCTAGTTACATAGTTACAATTACATAATCGCTTATATATGCCATTAAATATTGATTATAGCGACGGAAAAATGTTTTTATGAATTTTTAAAATATTCTAAAAATCGTTTCGGATAAATCAGATTTTTGGATAAACGCGTTTTTACTGTATATTAAAGAATCACAATCGAAAACCAATACAAAAAATATCTATTTATTTCTTTTTATTGTTGTTATCTTTA
>JAFIDM010012231.1:66572955-66612047 GCA_023159025.1 Thereuonema tuberculata
TTTTTCCTATCATTTTCAACACCATTCCATTTGCTTTATATAAAACTTAATTCATTTAACAAGTATTTGTTCTTTGCAGATTTTTCTTTTTCTTTGTAGATAAATGTTTTGAGATTTTTTTATTATTTGTGAATTTAATGTTCCATAAATAAATGTTCTTTTTCATAGTGATATATTTGTCTGACGGTAATATGATCTATTCGCCTCTTAAAAATTTAATTTTCAGAAAATTTTTACAGCAATTTTATCGACAAAATGAAGTAAGTAAATTATTTTAACCATTTTAATAAGCAAAAAGTTTTCATGTTAACGAAGAATTTTCACTGTATCTTTATAAATGTTAGTAAGTGTTTCTTGTGAAGCAGATAGATTCGTATCTTATCATGATCTACAAACAGAAAATCCAGTTCGTTCATCTAGAATCTTTAAGTTCTAGATCCATTTCGTATCTTTGAAATCAAAAATTTCGTATTCAATATTTGATGGTCAATTTTGTCTGTAAAAATTTTCAGTCTGTATTATTTTTAATATATTAATATTTTTTTTGAATCGCTGATTGGATCGTATTGAAACTTAATATGCTTATTTAGGAACTACGGACCATCTTAGTTTTACATTTGAAATCTTTTCAAATTGGTCTTGAAATTTCTCGACAAAAACAAGAAGAAGAAAAAAATTAGAGCCCAACTAATGTCTATCGATGTCTTAGCAGTGGATATTAATTCTTTTAGCTAATCCATTAATATGATTTGACATGATTAAGATTAATCGACTTTAGACAAGTTCAATAAATAACGAGCAATTAATTACTTTTTCCAGAAAACAGTAAGTGAGAACTGTTTGTATTAAAACTATCCGTAATCTTTGCTACAAAGTCTTTCTTCACGACTTTAAAAAAAGAAATTTAAAAAATAAGGAATTTAAAGAAAGTAGACTTTAATTCTTTCAGAAACTTCTTGTTTTCAATTAATTATTTTTTTTTAATTAAAACCAGGTAAACTAAATTGATAGATTCAATTCACTAAATTATCCACTGACACCACTGAACTGAGTGACGAGTACATTGTATGAATTTCTTTTTTCCTCTGAGGTTTTATTCACTGCAGGGCTACGGTCTTTGGTAAACAGCAACATGACGGAGCAGAATTCGCAGGAAATCTTTTCAATGACGGGGGAGTTTTGTGGAGGAAGCACAATCGGTCGTTTGCATTCTCATGGTCATGTTGGCTTCGTAAACATCCCATCATCTTCAAAACTTGATGATTAGGTCTGAAAATGTTGCTAGTGACGAAGGAATTAGACTCAGGGGAACGAGATTTCATAATTGGAAGTGAAATCTGTTTTCCAGTCAATTACCTTGAAACAAACTCGTTTCATGAATCAGAATTTATACAAATTTTAATTATGTATGTAAATCTCAGAATCAAGAAAAAGAATTGGAGCAAAACAAAGTTGTGCAATTATTACAGAAGTTTCTTGAGGCTTCTGGTCAATGGAATTGATTAGTACCAGTTTATGGATTTTTAATCCTCGAAAAACTTTTTTTTTATTAACCAAAACTTTGATTCTTCATAGAGTCAAAGGAGTTATATCTACCTCCTGAATTCTTTTTAGATTTTAAGATTCTGCGTTAAGCAGCTGGAAACGCCATTTCCTTCATGTTAACTATAAATTCAAATACTCCACCCTTAATAATATAATAATTTTGGTAATAATGGTAATTTAAAAGAAATGTTTCAAACATGTATAGATTTTATTTGATATCAACTTCATTAGACAAGTTCAATATTAATCTTTGCTACAATGATCACCAAAACTTAATGCTTGATTAATAACTATATTTTCTGATTAAGACTGGCACAAATCTAACGATAATGATAAGTTACTGTTTTTGCAGTAACTTATCTAAGTATGAAATCATCTTAATCTTCTTGAGAAGAAACTTTTTCGTTCAAATATTTTTGAACGACATTAAGATCTTTTTGAAGAATAAGAAAACTAAGTCATGTGTTTGAGGAAATTCCTTATCGCGTGTGACAGTTTTTTCCTTGGTTTGCGAAAGACATCACTCAAAGAGAAAGGCTATTACAGCATGACTATGCAAAATAAAAGCGTTGGAAATGACTATCCAAGGATAGCGTGGCAGTCGTACAATCAAATGCTTTGATTTTACAAGAATCTCGAAAAGAGAAGGGCTTATTCTTGATGGATGGCTCACAAATTGCATCCGAATGCAAAAAAACAGAAAGAAAGGTTTTGACTTTTGGAAACCCCTTCCCTAATTCAAACTAAGACATAATCATGTCTAATCAGAGAAGTTTGAGAGGAGGTATCCTTTTGAATTCCTTTCAATATCAATCCATCTCCCGAAACCAGTAGATCTGAAAGTATTGCATATAAAATAAAAGCAACATGACTTTCAAAAAATCAACCCAAGGCTTTAATTAGGCTTAGAACAAAGTGAACCAAGAGCTTAATAATACTATTTGATTGCCCAAAGTTTAAAAAAAATTCAGCAAAAGAAGTCAAGAATATGTTGATGGGAATGGTTTCACGAAGACGATGCTTCGACCTTCCATTTCTTCAAAACTTTCTATGCTGTCTACAGCCTTGAGCTGCCTCAATGTAACCATTACTTGTATCCACAACTGAATGACTGAATAAAAGCATTCAGTTTCAGATTCACAAGATGTCTCTGATGTCTAAAAAGAAGACCTTTATATAAAGATAATCTACAAAAATATCCTAATGCCATTAGTTCAGGAGAAAGGCTCCTTTTATAATGCCGTGACATACTCGTGAAAATTTCTAATGGTTGAAATATAAACCCGAAGTTACTAATCATTAAAATTTTAAATAAGTTGATTGCTTACATTAGTGGTATTTCTTTCTTTTTCTTAATTTCTTTGCCTTTTTAAATATTTATCTTTAATCCTACTTATCCGGTTACTGATCTTACCAAAGCTTTATTGTGTAGGTTCGGTAAGATATATTCCTCAGAGGTACACCATGGTCCATCGGAAGGTAAAGCTCTAACGTTTCAGTGATTTGGAACTGATGAGGCCGGGTGGTCAGCCCAACGATCGCAGTATGCACACCCCGGGAAAGAAATCCATTCTACCGAGGGATGGGTAGGCCCTAGGATCAATTTGTAGGAGAATGGAACATGGAAAAATCTCCGCCGTCCGCCAAGGCCGGGGCCGGAGATCGAACCCGTCACCTCCAACCCTCAGTCAAGCGCATTACCACTCGGCCACCGGGTCCACCTTGTTTTCTAAGAGGTTAGGATAATTATATTAAAGGTAAATATAATTTCGAGTTTCTGTTATAGATTATTAATTTTTTGTATAGTTAATTAATGAACACATAAGAGACTGTAAACCTAAAACCTTTTTACATTTGAAACGAAGCATCATTTATTGTGCTTCAGATAATGTTTTTCACTTAAATATGCGAAGGATAATGTGGTCCGCTGTTAAGAGAACTCATAATTAAAACGATTTATTAATTATTGAATCAAGAAATGATGAATAGATGTTATGTAATGTTTAGTTTCGAAAGTATTATTGAATGTTTAAAATATACTGAATATCATTTATCAAAAATATAGTTAGAGATAATTCCTTGTACTCAATGTTTATTATTAAATCTAAATATTTATCTATACTACTATTATAAAGCAGTTTCTGTGTTTAAACGCGCTAATCTTAGGAACTACCAGTCTGATTTGAAAAATTCTTTTTGCATTAGATAGCCCGTTTAATTAGGAAGGTTACAGGCTATATAACATCACGCTATGACTAATAGGAGCGGAGCAGTAAACATAAACGTCAACCAATGGGGAGGCTTGGCTGCACGACGAGAACCGAAATTACCCAGAAGGACCGAATTTAACGCGGGTGAATCCGCGGTGCACAGCTCGTATATTATAATATCCAAATGCACGCAGCTTGATGAATTTGAAACAGTTAAGCATTGTTTACATTCGCGTTTCAATCTTAAATACAGAAACATCATCTAACTTTACTTGATTTTGATTGTTGTTGTAGTTATGATTATTGTGAAACATTTTGTAAGCCATTTTATTTCCGTGATTTAATTGTATATAACTTATAGACATTAAAAATCAATCATCTGAAAGTATTTTCTATGTGTTGGCATGAGTTTCCATTCTATCAAAGTATGAACTTATTGTAATAGGAGAAGTAAAAAGTTTGAGCGTTTGTCGCTGTTTGGCGTTAGTGAGCCTTAAGTCACGATGTAAACGTCGCATCTGGTCGTTCTATACTGCGCTGTAAAGATGACATAACGCTTTACAAAAAGTTCTTTGACAGTTTTGTGTTTGGTGAAGCCAGTTGTGTGTTAGAGCATTCCAAAATGGAGGTAAAAAAAGAGAAAATTCGATACATTCTTCAGTACCACTACGACCAAGGTGAAAAAGCGGAGCAGGCGGCCAAAAAAATGTGTGCTGTTTATGGACCCCAAAAAAATGTGTGCTGTTTATGGACAGTACTGAATGCAACAGCGAAGCTGTGATTCCAACAATTTCGATCTGGTAATATGGACGTCGAAGATAAGGCACGTTCTGGTAGGCATATCGTCGAAAATGTCGATAAAATCATGGAATTCGTCGAGTCGGACCGGCATGCGAGCACTTATTCCATTGCCCAAGAACTGAAGATGAGCCAGAAAACCGTTTGGAACCATTTGCATAAAGCTGGTCTCACGAAGAAGCTCGATGTATGGTTGCCACACGAATTGACGCAAAAGAACCTTTTGGACCGAATTGATGCCTGCGATTCTTTGCTGAAGCGTAACGAAATCGACCCATTTTTGAAGCGGATGGTGACTGGCGATGAAAAATGGGTCACATACGAGAACAACAGGCGAAAACGATCGTGGTCCAAGCGTGGTGAGCCGGCCCAAACGATCGCCAAGCCCGGAATAACGGCCAAGAAAGTTTTACTGGGTGTTTGGTCGAATTGGAAGGGAATCATCCACTATGAGCTGCTCCCATGTGGCCAATCACTGAATTCGGACCTATACTGTCAACAACTGCCCAGATTGAAGCAGGCGATAGACGAGAAACGGCCAGAATTGGCCAATAGGAAGAGTGTTGTGTTCCATCAAGAAAATGCCAGGCCGCACACATCTTTAATGACGCGCCAGAAACTCCGAGAGCTTGGATGGGAGGTTATGTCGCACCCGCCGTACAGCCCAGACTTGGTTCCAAGCGATTATCACCTTTTCAATTATTTCCAAAATTTTCTTGATGATACAAAACTGGTCTCAAAAGAGGCTTGTGAAACTGAGCTGATCAAGTTTTTCATCAATAGGGACGAGGACTTCTTCAATCACGGAATTATGAAATTGCCTTCAAAATGGACAAAAGTTATCGAACAAAACGGCGCATATTTGATCTAAATCCGATAATCCTAACTTTGTTAATTTCATCGTCGAAATAAGAGAAAAAACGCTCAGAACTTAATTTCATCGTCGAAATAAGAGAAAAAACGCTCAGAACTTTTTACTTATCCTATTATTTATGTAACTTATATTATTATTTTAAATTCGTTGTGTCAGTTAAGCTACTACGTACACACACTTTTATTGTGAGGTTTAAATGAAAAGAAACAAACTCCTGTTTTGGAAATTTCAGCCATTTATTTTCTGAAATACTAAGAAGCAAAGATTGTTTCAATCCTATAACTTAATAGCAGGTTACGAACTGTTCCCAAAATATAATTTTGCTACTCTGCCATCTGGTGGCAGATTTTGATATTTTCAGTGGTTATTTTAATTTTGGTATGTTTATGGTATGGAATCAACAATTTGATACTTGTTAAACAACATTGGTATATTTAATACATTTCATTGTTTATAATGTAACTAAAACACTCAGTACGTACTGATAAGTTTCATTGCTAAATATTTCTTTTGTGTGATGGTGTAATAAACATAACATTGATTATTTTTAAAATTATTCAAAAAAATCGACAATATTTTTAAGCTAGCATCTCTGCAATTATAACTATTCATTTTTAGATATCATTTTAGTGCATTATTATATATAACTAAAGCTTTATTTTAAGAATAAAAAATAGGAAATAATCATGGGTTTCGTTGCCGGCCATTTAATGCTATTTCTATTCTGGTTTAGTTTGCTTTTCTGCAAAATGACAAAGCATAAGAAAACACAACATAATACTTAGTTACAGAAACCTTTTTTATTTAAAAAAAATAAAAAAGTTTAAAGAATAAGTTTCTGTTAATAGACTTTATAATACCAATAAAGCTAAAAACCTCAGAAAATCCATGCTGTAAAGAAGTTTGTTAGGTTTTTGAATGGAAGAGATTTCGATGAAATTTGGTTTGAGAAATTGAAGGCATATACTCAAGTCAAAATAGTATACAATGTAATGGCAGTTAATCATATCTCAATTAGAATCAGCAAAAATCAATATTTTTTGTTGGGAGATATTCTACAGGGAACTAACGTCAGCAATTCGAAATGAACTGAATAGAACAATTTCCATAATATCAGAATTGCTAACGTGTTTACGTAGATATTAGCAATACAATATTTATTAAAATGTTCTGTTCAAAAATCAATTCATTTCGAAGCTTAATATAGAAGCTTGTTCTGTTCCATTGGGTTGTTGTTATTGAATAGACAGAATCGGGAATCAAATTGAACTTCATTTTTCGATTTTTTTTTCTTCGAGAAAAAAGGTTTAACGTACATTAAATGAGGTTTAAGTGAATGTTAAAAAGTACGAATGTTCGACAACGTTGGAAAGGGATCCTGAACACCTGTTTCGAGTTAATTACTTATCTTCAGCAGTAGTTATTCAGTGCAAAGTTATTCAGAAGAGCCGTTTATTAATTGTTTATATTCCGAATCTACGCCGATACAAAATAGACAACGAAAGAGATTTAATATATTCTTCAAGTTCCTCAACTAACTTGAAGCCAATTTACTTAACAATTGAATTATTTATTTTCTTGCTTGCTTTTGTTTTTTTTTAAACGAAGCTCCTCAAATTTGTAAATTATACTAACTGCCGATTAAAAGTATGTCTTCAAATTTTAAATTTTCTCAAAATTCCGCATTTACTACTTAAATTTTAATCGTATCATGCTCAAATATCAGTGGATTAATAAACGGATAACTACGCATTAATAAAAATTTGCTATTTCCCTTCTTAAAGCTCCTCTATGGGAATTTTTATGGCATTCAAAATTCTCAATAGAGATCTATAAAGAAAGATTTTCAAATGCTTGTCTCGTGTCTACTAAACATTCACACCAAGATTCAAGAAGATTTAATCACCGGTTGAAAATTTGTAATCGGAAAGATGCCAAAACCGGGGATATCGTCCTTTGTTCGTTGTCAAATTTATTACTAAAATAAAAATAAAATAAAGTAAAAAATTTATTACTAAAAATTTATTAATCTAATTAATAGTAAGGGGCTAAGTAATAGTTAATAGCCTGGTAGCCCAGTGGTTTAGACGCTAGACTGGAAACTAGAGGAGCCGAGTTCAATTTCCTGCCTTGGTCGGGGACTGTTTTTCCAAGATTGTTACTCTTCCAGATAGACCCTAGGATTCTCACAGCCCTTTGTCAAAGGTAGCAGCCTTATGTCGGAATGATCATCCGACCTTAACTAGTCCCTTTAGTCGTGGGTCGCACCCAAGAATCTGCATGGTCTGTAGTGGAACACCTTTATCTTTTCTTTTTTCTTTTTAGTTAATAGTAAATGGTTGTTGCTAACTGCTTATTTTCTTTAAATATAAATACTCTACTCCTCAAAATATATTTGGAATAGACTCCAAAAAAGCACATACTGTATCAGTTATATTTTATCATTCCGTTAAGTAATTTAAATTTATCGATTATTTCGTACAAAGATAATAGTGTCCAAAACAATGAATTAGGTAAGTTCTATTTCACTGAATTTCTACTTGTTGATCCCCTGGAAAAATTCTGTAATGGCTTTTTTTATTTTAATTTTAATTTCTTTTTTTTTTTTTGGGGGGGGGGGGGGGATAATATAGGTCGGGGTTTTTTTTGGTTAGATTAGCGATAAACCTACATTACCGAAAAGAAGACTGGGGATCCTGGCCTAGCAAATAGGCAAAAACCTTTGGAATCACACATCTTAGGTAGAAATGATAATTATTAATTGCAAATCGTACATTAGATATGTTCAATCCATTTAAGAAGTTTAAAAGCTTGAATTCTGTGCTAATACAGAAAAATACACTATGTTGTTGTTTCGTTTCAAATTCCCAGCTTTCGATGGACTGTATCGAAATACTTTCTTATTTATCTTCTGATTTACAAAAACCTAACAAACTCTTCTCAATCAATCTGAATTCACCCGTGTTTTGCCTGATTATAGACTAATTCTATAGGAAAATAGTTAGAGAATAGCTTTCTGATCAGCACGATTCAGAAACATTTACAAAATTATTTTAATTTTATAATAATAGGAACAGCATTTAGTTCTTCGCCTTTAGCCTAATCAAGAAGCAGCCAATGTAAAAATTTCGCCGATAAATCATTTGAGATGCTTCATTACATCTAATACTAGTACCGAACTCCAATTTACATAAACTTAACAATCTTTATTCAAACCAATATTATGCTAAAAACTCTTAAATGCCTTAAGAGTTTTACTGGTTATAAGCAGCATGTAAAAGAAGAACCATTATTAAATAAATAAAAATTGCAGTTTTTTGAGATTGCATTCTAAATAATTTATGATAACTTTTTGTGTAGTAAATGGAGATAGGAGATCCAAATGATATCAAATGATATCAAACTATCTTTGATTTACGGGACGGGCATATTACACGCCGTTGACGTATGACGACCGTTGACGTAACTATATATAGTGACATACATAGCATAGACTGCATTGTTTCTGATGTTTATTTATAGTAATTAAAATCGGTTAAAAATTATATTTTCTGTACTAGTGCATGTTATTTGCTAAATTTCCAAAATGGCTTCGGGTTGGGGGGGGGGGGGGCAAATGTCAAGTGCCTAGAGGCTCTGGGTCTTTAAGTCCGGGGCTGACAGTAGTGAATATAACATGACTGAATGTTAACACAATATTCCGGCAAAAAATGATGATTCTTTATTTAAAATATATTTCTTTTTGGCATAGGAAAATTATGGGCTTTCCAATATTAATGGAATTTCGACAGTGAAGATGAGACAACCATTTCATTCTCTAATCTATATTACTAAAATCTTTTATTTCTCTGTCTGTCCGGCGCAGTTTTCTGTGAGAATGAAAAATAGAAAGAATTTTTACAATGAAACATCCGCGACAGGAACCGAACCTGCAACCTTCTGATCCAAAGTCAGATATCTTATCCAATAGGCTATGGGAACTACAATTCCCTTTATAGTGCTTTTTTGACTTATCTGTAAAAACTGAACTGACTTTGACTGAAAAGTAACAATCTATATTACTAAAATCTTTTATTTCTCTGTCTGTCTGTGTGTGTGTCTGTCTGTCCGGCGCAGTTTTCTGTGAGAATGAAAAATAGAAAGAATTTTTACAATCAAACATCCGCGACAGGAATCGAACCTGCAACTTTCTGATCCGAAGTCAGATATCTTATCCAATAGGCTATGGGAACTACAATTCTCTTCATATTGCTTTTTTGACTTATCTTGTAAAAACTGAACTGACTTTGACTGAAAAGTAACAATTGTAATAAAAATGAAAGTCAAAAAAGAAAGAAGCAGTACTTCATTAGGTAAAATACTGAGAAATCACTATTTGAAACTTAAAAACCACTGAAAAGTATCAATTGGAATGAAAAAAAGAGTCAAGAAATAAAGAAGCAGTATTTCCATTAAGTAGAATACTGAAAAATCACTATTTGTAACTCAAAAACCATCATTATTTGTAACTCAAACCTCTCAAAAGTATCAATTGGAATAAAAAAGGAGAGTCAAGAAAGAAAGAAGCACTATTTCTATTAGGTAGATTACTGTACAAATCACTATTTGTAACTCATAAAGCTAGAACCACATCAAAGTCAAAAAACTCATGATAAATATGCGGCTCATCAACCAAGATGAACGAGAGTGTCGATAACATCAATCGAATGATAAGTCTAAGAATACAAGGAGAGACTACAGAGCATGCAAGTGCGAATAAAATTGACACTTCTGATAATCCACCACACGAACATTTCTATCTGCCCGAGTATCTGAACGCATTGAATCTCAGCGGTATTCCTCAACATCGTTTGTCATTGAAGATTGGATCTCCAATAATATTGTTGCGAAACATCAATCCCAAGTTTGCATACTGTAATGTAACTCAACTTAAATGCCGTTCATTCGATAATGATCTCATAGAAACCGAAATTATAACAGAACTCACAAAGGAGATTTTGTTTTCATCCATAGGATGTCTATGGAACCATGCGATAATCTACTTCCATTCACTTTCAAAAGAAAACAATTTCCGATCAGACCTTCTTATGCGATATTTATCAATAAATCTCAAGGACAAACTCTAAATAAAGTTGCCATATATTTGGAAAACGTTGTCTTCACTCACGTACAACTTTATGTCTTTGAGTCACAATTCAACAGAATTTGGTTATCTTCACTCTAAAGAATAGTCACAATCAATTTGTCGCGAAGAATTTCGTATGCAAGCTATGATCTTCATTTATCATCTATATCAACCAACGTCCATCCTAACATCTCTTCTTTAAATATCTATATCGAACAATCTGATGGCCTAGATTAGTAGATAATTTTCACTATTTGTCACTCGAAAACCACTGAAAAGTATCAATTGGAATTGGATAAAAACGAAAAGAAAAAAAAAAAGAATCATTATTTCTGTTAGGTAGAATACTGAAAAACCACTTTTTGTTACTCAAAAACAATCACTATTTATAACTCAAAAACCACTGTAAAGTATCAATGGAAATAAAAGACACTCAAGAAAGAAAGAAGCACTATTTCTAATAAGTAGAATACTGAAAACTCACTATTTGTAACTCAAAAGCCACTGAAAAGTGTATCTATTATAATAAAATCTCTATAAAAAATAAAAATATATCACAGATATGATTCACACGCTGATTCTAAAAGCAGTCGTGGATTAAGAGAATATAGACATAAAAAATTAAAACAAACAAAAAACTTTAAAAAATTTTAGTTTTATTTTACTTGATGTAATTTGTGTGTGTTTTTTTTTTAATAAATACAAATTGTTTTCCGTTACATACGCGAGGCTTCCGGAGCGAAGCGACGGGCAGCCGACTAGTTTATTGAAAAAAAAAAGAAAAAAAAGCTCCATTCTGTTGCGTGTAAGAAATGAGAATCGTGAAAAGTGTAAGATCTGAGATTTTGGAGTGGAAATTTGTAATCTTAAGGGTAACTATATTATGTTGCAACTGGCTTGAATCCAAAATTTTAAATTGCTTATTCTTTTCATAGAAAGCTACTGAAATTTTAATAATAATAATTCGAGTTTTGTAATAAAGGTGTTTATAAGAGTAATACAACTGCTTTATCCAAATTAATCTAATATTAAAGTATTCTTGATGCACTACTGTAAGCATTGTAAACTTTACAAGCTTTACAGACGTTAACCTGTAGTTTCATACGACCGCTGTGCTTACTTCCCGCTGTAATTAAAGTGGCTAATTTTGTTAAAAGATCTTGTAAAAGAAAAAAATGTGGCTCTACTTTTTCTCTCCCCGTGTTAACCTTTCTGAAATTACAAATTCATCATTGTACTGTATACTTTCGAAATCTCGAAATCGAAGGTACGGTAAAAAAAATTTCGAGATAGCGAGTTTTCGAGATTAACAAGGTCGTAATCGAAACATAAAAATTCTCGTAAAAACCCTAGAAACGGGATAATAATCTAAAAATTAGAGTCTTGGTAGATGAGAATAAGACTAGTATAAATATGTAATGATAGTTGACATTAAGTCTAAATATAGCAATGATAATTTTAATTTTTAAAAGTAGTCGAAAATAATTACATTAAATTGAAAAGAATTAGTAAAATACAAAGAACTTACATTGCTAGAATTTTTTAAAAAAGTTCAGTATCGTGGCCTGATGACATCTGTTTTGAATTGTTCTTCAACCAATTTTTCTAATTTGAAAAATAGCGGCAAAGTCATCGAAAAATATTCAACATAACAAGATTTTGAGTGAAAACTCTTCGATATAAGAATTAAAATTAATATTAGATGAATATGTAATATCAAGGGGAAAAATAATTTTTCGACATATCAAGGTTTTCGAGACATCGAAGTTCGAGATATCGAGAGTATACTGTACTATATTTTGCTAATGAAATGCTTCATCGGCATCTCACGAGAAGAAACAACATAGTGATAATTCTCTCTGTCAAATGCAACATTAAATTCCTTTTCAAAGTATTTGTTGATGTGTTTACCATGTCACTAAGTCTGATGATTAAAATTTCATAACTAAAATCCCCGCGTTTTATTGCACCGAGAAAGAAATTATTATGACTCCAAAAACAATAAATGCCCCCAATTACATTCATATTCTGTGCAATCAATTCGATGAATATTTTGAATAACAGGGTCAGTCAATGAAAGATAGAACCATAGAATTAAGCTGAGTCGTAAACCTAGAATTTTATATGAATTTGGCTATTGTTGGGGTTTTCGATATTATTGTTTGTGCTCTCGATAATTCTGTAATGTTATCTTAGACACAGAAGTAGGTAAACTTTTGCTATTCTGTCCGTACTTATCCCATATTTATTTCTTTTCTAAGTAAACAGAATTCATCTTTTTAACAATTCTCAATGAATTTATTTTTTTATTTTTTCTTTCTTTACTAGTATATAAAATGATTTCAAATTGAAATAAAATATTACTCTTCTCTATCTGATCTTGCTGCTGATAAAAATACTCAGGTGAAAAACCATTTCCTTTGCCGTTAAATCATTCCATTTTGTCTTATTCAAAATACCAAATAACAACCCTAGGAGATTGAAATTTTAAAGGACGTAATTAAATTGGATTAATAACCAACTTTCCAAATTCAAAATTAGCTAAATTAGTAGAAAGAAACTTGAAGTAAATGGAATGATTTTCCATTTAATGTAAATTTTTTACGAGCATTCAAATCCTAAATATAACATTTTTTTAATAGAACTTCTTTCTATTGATCTATTTGCATAATTTCAGGGAAGAGAGTCGGCAATATCCAAAGGATGACAAAATGATGCAACAAATCTCAATAAATAAATAATTTAATTCATTTTCAACGAAACATCGTTGAAGTAATTTAAATTTTTGGGCTGATGAATGGATTTAAAACTTCATATCCTATTTATTGAAAAGACACTATGTAACTGTTCTATTTTAAACCTTTTCCTTGTAAGGAAATTAGAGGGGAAAAGTGACAGAAATTCCTAATGAAAAGCATTTTCTAAAAAAGCACATATTTTCTATTTTTTTAAGAAAATAAATTAAATTCTCAAGATATCAATGGCAATATCTTTATAATACTCTTGAATGGCAATATTTTGATGAGATTTTACACTTATATTTATTTTTATTTATTTATCCTGTGTGTTCTATTTTAACTTATTCATTTGTTTATCTAATCAAAATCACTTGTACAATTTCAAATTCCAACCGTTAACGGTTATTCCTGTTTTGTTTACTTTTAAATCCCAACGGTTGGAGGGGCTCCCATCATGCACCTTAAATTTAAATCTTTCCGTTAATTTCTCTTATCATTTAAAAGCACCAATCATTTTAAAGCCCACCAGCCAATCAACACTCATGTAAATAAACTTATATAAACCCTTGCACACTTGTAAATAAAGAGAACCTGTTCAGATCTATCATCAGTCTTGTTCATTCTATTTCCACGAACCAGGGCAACGAATAAATCACCACAATATTGTCGTCTTCATGAAACCTTTACAAGGAAAACCTTTCATAAGAAAAGTACTTGCACGTCTTTGTATACCAAGTATAAAGAACTGTTGCGCACAGACACACACTCACGCCCACACACTGACTGATTTTAGAAAGTCTCTAGGAAAGTAACCTTAAAATCTGTATTTGGTAGATACAGATGTAATTACTAACTGTATATTAACTTTTAAGTTATACTGCAAAAGTACTTTTTTCTGTTTTTGCTTTTGTTTTTTATTGAGGCTTCTATTTTATTGAAAAATTAATGGGGTGATTTTTCTTGCTTGTATTTTTTTCCCTAAAACCTTTCTAAATTTAGCCTATAATTGAAAAACCAATTGAAAGAATTGAATTCCAATTTTCAGACTTAATTCCTCTTGATTAATCCCATGTAGATAATTGGAACACAGCACTAATTATTTTCTCTTCATACTCATATGAATGAGTTTTCTGTACCTTAATATTCATTTAAATGAAGACATTTCTAATTACAGTTTCCTTCAATTGGCGGAAGGGATTCAATTCTTTTTACAATTATCTCAGTTCCTTTTCCTCTTCTGATCCGATTGTGGAATTTCCTGAAAAAATAAATCCTAATAGTCAGTCTCGCGTTTTTTGCTGAATTTCACGACTTTCACATTCAAAAATGAATTTATTTTTTAGATAAATAAAAAAAATGCAATGTGGTCAATTGATTACATTAGATTTGCAACGTGATGTTTATTATAATTCTCGATATCAATTAAACATCTCCGAAGATAAAAGTTTAACTAAGAAGTCCAACACGTGAAGTATGCATCTATCACTGCATCGAATACTGCTGTATCACTGTGAGAATTGAAGTATATGAAAAGCCTGAACAAACTTTCGAATTAGTCAAACAGTTGTAGGGAATAATTGGCTTTTAAAAGAGTGATAAGTTCAACTGATATTTGAAACTATTTAAATAATTAAATTAATAAATTAGTTAAATACTTCTTAATATTAAAGAAGGAAATGCTGGTTCCAATTTAGGACATTTTGCTTTTTTAACTTCGAATATTTTTATTTTTTTTTTATCTTTAGTGGTACCTTTAATGTGATGAAAACCTAGAAAACCTTTTTTAAAAAAAATCATTAAATTTCATAGCTTTTATCAAAATGTAAGCATTTTTTGAAGGATCAAATTTAAAATTGGAAAACTTCATTTAGTGAATTTTTTATCTGCTGTTGTACTTCCTAAATAGCACAAAGGTAAGTCTATTTAGAATATTCGAATTAATCAGTTCTCGTTTGACTCTGCTATGTAATTTAGTAAATATCTCAAACGCAATCAAAGGCAAGAAGAAATTTAACGTAAACATCTTTAATGAATAAATTAAACATTTTTTATGTTAGATTACAGCCTCTGTGGATACACGCGGCGTAGTTATTTTTTTTTTTTTTTTTTTGGCCTCAGAGGCTAATGATAAAGATGCTGCCTCAAAGGCACAAGAGGATCCACAGGTAGTACTATATATTCTGCAGTATAAAAATAGACAATTATAATCATGGACACAGCGATTAAGACTGATTTTTTTCTAAGGAGTTAATAAATGCAAAAAAACATTAATTGATCTGTAATTCTCTTTAATGTATAATAAATAACTCTATGAAAGATTCTTTCTACAATCATGGGAAGTGAAGTGATTAACTTATGCCAACGATAATAAATAAAGTCATGATAAACTTTTGTTTACTTTTTCTGACGGTAAAATGAATCCTTGGGTGGGGTGGGGGCGTGGGAGGGGGTTCACAACTGAATGAACTCTTATCAAAGTATAAAAACATTTTTTTTTTTATTTTCATCAATTCATTGGAAACTACGAAGTTATATTTACATGATTATTAATTACAAAAATCAAATAAAAATCTGTTTAATTTACTTGTTTGCAAATGAAATGCAATATTTAATGTAATTATAATTTAATGAGCCAACGTAAACAGATTTTCAATTAAATTTAACTTAACTAATTTATATTTTGATTTCGTAAATAAACACAATTTTTATGTATACACAATAGCCTTAATTCAACAGTGCGCAAAATATTGTTTCGAATGCCCTTTAATTAAATAAAAAAATTTAGAATGAAGTTTTAATTCTAATTTCGTCTGTTCTTCAGATGGTTTGTAGTGGATAATGTCAACTATTTATCTTAGGAAGCTTTAGTAATAGATTTCCTTGATAACATACAAATTCCTAATGTCTTTCGTTTACATAAACATGAGCACAAAAGAGTGAGGTCCGAAATTATCCGCTAAAATCAGAGAATTAATCACAATAATTCAGAATTATTTATCTTAGATAATGCTATGTAAATATTATATAAAGTTTTATAATAAAGATGAGTTTTTAGCGAATTACTAATGTCAGTTTCAATTACTGTTTTTAGATATTGGAAGAAAGGCCGAGAAATAAAGTCTTGCTACACATGCTACAAATTACAAAAGTTAAAATGTAAAATAAGAATCTACGTAATGTCCGCCGTGGATTTAATGCAAGTAGATTTTTTAGAGGGATTTTGCGAAGAAGGCTTCAATACAACAAGAAATTCATGAAAGAATTTGAAAGTTACTATTTTTTTTTATTTAAATCGTGAGAAATAATACAAAGGAAAAATAACGGTACAGTAGAGCCTCGATCATCCGCGAGTACCGCGAAAGCATTTTTTAATTACGAACCTCAAAAAAACAATTTTAATCCAATCCAACAACAGGGAAAGTACAATAGGCCCTACAGTGCGAAGGTCGAAAATTACCTACAGGTTTATTGTGCATCGTAATCCTATAGGCCTTCTCGGAGTTTGTGGATGAGTGGTAGGCTTTTGCTCTACAGAAAGGTTTCTGCTGTACTGTACATATTTTAAAAGTTTTACTTATTATGTTTTTTGTATAATAAAACATAGTTTTTATGCTGAAATATTTTTTTTCGTGTTTACACCTCATTTTTAGTCTTTTTTCGGGTTATCCACGATTTTTACTATCCGCGGTATCCTTGCCATCCAATTCCGCGGATAATCGGGGTTCTACTGTATTTATGTATTATCGTATTCGCCGAAAACAGAGCAAAATCATACTTTCAATTTCTAAAAAAAAAGCTATTAAATCATTAAACTTAAATCAAGTTAATTTTAATCAAATAAAATAAATAAATTAATAAGGTTCTTGGGTGTCTCAAATATAAGCAAATAGAGTCAAATCTGTCGCTTCCAATTATTTTTTTTAGTTTTTGGAAATTTTGATTACCATTCCTCCTGAGACATTTCATATTCAAACGATAAACAGGCAAGCCAAGTTTCAAGATTCACTGATTCAACAAGTATTAATTGGGAAAGCACAAAACAAAATAGGAAATTAGGATAAAAAAATTCATCAAAAATATATCCGAGGAATAGTCTAATAACGGATGATCCAAAACAAACAGTACTGAAACACGAACGTCATGGTTTTAGTTCCACCATTGAAGTTACAGAGTTTAACTTCTGCAAATGACTTGTTCCAAGAGTGCTCCCTCCCTGACAGAGTTCGTAGTGGCTCACTAAATTTTGTAGCAAATCCCGAAATGGTGGCTGCTGCATTTCGTGGAAGACACGAAGACCCATCTCAGTGAGTTCGGCAATATCTGTGGGATGTGCACGGAAGACACGAAGAACCTTATTTGCGAGTTTGGCAATATCGATGGAATGTACACGGATGACACGTTCCTTAAGCATTCCCCAAATGTACGCATCGGAAGGAGCGAGTTCGGGCGAATGTGACGGGTACGGAAAGTCTGTGAATCGAGTGATGACATTTCCATGAAAGGTGTTGATGAGAAAAATCTCTGCACATACTGTCCTGTTGGAACCATTGATCTGCAAAGCGAATATTCCTCCCTCGGCTGAAGGCACTAAGATCAATGATGAACGGGAGTAGGCATGTGTTCATGTAGCGATGTTGATTTTTTATCACCGGAACTACATCTTCCTCAATGAAATAGGACCAATGACAGCCGTGCTCTAATACCGCACACCAAATGGTTATTTTCTCCGAATGCAGTAGATATTCCTGCAAGGATATCGGGAAGGGCAAAGCCTATGAACCGGTTCGATCGTCGATTAATGTAACATGAATATGCGCCTGATCGGAGAACCAAATGTTATTCATGAACTCCTGGATTTCATAGGTCACGGCGAGAACACGGGTTCAGTACAGTTTCCGGGCCTCCTCATCGCCTTCCTGCTTCAATGCGCTACCGGTTCGTCTAAACTTGTTAATCACTGCTGGGATGACGCTATTGCTCGGTGCAGGTTTGCGGAACTGTGCACAAACAACACCTTCACTCGCTATTTACTAGGACCATTATTACATACTAATTAGTATGAGCGATTATATTGCTCCACAATAAACACGTTTTCCTCTATTGTCAGCACCATTATCACAAGTCCAGTAATAGCCACGGCAATGGAATGTTCCACAGCATATTGTCTTCGCGCGGAATCATGGTTCTGAGGCAATCCGATCGAAGGGTGTGGCAAGACTGTTTGTTTGGGCCATCCGGTACTAATGGATAATGGGGGGGGGGGCGTTCCTGAAAATGCCCCATTCCTATGATGTTTGGGCCTCTGAATACGATGGTAATCCGTTTGTCGATCCGACCTTCCGTTCGGGAGTTGTTAGGGCTGGACAGAAACGGACGGACGGATAGACAAACGCAGTAGCTATCGATTTTGGTCGCTATCACAATAGCTCTCAAACGGGTCGCGAAAAATTCGTAAAATAATAATTTATATTTAAAATATTTATTATTAGTGGAATAGTTATTTTTTTTAAAAATAAAAACCGTATTTTTTAAAATTATTTGAGATTATTTTTTTTTACATGCTATCAAATAATCATAATAAAAAACGTTTTCATTTCCGGTTTTCTAAATATCATGTAGATTCATTGGATGCTGTTCGTTTTCAAAAATATATTTGTTTGGAAGCATATTTTTGTAGAAATAGATTTTTAACAGAATTAAAAAAAAAATCTAGTTCTATAAAAAAAATGCTTCAAATTTATGAATTTCAAAAATTTTAAAAATTAACTATTGCACTAATAATAAATATTTGAAATTCAATTCATTATTTTACGAATTCTTTATCACTAGCATCAAAGCCTGTCGGACGACAGGCATAAAAAAATCTGAAAAATCATTTTATTATCAACTATCAAATATAAAGTAAATGTAATCTAAATACTGTGCTAACTTGTGAACGAAGCTTATACGGCAAAAATGGTTTTGAGTTTCGAAATAAGCGTAAAAACTGAGTAAGTATGTCAAATTTCATTAAAAAGGATGCAGTGGTAACAAACTTATTTGGTTTTGAACGTATGTTTTGTTAGAATTTCAGTTGTCGAGGTCAGTTCCCAAGAATAAATTTCATGGAAACAACATGGAATAATACAATGAACTAATATTTTCATGGAATTTGAGTACCCTTGATTCAATGGTACCATTGAGAACCGTTGGATATATCTTAATAGCTACATATCTTAATAATTATAGCGAGTTACAGACAGACAGACAGACGAACTTAGCCAATTTATATGTATTTGATTCGATTGATGATTTGATTTGAATTTTTTTTTTAATGTTTATCTGACCTATTTAGGTGTACTTCTTATCTGTACACCTGTAATATAGGTTCTGAGAGTTTAATCTAAAGGATCATTTTCCACCCAAAAAGCAAAACGAAATACCAACCATATCCAAAGGTTAATTTATCTAAAGAATAATTATTATTATTTGACTCATAATGCCGAAAGGCATTTAAAACTCACCTTTGTATAATCTAAATACTCCGCTAACTTGTGAACGAAGCTTCTATGGCAAAAATGGTTTTGAGTTTCAAAATCAGCGTAAAAAACTGAGTAAGTATGCCAAATTTCATTAAAATCGGTGCAGTGGTAACAAAATTATTTGTTTTGAACGTATGTTTTGTTAGAATTTCAGTTAAAATTTCATGGAAACAACATGGAATGACACAATGAACTAATATTTCATCCAATTTGAGTACCTTTGATTCAATGGTACTATTGAGAACCTTGGATCTATCTTAATACCCTCATTACCAAAAAAAATGACGCACCTAGAAGGAGTTGTCCGATTGTAATGAAATTTCGAATGCAAAGACATTGGGACCACCAATGCAAATGATTAAACTTTGGTGTCCAATGAATGAATAGCCAGAGCTACAGCGCATCGGAACTGCGCACTCAGCAGATATATATAAGAAGCGATTCTCAATCTGATGGTCAAAATTTCTGTTGCATTGCGAGTTAGGATACCTTTCAAAAACTGAAAAAATGCCTCGCCGCAGAATTCAGCTCATTACGTGCAACTGTCAGAGTTTGAAAGAGGTCGTATCATTGGATTGAAAGAGGCAGGTTGGGCAAATCGGAGAATCACTCGTCATATGAGTCGAAGTGATGCGGCGATTAGAAGATGCTGGCAGGAATGGGTGGAAAATGGCAGATTTCAGCGTCATGAAGATAGCGGTCGACCTAGGGCCAGAGCAGAGCGGGAGGATAGAGTGATTGTCAGATCAGCTGTCACAGCGCCTGAATCATCGTTATCAACCATCAGACATGCGACCCGCACACGAGTGTCCACCATGACCATTCACAGACGGCTGAGAGAGCGACATCTACGCTCGTACCGACCGCTACGCCACCTGCCACTCACGTCTGCACACCGTTGGGCCAGATTACAGTGGTGCTTGGCTCGATCCGGTTGGAATGATGCTGACTGGGGACGTATAGTGTTTAGCGACGAACCCCGCTTCCAACTATGTCCTGACGATCGTCGCAGACGTGTCTGGAGACGCCCAGGGCAGCTGCCAATCCTGCTTTCACTATTGCACACCATACAGCCCTCAGCCAGAAGTTATGGTCTGGGGTGCCATTTCCCATGATAGCTGGACCCCTTTGGTCGTCAATACCGGCACACTTACAGCACAGCGGTACGTCGACGACATTCTGAGACCTGTTTTGCTACCCCTTCCATTTGCAGTACCCTGGCCTTATTTTTCAGCAAGATAATGCCAGACCACATACGGCACGTGTTGCTATGACCTGTCTTGCAGCTTGTGAAACACTTCCTTGGCCAGCCAGATCTCCAGATCTCTCTCCAATCGAGCATGTCTGGGATATGATGGGAAGGGGACTGCATCCACCAGGGAATGTGGATGACCTAGCCCGACAATTGGAGCAAATTTGGCAAGAAATACCGCAGGAGACCATCAAGGAGCTTTATCACTCTATGCTACGTCGTGAGCAGCTTGCATTCAGGGTAGAGGTGGGTCAACACCTTATTGAGTTCGTTACTTTGTAACTCTGTAACTCTGAAATAAATCATTCAATTTGCCTGAAATTTTAATCATTTTATATTCTGTACATAATCTTCCTCTCCACCAATTTTTGTCTCCATCGGCCAACTCCTTCTAGGTGCGTCGTTTTTTTTTTTGTTAATGAATGTAGCTTAATTGTATTGAGTTACAGACAGACAGACAGACAGACAGACAGACGAAATTAGCAAATTATATAAGTTGATTTCAAGTTTTCGTCAAGTATTTTTGAAAATATTGAGTTGAAAATATCGAGTAACATCTCGAAAACCTCCCAAAAACAATAAATTGATCCAAATAAATTAAAGTTGAATTTTAATTTAATTAATTACAAAAAATTTTGAAAATCAAAAACAAACAAATATAAATTCCACATGTTCCAGAAGTTCATATTTAAGTTTTTAGCATTTAGATGTATTGGAAAAAGAAATAAAAGGTTTGCAGTCGCCTGCATTTGCTTGAGTCAGGAGCTTAAGGCTGGTTGGTCATTCCGGCGCCTGTCTGCCTTTAACTATCGAATAACAAACCTATTACCTATTTGACAGAGAGCTGGGTCAATCCTAGAATACTGGGAAGAAAAACCGTGGATAAATCCCCAACAAGCTCTGGGAATTGATTCTCGGTTCTTTCAGTCCATAGTCTAAACCACGGGGTTACCGGACCTACAGCTAAAATATATAAAAAAGAAATTAATTAAAAGTATTTTACTTACGAAGTTGTATTTATTTTCTCAATTCTAATTAAAAAAAATTGATGTCAAAGGTTATGGTTTCAACTGTCGGGCTTTTTTAAGGCTTTCTTCTTAAAATATAATAAACATTTTAAAAAGCAGTAATAATAACAGATCTTTTGAATTGCTTCATAATTTTTAATTGCCAAAATTCTGTGTAATTTTTTTTCCTAAAATATAAGAAGTAGTTTTATCATGTTTTGGAGAATATTTTTAGTAGACGATATAATAATAAATTTAAAAAAACAATGATTTTACAAAGATTACATTTTTAACCAATATTTAAAATATGTATTTAAATATGATACAAGTATTCTAGATATTATTTAGAATATGATATAAGTCATGGGCGGCTGGAATAATGAATAATAAAAAAAGTGCAGGGAGATATTTAGTGAGGATGCTGTACATAACAAGGTTTTTTTTTTAAGGGATAGAACTTTTTTTTTACGATTTTTTTTTTTTTTTTACGATTTTTTTTTTTTTTTTTTACTTAATATTTTAATTTTTATTTCATTTCTTTAGTTAAACGGTCCAATGATAAAACTTTTATTCTAATAAATTATAAAAATTTGTAATAAAACTGCATAAAAGCATAGATCGAAGGGAGGAGAGGTGAAAGACGGCAGGGAAAACGACTCGTGTAGACTAATATCAGGGTTTTTTGTTTATTTCCTTTTCCATTTGCGTTTTAATGATGATGGAAAGTAATTACTGATTCCATTTTGTAGTAATTTATTTAACTCTGGGTGTACGAGAGCCGAAGGGAGTGGAACAAGAAAGATGGGGGAAGGAGAGGGTCACTGGCATCGAGGTTAATTCATTGCCTAATACCCATTTAGGCAACTCCATTTGAGCCGTAACGTCTAGATGAGTCTCGTAAATATGAACACCACACGAACATCCAGAATATTCCTGAAAATTAGGGGCCTTGAAAATCGAAATGTTTGGATATTTTTGCCTAATCAGTGTGAAAGAAATGATAGGTCTGTCGTTCATTGAATTACCTTTAAAATTTACTGAAAAGCGGAAATGTTTATTTAAAAAAGTAATTAATTAATAATTTTTTTTTAATTAATGAAGACTTTTGATTCTTATAGGGTCCTCTTAGATGGGAAAATAAATTTAGTAATGCCGGAATTTTTCACCTATTCTGTTCAACTAGCCTGTAATCCGTCCAAAGACGAAAGAATTTTAGATTGCTAATCAAATGTTTTTTTATTAAGTTATTAGAAGAGTTGCAAAAATAGTAATCTCCTTTTAATTTCATCAATTTCAAAAATATTGAAATTTAAAGTATTTAGTTCATTAAGAATTCTAAAAATGAAAATTATATTTTTTACATTGTTTGAGTCTTTCAGGTTTTTGTCTTCAAGTTCTTCAAAACGTTTACAATGCTGAAATAAAACTATAAAGTATATTAGTTACATAGGAAGAACACCATACAAATCTTTAAATTTCTTTAATTGCTTTAATTACAGCCAAATAGCACAGATTTTAATTAATCAATACTAATAGGTCTGAGATTTGATCATTATTGATCATTTGGCTTTGCATATAGCAACTGCATCCCTGGTTTATTCACAGACATTCCAGGGAAAAAAAAACACAGACTTCGTTCCTTGTTTCGAAAATTACAGTATTTTCCTGATCAAAGCGTTACTTCTTAAAGTATAAACCTATGCAAGCCCTTAGGGTCGCGTGAGGTAAGGACCGGTGATTAGACTGACGCCCCCAGCCTTTCCGGCTTCTTTCCGGCATTCATTTAACAGAAGGTAGGTGGACCTCAGGATCCGTCTGGAGCAGAACTTAGCGTATAATCCTGCTCCTCCATCAAGCGCCTTACAACCCGGCCCACGCATTACTTGGTAACCAAAGAATTTAATTATATATCATCAACCTGGAATGAACAAGTGATATTTAAATATGTTGATATCTGTCCTTATTTCCGTAGAGTAGTAAAATAGACTTCCGGTCGCAGTGCTTGTCTTCTCTGCCACCCACATTCACTACATAACATAACATAACATAACAAATATGTTGATATTCCACTAACTATCGGCTTAAACTTTTTAATTCTTTGAAATTTTATTCAAATATCTTATTGACAGCAGAATATTTAAATTTCAAGAAAACGTACAAACCACACATTTCGTTTTCTATTGAAGTATTGTTCCGTTTTTATGTTGTTTTTATATCATGTGGTAATGCACTTGACTGCAGACTGCAGACGCTGAGTGCGATCTTCAACGGTGATTGGAGATTCTACCCTGGTTGTTTGTCATCCAGACTGGTCCTAGGGATCACCGAATCCTAGAGGGAATGGGTGCCGGATTTCTTTGTCGAGGTTAAACTGCAAACAGGCTTTGGTCTGACCGCCATAACTCAGTGGTCACAAAACGCCTTTACCTCCTGCGACTTCAAGGACCATAAGTTGGCCACAGTGGAATACTTATTTTAAATACATTGAAGAATATAATAATGGTTTACAAATAAAATATTACTAATTTAATTTCTCAACTAAAAGAACGCCTATCGGCTGATATAAGAATGTATTACAATTATAAAACAAGTCACAGATGGGCACTGGTATGTATATTCTGAAATACATATAAACTTAAAGTTATCTATAAAAATAGATTGAATATACCGTAAACTAATGACAAGTAACTAATCAATAAACTTCAAATCGAATTCTCTTCTGTATTCTGAGCTGATGGAAGGGAAAAAAAAAGGAATTCTTCTTCTTCGTTTTGATTTACCAAATGCTGTTTTAACGTAATGGCATCCAAGTTCAGTTTCTTAAGCTGCTCCATTTTTCCGTTGCTTGTTTGTTCTAAAAACACCTTTAATTTTAAATAGAACTTAATCTTTAAGACATTTAACTCTATCATGGATCATTGCCTTAAGGAAGTATTTGATTGTAGAGAAACCAACCACTTCCGCAATGGAAACTTTTAACAGCAGTTGAGTGAATTAATTTTTGGCAACTTCCAATGGTGATAACCACATCTAAAAGCTTTTCTAACGTAAATTCCGAGCCCTTGATTATTATTTTCTTTTCTTGATCCTTGTTGCTAAAAATAATACTTTGCAATTTGTCTTAGATACTTGCCGCTGTCTCAAGTGATAAATTCACTTCAAAATTGATTTTCTTTCGAAGCTGTCATAAGCAACGGAATGGTTGAAAATTGGACTTATGTAATATTTCAGAGTTTTAAAGATCAAATATTTTAGAGGGTTTAGACAGAATTGACATGTAGTTGCTTCAATAAAATATTTTCGGTTGAAAAGTTTACGAATTTTCATTTCAGTAAAAAAAAGGTTTAAAAAAGCATTTGTCTTTATGAAGGCTTTTAGTCCTAAATAAAATAAAGCATTTATCTGTTTATTGTTTATAAATTTTTAAATAAATATGCTTAAAGCTAAGTTGAAGAATCTCTTTTTAAATAACCAAGCATTTTTTGCACTTGGAGAGCACAATTTATGCAAGGGCGAAAAAGAAGATAAAAAAGAACCATATCAAATAATTTCTTGAAAATAAAAATATTTCGATAAAAAAAAAACAGTTCGTTTTAAGTAGATTTAAAATATTAAACTTATTGTCAATTCTCTTTTATCTAGAAACTAACCCGCAGTATTTATTTGCTTGCTTTTATTTGTTTCCTTGATGTTGATATACAATATTTAACTCGAGGAATGTATTTTAAATCAAATAAAAAAAAAATAATCCAATGATGAACAATTATGTTGCCGAATGATGATGGCTGATTTGTTAGTATTTTCAATAGCAATTAGACCCTTAAGCACAAAAAAAGTAATTTTAATGAGGTATTTTAAGACAACGGAAGATAATTTAATGTTATTTCTTCAAAAGAGCTTGTAATTACAAAAGAAATCCTAAAAGATAATTTTTATAACAGCTCTTTTGAAAAAAGTCATCACAAGTAAAGTATAGTGCAACAGAGAAGTATACAAGTATGCTAAGAAGATATTATTTAACTGAGAAAATTTATTAAAATTTTAAAAGCCTTTAAAACTAGATCGCTACGTAATGATCATTTATGGCAAACCCTTTTTTTTATAAAACATACTATAAGTAACTTCTAATTTCTCGACAATATTATGTACATTTACTATTTTATTGTAGACTGTGTGTTTAATGATACATTATCACTATGTTTTATTGTTGTATATTTATCACAGCTCTGATAAACCCCTGAGCTATTCCAATATTGTATCTTGAGTTGACTTTGAGTGTGTGGGTGTCTGTGTGTCAATGTCACCTGTTACTAAAACTTGCTGTTAGGGCCATAACAATTCTCCTGATTGTAACTTTTTATTATTATCATTTATTATTTGTAGGTGATTTTTTTTTGAAACTTAATGAATGGCTTTCATGGAAGCTGGGTTTGATAAACGAAATGTAATTTATTAAGTTTTAGTTATCCAAATTATCTAGTTATATAACTACAAAAGAGAGTATTATTAAACATCATAACACCAGAAAATAAATGTCAAACTACATTTATTAACTGAAAAAACGAATTTTCAAGGAGATAAAAAATTAACCGTCTCCTCTTTTTCAAGCCTTTTTTACAATAATAATAAATTGACGAGATTTTATTACAACAACGACCTTAAAATATTGACATTAACAGTTAAAAAACGTCAATACAATAATAATAAAAGATCATAATCTACAATATAACAATCACATATTATTAATAATCACAAATTCTTATCAAACGAATACAAAAAATTAGATGGATAATAGAAAGCCTATTAACACTTTAATTTTTCGATTATTACCTTTTTGTTAGAGGTTACCAATTTTTTGTTAATCATTTCTCTAGCCAATTTTACTAAATTTTCACTAACTTTAACTCCATCACATCTATTGAGATTTTTTTCTTTCGAATTTCGAATACATAGGCTTTCTATTGTCTTTCTAATTTTTGTGTTTATTTCATTATATAAAATGTTTACTTCACAATTGATACAATGTTGCTTGTCTTTACAGTGTTCAGCAATTTCAGATTCCTTTACTAATTTTTGTCTAATATAATAATCGTGTTCCCCCATGCGTTCTTGAACTGTTCTTTTCGTCTCTCCAAGATAGAACGAAAAATTATAAAAGAGAAGATTTAAGGAAGAAGTATGGTTTGTTGTATATAGTACAAAAGAGAGTATTCATTAAAAATATTTAACTCAATAAATTGACCTTCAAAAGTAATTTTCTCCAATAATGTAGCTTAATTAATTGTTAGCTTTTAGTCTTCTGATACAAGTATCAGAAGACTTATATTCCCGTTTCGTCGGGAACAAGTATCATTAAAATATCATTAGCAACAACGACAACAATCGCAACAATTGTTATTAGCAACAATGACAACAATCGCAACAACAATGGCAACAATTGCGGCTTTCGCAACAATCACATAAATAATAATAAGGAAATTAAGGCAATATCAATTATATTTTCATAGACGTATCAGAAGACGTTGCGAAGCATTGTGATTGGTTTACTAATCGCTATCTCTACCTTGTTTTATATTATCTTTTATACAGTTATCACAATTTATAAACTTTTGAAACAGGATAAAGTAGATTTTGTTTTGTAAATCTTGCTGTTTACATTGACATTGACATTTAAGTCATGAAATTTTCGTAATTTTTTTCATTGATAGATGTTAAAATCTTCTCTTTTCAAAATTATATGCCTATCTACAATAGTTTTAATGCTTTTCCTTCCTTCAAATCTTACTAATTTTATTGTAACATTTATTAAATATTTTTTATGTCTTACATTTTAACTTTGGAATTCTATTATCTTCACTTTAGGATATAATAATTCGGTCATTCAACTGCTCTTTTAAATATAATCAAATATTACTTTCACTCTGAACAGTTTTTATGGGCAGTAAAATTTTAGTTGGTGATATCCATTCTCATCTTGGAAAGATATGAAAAGGAGATTTGGAAAGTCTTTGAAAGTCAATAAAGCACTAAATGGCTTTTGATACTTGAATCTTTCTTCAAAGGCTACAGAAGCTTGTATACATTTTTCAATTTACTAGTAATTCACAGAACTGCTTCGCAAGTTTCTACGAAATTATCACCCTCCAAAAAAAAAGTAAACTAAAAAAATTTCTCAACATACGAGAATATAGACACGATATCTTAGCTTTAAAAATATTTTTAAAGCTAAGATATTGTATCTATATTCTCGTATGTTGAGAAATTTTGCTTTACATTAATGTTGATTATTATTCTAATATTAAAAATACTTGCAAATATAATTTATTTTTCTGTGTAAATTATTATGCTTTCTTTGCACCTAAAGAATGGTTTCTATTGCTATTTATTAATAATGTAAAGTCTGTATTAAATTTCTTTGTGAAAAGACTGAGGGCAAATTTGTTATAAATACAAGCTACAATTATTAATGTTTTCGGGTTTTCTAGTGCAAACTCTTTTCTCAGATGAAGTATCAGGCACCTAGCAGAAGAATAAAGAAATTAGTGTATTTTACAGAGATTTTTATCTTTACGTGAAGATGTTATCAATGAAAAACAGCTAGATTGGATTTGATGAAATATGATATTTGAAGGACAATATCAAAAGTTAGCGAATAATTTAAGTGTCAGTTTGCTTAATATTAAAAAGAAAAATAAAAAAAAGAAATTAATTAATATTTATTAAATATTAAAAAAATATTATACTACTTGTTACACGCTTCCTCAAGTCAAAGGAAGCAAAGATTATTGAGAACTGCTTCAAATACTACAAAGAAGTAAAACATGCTATTGATTTACAATTTAGTAATATAGCGAGAGAAAAATTTTCTTTCAAATTCAATAATGTCAATGAAAATTTATGATTAATTAGAGTAGATGAAGAAAAAATGTTTCTTTTTTTCAATTAATGACGTTATTCAAATATCAAAAAATGTATTCTAAAATAATTTCTCCTTTATCCGTTAAAGTGAGGATGTTATGCTGGCGTAGACAGTATTTCAGAAAAATCCTTAATGGAGTTTCCATTCATTTGTTTTAACTGAATGAATGTGTGAATGAATCATTTGTTGATTTTTATTTTCATTCCGCATTCAAATAATGCCTTATTATTTTGTGCTTTTTCGAATTTTATTAGGATTAAAGTAGATAAACTACTTACATTGACCTCAAGGCTTGGTAAGAGAGTTTGAAACAAGTTATAATTAAATAGATAGGGTTACACAAGAACTTTTAAAAGTACTCAAATCTTCTGTAATAATTAAAAGAATTCATTAAGATCTCTAGCAGAATTTTATAAAAAAAATAATCATTCGAAAAACAAGAAAGTAAACAAAAGCATCACCAAGAATAAAGAAATATGGAAAACTTATGGAAAAAATATGGAAATTCATTCTTTGTGGAAAACATGTTGGCTTCACTAGTCTATTTTCGAAGGAGATCTTCATTTATACACTCATGGACAAAAAAATTAGCGCACTAAGAAGGAGTAGTCAAAATGAAACGAAAATTTACATACGTAACGACTACTTTGATATAAGTAAATGATTAGAAAATCAAAGAAAAAGGATAATTTATTTCAGAGAAAAAGGCAAAAGAACGGAGGAGTTAATACTCCGTTGGACCCCCTCTAGCGCGAATGCACGATGCGATACGATAGGGCATTGAGTCATACAAGTTCTGTATGATGTCTTGAGACATTTCGTTCCATATTTGCTGTAACCTTGCCTCTAGTTCGTTCAAACTCGTGGGATGCCCAACTCGTCGTCCCAAATGATCCCAGATATGCTCGATTGGAGACAAATCTGGGAATCGGGCAGGGCCAAGGAAGGGTAGTAACAGTGCGGAGACAGTCTTGTGACACCCTTGCCGTATGAGGCCGAGCATTGTCTTGTTGAAAAATGGCTCCTGGGAGCCGTTGCATGAGTGGCAACACATGTGGTTGCAGGATTTCATGAACATACCGCTGGGCTGTCATGGTGCCACGGAACAATACTAGGGGTGACCGTGTATTGTAGGCAATGGCACCCCATACCATCACACCAGCTGTGGGAGCGGTGTGTCGCTGTACAGCAAAGGCAGGATTGAAGCGTTCATCACGGGCTCTCCACACACGAACACGATTGTCATCACTGCCGAGATTGAATCTAAATTCGTCGCTAAAGACGACCTGGTTCCATTCCGCTGCAGTCCAGTTTCCTCGTGCGCGGCAAAACTCCAAACGGAGGCGTCGATGGGTGGGCGTCAAGGGCAGCACACGTAATGGGCGCCGCGATACCAACTGTCCTTCAGCCAGGCGCCTTCGTATGGTTCGAGAAGACACAGCGGCCCCTAATGAAGGTGCTACCTGTGCCTGGATGGCGGCCGATGAAGCAGTTGACTGTACGCGTGCATTTCTGACTATGTGGCGGTCTTCTCGACGACTGGTCTGTCGAGGGCATCCTGAGCCTGGTCTTCGTGTACATGACATCTCTCGGGTCCACTGGTCCCAAAACCTCCTCACAACACAATCAGAGCGGCCTAATTGACGAGCTACTCGCCTAGCTGACCACCCAGCTTCCATCATCCCGACGATTCTCCCTCTCTCAAACTGTGACAACTGCGTATACTGTCTTCGAACACGGCGTAATGGCATGTCTACCTCAGCTCTTCCTTTGTAAATGATTCAGCACACTCAAACAAGCTTTGGTTACCTGTTTTATACTCCACAGAGTACGATGTTCAACGCCCTCTACCGGCTATACGTAATGCGCAATCACGCTGCATTTCTAATCATTTGCATATCTCCCCGACATGTACCTTCGTTGCAAGTTTCGTTACGATCCCGCAATTATTTCTTGGTGCGCTAATTTTTTTGTCCATGAGTATATGTTTACGATATTTCCTGATTTTCTCAATATCTTTTCTCTATTTATTTTGTTCTGTTATTTTTTTGTTATGGAATTATAAGAGTCGTTATGAATAGAAAGTAATATAAAACAGGAGAACATTGGATGAAAAAGTTATTTAAAAAATAAAATTTATCTCACAATGGGATTCTTCTATACAAATTGGAGTAGCAAAAGCGACTTTGTCAACCTAATATCCGAATTATAACGAAGAAAGGCTGAAACTCGTTTTAAGTTTGTTTGTTTTTTTAAATGTTTATTGAGTTAACTAATTAGAATGATTGGATAAAAAATAAAATGTTGGTGTTTTTCTTTTAGTAAACATTTTTCTTTTTAGTTTACATTCCCGAATTTGAGTAAAAAAATTTCATTTTAACGTTTTGTGTTAAAAATGATAAATTATTTGGCAGTTTGTAAAAAAAGGAATTTTATTAGTCTCAAAAGCAGAATTAGTCTTAAAATTCTGTAAAATCAAAATTATTTCCCAATTTTCTACGTAAGGGAAGTAACAAAATCCTTGCATAATTTTTCAATTTGCTTAATCTTGTTTTTTTCTATTATTTTTTTTTTCTACGAAATATTTAAGGAACCTAAAGTATCAAATTTTCTTTTTCTTTCTTTTTTTGATGAATGGTTAACAATGGAGAACATGTGAATATCTTTGTAATTTCCTTTGGAACACTATGACCAATTTCCGGATGCAAGTACTTTTTTTCTTTTCAAAGAAGGTAATTTGGATTTTGCTGCGAAATTTCTATACAATGTTTAAAAATAAAATTTCATCAAAATTCAATCATGACAAATCAATTATTTTGCATATACAGACAGATAGATGGAACTGGTGAATACAGTAGTTAGTATCTCAAGCCAGCATTAAAAAAAAGAAAAACCGCACAGCACAACCACAGCACAGCTTCTAAAGCAATTGTTAATTTGGAAGATAAACACATGGCCTTCTGCGAAAACTACAGCAGAATAATAAGAGTTGTTTTATGGGCGGCAGAGAGAGACTCATTATGATCCGAAGTACTTTAATAGATTGGCTGCACCCTTTAGTGCTATGGGGGGAAGGAGGAGATGTTTTTATTAACATTTATTGAGGTAGATTTTGCAGTGATATCGATTTGCAAAAACGTGACGTCATCCACCTTCAATTATAATTATCGTTTCTGGCTTCCCGCTTATTAGTGCAATAGAAACTTATACAACGTCACGTGTTTAATAGAATTTTCGTGAATATAATTACAAAATTAAGAAGCTACGGGAGATTTAATCTTGTTCTGTATGAAATGTCAAAGAGCGGAGGAAAAATTAGAAAAAATAAATGATCCATCAATTTTCCTTCTTACTAGAGGAACCTGGTGCTGTTCGCTTACTTTTATCCAATAACCGGTTTCGTACTTTGAAAACATATCATGCGCCATTAATTAATTTGCTTGGCCTTGGCTGTAAAACCTGTCAATCAGTTTCGCTAAATTGATGTCCGTTTCCAATTTCGTAAAAGAAAAAAAGAAAAATAAGTCAGTTAAATATGATAAAAAAAATAAAGATTTCCGGTTTCAAAAAAAAATCCAAGAAACCAATTAACATTTCAGCGCAAATGAAAACTGTCAATTCCATATTCTTCCTTTTAAAAATTGACTCAGTAGAGAAGCGTAGCCTAGTGGTTGTCAATCTTGTTTTTGTTTTGACTGCCCGAAGTATTACTAAATTTAGTTAAGGGATGTGGTAATGCTTTAGTTCTACAGGTTCCAAATTATAGTCAAAATGTTCTACACGGACTTTTATCGCAAATAATAAAATAAACTATTAAATTAACTATTTAATTAACATCAATTTTAATGTTAAATATTAAAATCTCGGTACTTGAAATTATATAACATATTCTAAGCCAATGATATTCAACCTTTTTTGTTCGCGAACTCATATATTTACCTTTAACCCGAGGTTCTTGTTCCATAACTCAAAGTAGTTTACCAGAACGTAAATAAAATTCTAAAGCATTTGCAAGAGTCTAAAATAAGTTACATAATTTTTATCCAAAATAATATTACGTTTGATATATTTAAAATAATAAAATAAAATTTTTCTTGCCTCAATACTATCTTTTCAAAAAATTGTTTGCTATTTTTTTTTTTCACGCATTCCCAAAGATGTTTTCCAGTATTCCAGATTGAATATCATTGTTCCAGATCATTTAACCTTCAATAATAAGTTTGTAAATTATTATTCATAACTTTAATTTGCCTTCTTAAGAATCTGATAGCTGTAATAAAAACAAGAAAACTACAAGTGATATGATGTTATGTTATGTAGTGAATGTGGGTGGCAGAGAAGCCAAAGCACGGAGGTCTATAGTACTATCCCTCGGAAATAAGCACAGATGGAGAGAAAAACTGAGAAAGTATGGTGGGAGAAGTGCAGGGGAAACGGGAGAACCCCGAGAAAACCTGCCCAGCGCGGATCGTCCACCATCACGAAACCTACATGAGAACCTAACCCGGCAAATGATATGATAGTTACGCTAAGCTGTCCATCCAAAGTTGGACTGTAAATCACCAATAATGAAACAAATCAACTCTGCCTCTTTAGAGAAGGAGCTCGAAGATCATTGTAAGGGATGGAGTGGAAACTAAAGGAATGCGCCCATATTTTAAATTAGGCCATAAATAAACTACGTAATAAATTGTAAGGAAATTCGTCCAGACGTTTTAATGTGATACGTTTCAAAACATGCGTATCACAAGTAAGACGCATTTCATTTTTTAAAATATAGAAATGAATAGGACTTATATTGCATAGCATATACAATTGTTGTTGTTTTTTATGGTGACGTACATAAATTACCCAGACATTCACAAAGAGACATTCACATTCGTTTGATGTGAGGGATTAGAAAGACTGACGGAGAGATTTTACTGACTTCTCGGTACCAGCAATCGTTAAATTGAAGGTAATTTGTATACACAGCAGCGGTTAGTATCCTACATTGGAATTAACTTCCGGACACTCAACGCTGGCTATTGATTTTCTTTCAATATGGCGTTCAATTTTCTTTGTCTGTCAATCTCTCTCAGTCAAGCCTATTTCACTATGTTTTCTGACAAGTCTATATTTACCAGACTTTCTTGATTAAAATAAAGAGTAAACGAATTTAACAGTAACAGAAAAGAAATGGTAGTTATTGATTTTGTGGAACGTACAACTATTTAGATTACATACTTAAATCTCAAGTTCAGTTTTTTAAAACTGGAATGGATATCTTAGAACGAATCATTGCAAAACCGTTAGCATCCTCCTGACAACTTAACTAGTAACTTAAGTTCTTTTAGATCAGATAGGCTTAAGCTATTGTAGACTTCACATGAAAACAGCTTCATACGCTGAAATTTTCGACTCAGAGGGGATTATGTCCATAAGTCCTGAGCTCTTTTACAAAATCTCATATTAACAAAATTGTTTTATGTACCCTCATAATTTGTTGTTTTTCTTTCTAAGGGTTCTCTATGGACATTATACATGTAGTGTTAGTATTTCGGTGAAAAGTTGTAAATGCAATTATAAAATTTATGAATTCAACTTTTTGAAATTCTAAAAATATAATAAAAATTCTTCGTTTTCAAGTGTTTCTAAGATTAATAATGTAGATTGAAACATTTTATGAATCTTAAATGAGAATTAAATCTTAAAGAGAATTAAAGAGAATCTTTGAGAATTAGAAGAATGCAATTTGAATCCGCGAGCCTGACAGCCCAGTGATAAGGCGCTTGACTTCGGATTGGAGGAAGGCCGGTTCAATCCCGACGTCGCGTCGGGGATTTTTTTTCACGCTAATTTCTCTTCTAAACGGGTCGTAGGGTCCACCCAGCCATCTGTAGAATAGGTATCAGGTTTCTTTCCAGGGGAATTAGGAGGGATAACGTGGGATGACCACTCGACCTGACTATCTCCGTTCCAAGTCATAAAAACGTTGGAGCGCCCCATGGGCCGTGGTGTGCCCCAGTGGATATACCTATCTGAATTTGAATCTAATTTAGATTTTTGTGAGTTATCTCATTTGGCATTAATCAAGTTGCCTCTTAATTTGCAAACATAGAAATTCTGTTGACATGTATTCTTTGATGATCTGATTGTTCTGAATTGTCTGATATTCTGACTTAGATACTCAGATACGACGTATTCATAAATATTTGAATAGTATTTATGATGAATTCAACTGAAGTGCACGACTTATGGTCTCATATATTAAATATTTTTCAAATGCACAAATAATCACAATCTACTTTAATCTATTGGGACCTAATTAAAAAATTAATCTTTAGGTCGTTGATGGTGGGAACACTGATATTGGCGCTTCGGCTTTTTCTCAAGATAAAGATTACTTAACTCAAGCAAGTTATTAAAAGAAATTGTAATTAAAAGAAAAGCATGAAATTACAATAAAATCCAAATAATCCAAATACTCGAATGTGCATTTCGAAAAGCTATTTTGAATGCAAAAGTAATAAAAGAAAATAAAATAAAAATAACGATAAAAAGGAATGAAAATTAATAGGAAATCGTAAGAAAGTTAAAATATTAAGCCTAAGAAAATGTGAAGCTGAGAGTGTTGAGATTTCACTTTTGCTCTTCTCAAAGCATGTCAGTCTGGTTAACCCATTACTTTTTTTCTTTTTTTTTTAAATATCTTTAGGAATTTTCACGAAAAATTCATTTTCTGTGTTGAAACTATGATTCAATGATGTCTGTTTCCAGTCATTGTTAGACCTCCTATAATTACGAATTAAACCTAACTATGTAACTGAATTCGCTTAAAAGCTATTCTAAGCTGAATTGTCTTAGGTTAAACATTAAAACCACTTGATAACCTCTTCGCATAGATGAAGAAAGTTTTTAAAGACTGTCGATTTCTAAAAACAGCAACATACGGTTACATTGCGGTATAACACATAATTTGTATCATGTTTACGACTTGGCAATGCGGACATTACATGAGTCACAGTCATGTTGTCAACAAGAATTTCGACGGAAATTAAGTACTCAAGTTCATTCCATTATGAAATTCTGTTTATAGAAACCTTTGAAGAATCTTCCATCATATCTTAATATACTCTAATAGAACACACTTAGGGTTTCATGTTTCGGTCTTCAGAATGCACTTTGTAATTAGCCTTTAGCCTTATTTTCCTAATTCTTGACTGAAGAGGTCGCTATCACGTTCAACCTTTTGCAGAGCTATCGTGTAAGCTTAGTTTGTCAGCTGCTTTAATATCTAATAAAATCTTCATTACTTTGTTACGAAAAAAAGTGTAAACTTGAATATTTTTAGCCTGTACATATTTTGCAATAGAAAGTGAGGCTCATCATATCTGTTCGTATTTGTACATGTACTTCCCTCATAACTTTAGAACTCTGCATGTATCCTCTTGAAACTTGGTATGTATATTCGAGGACGAGGAACGACCTATTTTTTTAATATTTGAAACCTTTTCCAAAGGTCCTTGTCGAGAAAAGCACTCAAATCTATTCAATGGATTTTCTTTCCTATGTATATTAAATGTCACATTGTCTTACACAATAAATATTAAATTTTTAATCCATTGGGCGCGATTAAAATTAAAATCAGTTTCAGACAACTTAAATAAATAAAGTGAATTTAATCCTTTTTTTCAGAAAATTTTAGCTGCTTGTATGTAATAGATATTATAATTGGAAATAAATTTAGGCTTTTTGTTTTTACAATTTTGAAAAAGAAAAGAAGAAAGAACTTTTTAGAAAGAATCTATTTTTTTGAAAGTAGGCTTTAAGTTGTTTAGAACTTCTTGTTTTATTTTCGTTCTCCTAAATCTGCATTTTTTTAGATTATTTTTTCTTGTGCTTTTTTTTTCTCTGATTTGAGATTTTTTTTTCTATGTTTCATGTTTCCATTGTATTTATCAAACACGTTGACAATCTGTTGAAATCTTGGCCAATGACGACCTTGTTATATTTCTAATAAACTATCCTTTTTTTGGATATTATTTGGGGGGGAGGAGGTGCTTTGTTTTCCCTGGAATAATTGATGAGCAATAGAAGTGTAATGACTTCCATTCCCTGCCATCCTTGCCATCAGTCTTCAAAAAAAAAAAAAAAAACCACAGGGTTTACTTGGAATGGTAACGATCGATAGGCCTATGTGTCGTAGTCATTGCAGCGTGATGACTCCCTCTGGATCGTATATCATTGCTAGTCACGAAAATGTCTTCATTAAGAAGAGCAAAACATTCGTGATGGTCATGCAAATTAAGCTGTTGGTCGAATTCTGAACGTTATCGCCTGCAAAACACTTTTCATAAATGCTTCACAAAAGTCAATAGAAACATGCCATAAGGAATTGTTACATAGAAAATATTATCCGAGAAAATATTGAGCTTTTAGATTCTAATACTTTGTCAGGAAGGTTAATCGGAATTGATTGCTAATAAAATTAAATAACCAAATAAATAAAAATAAATAAATAAATAAATATGATAGGAGAGTCTTTCAAAACTGGTCACCTAAAAAAAAATTATTACATCGATGATTCCTAACTGCAGTTACATTAAGAATTCGGACGTAGTTTTTATAAAAATTAATAAATATGTTTAAAAGCTCTGGACTTTTAATTAAAGGCAAATATGTATCAGAGAAGTTTACTGGATTTGCGAATATCATCAGAAATTTTTGAAATGAATAATACGAACCACTAATCATCAGCAAACTTTATGTAAATATATTAAATAAAATTTTATTTATTTATTTAATTAAACTTATGTTGAAACTGAGATTCTCAAAGTTGCTTCGTGCTTCCAGGTGCTCATCAGCCGACCTAGAAAACACAGCACAGAGACAGATAATAAAAATGCAGTAAAAAAGCTACATGATCTATCAAGCAATTAATGAAATAAATTCCCTACGAAAGGAAGCAATGATTCACCTATCACCATTCATGTCCGTCACAATTGAATTAAATAATGTAAATATTGTGTTTCAGATTTGTACGATTAAGTCTGATACGCATCATTGACTCTGAAATAGCTGTCTTTTGACGTCACTTGTGAACACTAGGCCTTCATTTATTACATTTCACTACTGATAAATATTCTGCTTTTTTTTTTTGCCCACTTATTTCTTTTATAACCGACATGAATGAATTAATGGAGCACTTGAGGTTTATGCCCCTACCGACGTCACGAATGACGTGTAAGCACATGCTGCGAGATCTTGTGGGATAAACAAACATATAACTACCTCAAAAAATTACCTCAAAAAATCGTCGAGTTTTGATATTTCAAGATGGAATGGTTCAGTATTGTGCAGATCCTTATTGTAATAATTCTGTGAAAACCCTTGGAATACTCTTCTTCAATATAATATTCCCTCTATATCACACATGGCTTTGTTTATCCCACAAGCAGTAGCCTGATGAATATTTTGTATCTATGAAGCCCCGCCTATCCTCAAGTGGTCCATTGTTTCTTTTCATATTGCATTTTTATTTATATTTTATATTTATATTTTTTATTTTTATTAAGTTTTTTTTTTTCTGAGAAACTTGATAAATTATGTATGACTGAGTGCAAAACTGTAATCATTTATATAGGATTAAGGTTAAAAAGAGGAGACACTAAAATGCTTAAAAGGTCACTACATACAATTAAAAACACAACGTTTTGGCCATTATAGTACAAAAGCTCTTATCATTAAAGTACAAAAGCCCTTATCAAGTGGTTAAGTTAGAAATAGAGATGGAAATATAAAGGAATATTCACCTAGTTATTAGGCTTCTGATACCGTGAAGCCTTCCCGGTTTGTCTGTCTGTCTGTCGACAAGTACCAACTGAGCAACCACGACGGCTCGAGACTTGATTAGGGCGTCGTTGAAAAGGTCTTACCAAGAGTAATTCAGAGCCGTATCCAAGGTAGCGATAGCGATTAGTAAACCAATCACAATGCTTCGCAACGGCTTCTGATACATAAATGAAGAAAATTATTCAAAAGTTAATGAATTCTATCTATTAACAAGGTTTCAGCTAAGAATGACGATTATTCCATATAAATAGTGATTTTTCTGTATTTTG
>JAFIDM010012231.1:66612057-66625296 GCA_023159025.1 Thereuonema tuberculata
AAGTAAAGGTGACTCAATCTGTGCTCTACTCATCCTTCTTCAGTGTTCATGAGCTTATTGTGGTGGATTTTGAATTGTAAAGTTTTCAATAAAAACAGCTTGTTATCTTATTATAACTTTTGAATAATTTTCTTCCTTCACATATCAGAAGCCGTTGCGAAGCATTGTGATTGGTTTACTAATCGCTATCTGTTTCAATTTAAGTTTCGTCCATTTAGTTTGCTTTTTAACAACCTTCAAAAAATGGACGAAACCTAATTTAAATAACTAGGTGAATATTCCTTTATGTTTTCATCTCTGTTTCTAACTTAACCACTTAATAAGGGCTATTATACTATAATGGCCGAAACGTTGTGTGTTTAATTGCATGTACAGTAAACTCCCGATTATCCGCGGACCTCTCCTGTTTCCTTTTTTTTTTACTGTACAATAAATTATGGAATTAAAAAAAATTAAATCTAAAATAAGGTAAACAGTAAAAGAGGCTAACAAAGTAAGTGAAGACAATTATAGACAAACAATTTAAAGAATGATCTTGTGGGCGGAGCTTATGCCGGCAGGTTACGATAAAGCCTTCGGGATGCGAGCTTTCCCATTATAATAAAATTTATAAATTAAAATAATTGTTTATAATGTATGTACTGTAACTGTATGTATTGCCATTTTAATATAAATAAAACATGTTAAAAGCATTTTTGTGTTGATTTTCGCCCTATTTCGGATTATCCGCGGAATTCGCTCATCCGTGGTTGCCACGCCACCCAATTCCGCGGATCATCGGGAGTTTACTGTACTGACTTTTTACAATATTTTAGTGTGTTTCTCTTTTAACCTTAATGTTTCAACGCATTTAAAATTTAATCGAACATTTAAAGGATTGTTTTAGTCCTTTTTTCTTAGGAACATAGGTGTTGTGACTTAATAATAGGAATAAGACATTGAGTGCATAACAATGGACATATGCTGTTCGGACGAAGTGAGTGCGTGGATTCGGAAGTGAGTAATGGTTGGCACTAACTCTGAAAGAGGATTCCTCCAGCAAATTCTCTTGTAAATATGATAATCCCGTTCTTGTAATTCGCCATGCGGATAAGAAATCTCTGAGGATTAAACTGGAACTTTAGCTGAAACCATCCCGAAGCCTGTCGGTGGAGCGAGAGCTAAAGCAACTATACTACACCGGATGAAAACCTGCCAGAGTCTGATGAAACGAAGAACCACCTACATACTGAGTAAATGTCTTTTCAATGCTTTTTATTGAGCCACAACTAAGGGGATTATAATAATATTAATTTCAAAAAATTTAAATTACATTATATAATTTATTTTTGGCTAATACGGAGAATACGGTACCTGCCAATCACAGTCTTCGTAAGGATACATCCGCGCAGGGATACATGATGGTGCATACTCAAATCGCAGTTAGCCAGATGAGGGTTAGTTCTCTAGTAAAAGATCGTGCAAAGCCATTTTTAAATAAGCTTACCTACAAATCTCATTCTACTTTTCACTAGTGAATTGAAAAACTAAAATTCATATCTTAAAAGTAGTGCCAAGGCAGCCATCTTGTCGAAAGCCTGGTACCATAATCTCCGGTTTCACATTATTTTTTTTTCTGTGTGGGTCCTTGTAGAGAAATTAGCTTTAGAAGATAATAAAAATTTGCTGAGAAAAGTATTAGAACCGAAAAGATAATGTCTCACAACGAATATTAAGCCTTTTAGCTAAATCCAATAATTAGCAAGCTTTTAAGTATGCTCAAATTAATCGGAATTAAGCATCTGAAGTCAATAATATGGATTGAATTACCTTTTTTACAAAAAGTGAAAAATTTACACTGTTTGTCAGCAGATATTCAGAATTAAACAAGATTCTTCGAATGACGTTTTCAAGACTTTAAAAAAAAATCAATAAAATAAAAAGTAATGTAAAAATTAAGGCTTTTAATTAAATTCAAAATAAAAAATTTGTAAAGCTTTAAATTCTTTCAAAAACTTATTATTTTTATTTTAATTTAAAAAAAATGATTTTGCATTCTTTTCTACTTTTCATCTTAAATAAATAAATAAATGAAATGCAGTAAGAATCAATGTATTTCGATTTAAATGTGTGTTTTCAAGTCACTCTTGAAAGAAATAGGAAAAAAATCCCTAATTTAACGATGATCTGCACAATGTCTTCTCTTGTTCATCGAAGGACGAAACACCTTAATCAATATCCTGGTTGTTGTTGTCCAATGGTAGCTGTGAAATAAGGATATGAACAAAATTTGAATGTTTGTCCACTTGAGAAGATTTTTTTATTCTCTCTCTGTTGATTTATGAGCGTAACTGAAAACTGAAACTTCTCTTCCTCTTTTTCATTGTGTATGAAAGGTATAATCCTAGCGATCTGGTCAAAATGATTTACGATCTTGAATAAGTGGATGAACCTCTTGTTCAAATAAAGAATAATTGTCATGTAAATTAAATAAATGTGTTCTTTGTTTATTAACGCTGTAACTCAAAACAAACAGACCTGGAAAACTTACCATACACCTTATCATGGACTTCAAGGACTTTTTTTTATTTTCATTGAAGCGATTACATTTCCACTCCGCACCAAGAAATTGATTCTAGGCACGATTCATAAAATTTCGTTTTAATTTACTTAACAAATACGTTTAGATGCTTAGAGACTTAAACATTTGTATTTAAAATAATAATAATAATAATAATAATATTCTAATTTGGAAGTAAAATTCAATTTTACGTAGCTTAAGGGTCTTAGAAATTTTAAGTAACCTACTCCTATTATTTATATGTTATTAATAATATATTTTTTATAATAGTTATATTGGTTTTTTTACACTAAAATGACAACACACAAGTCAAGAACGTTTAAAAAGATTATAAAAAGATACTTAAAAATTCCATGGAGCCTTTCGGGTTCCTTTGCGGAAAACCCCTCTTCAACACGTAGTTACTCTTGAGAGGTTCACTTATGGGATGAAGAATAACAACCAATAAGAATTAATTATTCAGTCTCTAATTGGTGTCAAACATCGTCAGAGACTATGTCATAAAGTGAAAAATTATTTCAACTCCTGGAAGTTACGTCAAATGGAACAGTCCAAAACTATTTCTTCATCCTCATGAAAGGAATACAAAAAGTCAACTCGTTCTTTATGTGGTCATTGAACTCGTTCTTTTTTTCCGTTCTTCTATTTTATCTGCAATTATTATGATTTTCTTTATAATTGAATTTTTTTGAAAATCACAGCTATTAATGTATTTGTAAATGTTGTTGTTGCGTATTTTAGTGTTGTATGAAACCAATAAAACAATAAAATAGGAGTCAATAGTTTCTCGAATATCCTTATTTTTATTATTACCCAAAATTAAGAAATTGTTAAATTCACTAGAATGTCCTGTCTTGTAGAGATGATGTGCAATATTAGAGCCATCTGTGTTTCCTGTTTTAATGCAGCTTTTATGCCCCCCCCCCCATATACGTTTATTCAAACTTTGTCCGCTATTCCCAACGTAAAAGCATTTATTATGTTCACATGGTATTAAATAAACACAACCTTCTTTGTTAATATCCAATTTTCCATCATTAGAATGTTTTAGAGGATAGGATAATTTATTATTTAAGTAATACCCAAACCTTACATCTGTATTCTAAAAAACTTTTTTTAAGTTCCTATCGATCGAATAAGATAGGGTGATAGGGAAAGGCCGTCCAAATCTTGTTATTAAGCATTTTTTATATAGAGGATTATAAGTATCATTTAGTGCTTTCCTCAAAGAAGTTGAAACAAAAGTGTTGGGATAACCGCATTTAATAAATTTATTTTTTATTTTCTTTAAATGTTCAATAAAACATGATTCAGTAGCATATTGAAAAAGCTTTTCTAATTTTCATTGTAATTAAATTTCTCTTTACAAATAGAGGAATAGCTGAAGCGAAGGGCATAATATTGTTATTGGATGTTGGTTTTTCGTAAGGTTCAGTAAGAATTGTATTGTGTTCTAAAGGTACCATCACATCGAGGAAAGGAATTTTACCTTTATCTTGTAATTCCATATTTACTCAACTGCTGTACTTATCCGAACGGAACAAAGGAACCCGAATGGCTCCGTGGAATTTTTAAGTGTCTTTTAAGTTTAATCTTTTAAACGTTCTTTACTTGTGTATTGTCATTTCAGCGTAAATTACTTAAATTGACACACGTAAAAATATTTATAATAGTTACATTAGTTCTACAATAATTTAAACACCAATTTCCAATCACTAATGCTTCGAATAAACTGTTTTTTGCAAAAAATAAAATATCTAACTTTAATGGAATTTCTTACGAATTTAATCTTCCTCTTCACCGATAGACCGATGTATTTATTGATTTCTGTTTACTATTCTAATAACAAACAATATTTTTGAAATCAATCCAGCAACAAATTCTTAGTCAACAAAGGCAATGTCTCTCACTAATGGTTGAATTGAGGTGGAAGCATTCTATTTATTCGGTAGAGTGATCAGTGGGTCTTAAGATGGGGCAGGGGATTTTTATTTCTTGGGGCATATATTAGAATACATATCGAATAAAAATTTGTTTTTTAATATGTTTGAAGTAGGCGAAGCAGAAGGATAAATACCGAAGAATGCGTTGTGATTTGAATAAAGTGCAATTGATAAATTACCAACAAGCTAATAATATTGGAAGGGGGAAGAAAAGAAAGGAAATCGTCGCATAAAAAAGTAGCAGCTTTTGTTTTAGTTGGATGATGTGAGCCGTTGATTTTTTTTCCTCCTCTTTTTCAGAATTACAGAATTCTTAACTGAGGGAGTGTCGGAGAACATCCATCTAAAGTGCTGTTCTAATGTGAAAAATACACTTCTTGTTTTCAGATTCATTGTAGTTTGAGTATAAGACTCCATTTGATTTTAGTTTTTTTGTTTTCACATCGATCTGCTACTCTTCATCGATTTGACCAAGTTGCAAGACATGTCAGGGATTCTACTTTACGTCTAATTTTTTTTAATATGAAACATGAAAGCGCGAATTAATCAAGAATCTGTTCAACAGACCTATGGTTTCTTAATAGAATATATACTTTAAAAGTTATGGGAAACTTGGTTAGCAACTCAAAAAACTTTTGTCATGCATTTATAATTTTGCGAAGACATAAAATTAAATAATCCAAAGGCTAACAGCAATGATGTAGATGGATTAAATTAATCCTGGATCAGATCATCTCAATAACCTGTATAACACAATTTTGCTTAATCCAAAAGCTTGGATAAATCTTAGAGAAATACAGGAAACTTTATCAATCAACCAAACCAGACATTAATCTGACTTCTTTGCTTAAATAATATTTATGTCTTTATCTTATTTTGGACTCTATTTTTAATTTTAATTACGGATTTAATAACGTTGAAAGTAAGCCTTAAGGTTTTTCCCAATAAAGATGAATGGACTTATCTTTAACCTTAGTTTTATCTTAAAGCGTGAACCTTTCTCAGGAGTTCCACCAGAGTAGAAAACTTTTTAATATACGACAGCATAGGTCGAGGGGTTATTTTGCTCTTGTAATAGCATTAAAATCATAGATTAAAATGAACTACCTGGAAGGCGAAGAGTTTCCATGTATAATGCAATCGTGGTATATTGTTGGGTTAAGATTCTGTCTAATCCACTTAGGAGCAATTGGAGCCAACCTCTGAATGCTCATTCCTAAATCTTCCTTTCTCTCCGTTCACAGATCCAAGCGCTGCCTTGTGTTCATTATTTATCTACCATGAATCTTACATTATCCATAAATCCCAAGTAATTGTCGAATTTCCAATAGGCTTTGTCGATCGCTTCATCTTCCCACAGAATTTCAAATAACCGCCAGATTCAAATTACCATCAGTTATGGTTACCGCTGAGAAGATTGGTTGAGTAAAAATTGATTAATTCTCTTATTTGGAAATTCTTTAAATACTTTTCCTTCCTCTTTAATAGCTAAAGGAAAACGGATTTAACTGAAGAGGTCTCCCATTTGGTCAAAGCTGAGAAGATCGTTTTAAAAGAATTCCTTTAATGACAACATCCAGCTCTGGCTGGAATCGAACTGCATCTTCTATGAACATCGTTTACTCTTTGAATGCAGGAAAAATTCTCAGTAAACAATTGACTGAATAAGCGAAGTGGTTATTATTCTACTTGAATATGTTTGTTCTTTTTTTGTCTCTTGTCTTTGTACTCACATCACGTTAAAAGCGCTTTAATTTCCGTAACATTTGCTTGTTTATGGACATGCGCAAGATTTCGGCTTCCACCATCCTCCATCCCTCGTAAACGATCCTCCATCTTGTATCTATCCAACCGATAAGTGAGCATATACATATTTTATTCATTCATTCATTTAGTCAGTGATCAGCTCGAAACATTTTCCAGAGTCTCAATAGAATGAAAATAAATAAACAAATAGAGCGTATTCTTATCAGAATTTATAGTTCAGTTCATGGCAGAAGAGCTTTTGATGACGTAATTTCCTTATATATTGATGTTTCCAGGACGTCACAGCGCCATCTATTGCTAAAATCCGTAACTAAATCTTATAAACATTATGAAAACATTCTGGTTTTTGTATTTTCTACAGTTACGAATACATAAAATAATAATTAAAAGTGAAAGAATTACAAACGTTCCACACTATTTCCCTTGCTTGGCTATGGAAAAGTGTGTCCTTTCTTGGTCACCCTTATGCGATCACAAAACGACTCCATCTTGGACTGACTGCTCGGAGTTCAAGTTGATGACGTCATGACTGGTGACGTTTGTTCCAGACAAAATCGATCGCTACCTAATGACCATATATGGCAAACCCTTCTTTTTTGAAAACTACTATAATTGAACAAGAAAATGAGCGGTGAATATTGATAAAGAAGAAGTCAGTTAAGCCTTTTTAAATGAAAAAGCTAATGACTTAGAAGAAGATCAAACAGTTCAACTAAGCATCCGTCGGTTTAAGAAGGCTGAACTGTTAAAAAAAAAAAAATAGCATTCTAAAAAAAATTTGTAGAAAAAAAGTGATTATCTTAAATCAGAAACATTTTTAATTATTTTAAATATATAAAATCCGTCAGTATTAAAGCATCACATATGAGCAGAGGCCTTCATTACTCCTTTGTTCTCTATGCTTGGGCTTTTCCGTCACTGTCTTTTTGAAAACGTTTGTAGTTTCAGCTTGTACCTTGCAAATTCGATTACTTGTTTCTCTTTAGTCTTCATCATTATTTCTTTAGTTTTTAAATGGGCTTTTATGATGCAACCGTTTTTTATCCTGTTTTCCCTTATTCAATTTTTAACCCTTTATCTACTCGATAACAAGATGTCATTTTCACGTTTTAAATAAATATTAAGCTTCAGTTATGAAATTATTTCTAAATGAAGAGATTGAAAAAGTCATCAAGAGGTTGCTGAAACAACATCACTACTTTCTGTGCAGTATTGAGTCTTTCAACATTTTGCAAAAAAAATCTTAATATTATGTTATATTTTTCGCATTACTGTGCGAAAGACCTTTGAAGACCTTTAATAATCTCAGTTAACTGTTTTAATTTTAATGTTGTTATCCTGTTCATTTCTTAAAACCTGCAAAAGAAGGTTTATAAAAAAATTTTTGAAATAACTTCAAGAAACTTTTTTCCCTTTAATTTTATAACACAAGAACTGTGCATGATCTATTAGTGTCCCCCTCCCCAATAGTCTTATTCAAATTTAAAATAAAGAAATACGTAAATAAAAAGAAATATAATTAATACAAAGAAAAGACGTAATTAGACGCTTCAGTAGTTTCATTCAATGATCCCGTACTCACTGCACGAGAAATACTTAGACAAACTCGATAATGTCAGAAATCTATCATTTTTTTTCCTTTAGAAAGACAATTTTCTTAACATTTTTTGTTTGGCGTTTGTTTAGTTGTATGGTAAGTTCAATATATTGGAATTTTTGAGCTTCTAGTATTCCGAATAAGTTTTATTTTTTGTTAAAGAATCCCACTCAGGCCTTGGGGACGCAGGAACTAAAGCTCCCAGCGTTTTGTGACCAACGGACTTAGTTGACATAGGGTAATCAGCCCTGCCGGCCTTTAAACCCGAGAAAGAAACCCGGTACCCATTCTACAAAGAGCTGGATAGATCCAATCTGGAGAAGAATTTATCATGGAGAAATCCCCGATCTCCGCCAGGGTCGGGAGATTGAAGCCCGGTCCTCCAGATCGCAATCAAGCGCTTTGGCTTCAGGCCCATTAGTTGAGGTTGGATCGTCAGCGCGATGCCCGCCCGCCTTTGACCCCCGAGGAAGAAACCCGATAGCCATTTGATAGAGGGCTGGATGAACCCTAGGGTCCGTCTAGAGGAGAAATAACCATGGAAAAATCACGACCATCGCCGGGAGTTGAACTCAGGTTCCTCCAATCAACAGTCCAGCGCCTAAACCATGAACTAACAGATCCATTCGTAAAAATTAGAGGATCCTTTCGTAATCTTATAAAACAAAATATTAATTCCTTATGTAGATAAGTATAGAAGCAATATAGAATTTATTCCATAAACGGCGAAGTTTATAGATTTATTAGATCCTAATCAAAATAATTTCCATCGCTCCAAATAGCTGTGAATGCACATACAAACAGACAAACGAACAAACAGATAAGAAAAAATGTTCAAATGGAATATTGACTTTGCATACTCAGCCAATTCCGAAATTCTGAAATTTGATTTATTGAAATACGCCTTTTCAAATTAATTGTTGGACACGAAACCAAGAAATTCCTTCACGACCAAAACTTCAATTATTGAGGAACGAAGAAAAAAAAAAAAATCTTCAGCGAATAAATGTGAGCAAGAGATAATCCCTCTTTCTTTTATCCACAATGGCTGCGAATTGGAAGGAATGCTATTGGCACTTCATTTGGCACTGATTGCAAATTAGACAAGGAATGAACAGGTGTATTTGAGATCACTTAAACAAAACAAAAAACCTAAATGCTCTTTCAGAATCAAAATATTTTTTTCTTGGGATGGAATTTCCACATTTCGTCGATCAATTTCCATTTGCAGAGATTTTGTTCCTTGTGATGGGAAACTGGAAAAGAAATTACAGAACATTCTGGAATACAGAATTATTTTCGGAAACATTCTGTCCATTTATTTACTTATTTCCTTTGAGTTGAGAAAGATATAAGTAACTTCACCTTTCTTCCATGAGTATTTAAAAATATTTATTTTAAATACAGGAAGCAAATTTTTGGGAAATATTCGCTTTCCCTTTTTCAAGCCATAAATAAATGGGATAGAATCTACTTTACAAACAACAAACAAAATGGTTGAAAACCCAACAAATTGAAAAGACATGAAAGTCAACAAACTTATTTTTTGTTACAAAGTTATATCAATATATAAAACGTTGGCATTATAACAAATGGATCTCTATTACTAAATATAAAAACATCATTAATAATTAAATACATCAAAGGAAGCAGTTTTTTTAAGACTTATTTTAATAAAGTCCTTAATTATGGCTTGAAAAAGGGAAAGCGAATATTTCCCGAAAATTTGCTTCATTTATTTAAATTAAAAATTTTTGAATACTCATGGAAGAAAGGTGAATTGAGAAAGATTAGTTCGAATAAGTTAGATATAGATATAGAAATTGGTAAGACTTTCTATGTATTCAAATTATTTATCAGCAAATATCAATAGTAAGAATAAAAAAGAAAAGAAAAAAACATTTATTTTGTCTATTTTATATTTTGTATATTTGTATCTATTTTATTTACCTACTTTGTCAAAGGAAATAATTCTATAAAATTTTCCGATTTCTTTTTTAAAAAAAAGTTTTCAACAAATAAAAAAATCTAATGATTTTTCCATTAAAAAAAAAACTTCCTTTCTCTATAAAATAATAAATTTAATTAAAAAAAGGGAGGCATAAATAGTAAGTTGTTTGTATTTTTTAACTCGCTCCCATAAAATTTACTGTCGCTATAACAATTTACTCTTATCAGATAAAATTTCCCACAATTCCATTTATTGCTTTTTTTTTTTTAGGCAAAATGATATTGACGAGGACTCACATTGGGAAGTTTTAAAGAAAAAGCAAATGGAATAAAAAGTAAATAAGTAAATAAATAAATAAAATAAAAACAATTAAAAAAATTAACATTGATATACGATAAGATTCAAAACGAATTAACAGCCCAGAAATTTTTTACCGAATTAAAATTTATTATATTTAATAAAGTGATTATATATATATATATATATATATATATATATAAATATCAATTTTACAAATATAATATATATTCATTATACGGTTACAAATATAGGTTCTTTACTTATTTTCTTTTGAAACCAAAAAAAAAAAAAAAAACAAAATTTATTTACATGTTTTTAATCACCGTTTTCTTTTATTTTTCTGTAACTAACTTAAAAAGAAGAAAAATAGATAATATTCGTCAATTTTAGAATTTAATTTTTTTTAATTTACAGAAATGCTATTTGTTGTAGTAATAGTAGTATTGATCATGGAATCCTAATGTTATATGGTAACTGTGATGGCATACATGTAGATGCCTTTAAAATAAAGTCCAACCAAAAAAAAAATCTTCAAATTTTCGAAGAGCCGAAGTCTTCTCAACCAAAAGCACTTTATACAGACTACTGATAACTCTTACTGTTTCACAGAATAGCTAATTATACATCAAAATAAATAAAATAGTCTATTAAAATACGGTATATATTAGTCCAAACATATCTCGTTTGACAATCATGGGTTCAAGAAACATCTTAAATAATAAAAATTTAAAAATAAAAAATAAAAAGTTGAAATTAATTTTGGCTTTTTAGTTTTCAATGATTACTGTTGCATTGAACATGAGCTAAAAAAAATAAAGTAAAAGAAAATCCGGATAAGTTCCGCATACTTAATATTTTATTGAATTTTAACTTTCAAAATATTTAATTTTCACTAACTTATGCAAGTCCTTTTAAGGCTTATATGACTTAGTGAAAATTTGTTCTCAATAGTTTAGAACAAAAAGAAAAAATGTATTAATCCTTATGAAGCTAACAATTAATAAAAATAATAAGATGACTTTCTACTTCTAATAGAAAAGAATTATGAGCAAATATATTTAGGCTACACTAGATACATGTATCACTCACATCCTATTTATAATCTTCAGTTAATTCATCACTATCAGTAATTCAGTTAAGTCAGGGCCGAAGGGGGCCAGCACCCCATCCCCCGAAAAATCTCGAAATGTTTATAAGATAGGTACAGTTGAAATAAAATCCTATTTTATATATAATTACATTCAGACTCACGAAAAAAAAAAAGAAAAAAATTCCAAAGAAAAAACTTATTTGAGAGCAGCAGACGCAATTCTGCATAGTAACAGCGCAGTTGAGTCAACTGATGTACACAAGCACAATGCACTTCAGTCGCTCCAGGCATTGTTTGTACAGGATTCGGGCCGCGAAAGAAACATGGGTTTTCAGAGCTTTTCGATGATCCGAATTTCGAAAATGGTATTGTAGAAACTCATAAAAACCTTAAAATATTTATAAAAGTAAAATTAAAACTAGAATTACATGACTATTTGGGTTATTTAAAAATTAAACAACAACGAAAATTTAAAAAAAAAAAATAAGACATCTGTCTTTATTCTTAAGACAAAAGGAAGTTAAATTTGAATACAATCAACGCAAAGGAAAGAAAACAAGTCCGTTAAGAAGTCAGGTGTCCTCAGAAGAGTCTACATTGAACGGAGGGAGATACGAGTCTCATTATGTCAACAGTGAAATATCAACTGACATAAATCGAAGACTTCATCTACGACTCCAAGATGGAAATAAAAGAAAACTAATAGTCATTCATTGATAAAAAAAAAAGAGGGATAAGATAACGATCACCCATTAATTAAGAAAAAGATATGTAATAAAAATGTAAACGAATTTTGACGGAAATTTTCCTGACAATCTAATCTTCGACAGTGTTAATTTAATTTATTGGAATCGAGGTCGTAAATATACCACTTTACGTTTACCGCGACTGATACTCTTCTTCGATGGTTCATTTCACAATTGATGTCGTAAAACTAACAACCAATTCAAGTCATTCCCAACCTAATAAGGAGTTATAAAGTTAAAGTTTCATGTTTGTGTGATGCTTGGGATGGCGAGAGATAAGGCTCTCCGTGTTTCCTGATCAACGAGACTAAATTGATCAATCCGACGCCCGCCCATCTTTAACCTTCCGAAAAGAAACCCCTATCCTTTCAATAGAGGGCTGGGTGAACTCTTGGACCCGTCTGGAGGAGGATTCGACACAAGAAAATCCCGACCTCTACCGGAATTGAACTCTAATCATCCAGGCTGCTGTCAAACGCTTTTGACTACCGGACCCATAACAAAACTACTACAATTAATCTGGTAATGTTAAATTCTATGCCCTTAAGTCATAAATTACCTTTTTAATTCTCTATGTTGTTATTTTCTTTGTTAATTAAAAACTCTATTTTCAAATTTAAACCGTTGATTAACTTACTTCTTTCGGAAAAACTTTCTTTTAAGATTTCTTGTTCTTTTATTTTTATTTTGAATTCCATTCGTTGCAATAATGATAAAAAAAAATATTTAAAACTTCGAAAATTCATGTGTAACTTTAGAAGATGTAGATGTTACGAAAGTTCATTATTTTGTATTAAACCAAGGTTAGCTAGTTTAATTAAAATGCAAGAATTCCTGCTGTCAACGGCTTACATATTTCTTAGATTTAGTTATTGATTTCAGCTGTTTCCAATCGATCAGTGGTAAACCAAACATCGTCTCGTCTTCTACGAGAATGTGATCTTCGTTGCTGTTGTAATTCCTCACTTGAATGACTTAATTATTGGCTGAAGATAAACTGCACACTTTCGTTACGTAGGGAATTAGTTACTAATAAATTATTAATTTGTTCTCCGTATCTCCGAAGAATATGTAAACAAATAGAGGAAAAGTTTTTAAATGAAAAAAAATCAAATAAAAAATCATTTGGATATTTAATTTTTCCAGGGTTAATTTTTTTTCAAAACAACTTTAGACGAAAGAAGTTTGAAAACTCAATTTTAATTATCTAGTTCATCCATCTGTAATCAAGAAATAAGTCAAATAGTACTTGCCTTAAACATCAGTGGTTATTTTCTATTTATCA
>JAFIDM010012231.1:66625696-66652425 GCA_023159025.1 Thereuonema tuberculata
AGTGAATAAGGAAGTTCCCTACCCAGGTAAGATTAGTCAATATTTCATCTCGGTTCCTTAGCCTTCCTCAGGAGAATTTAGCAACTACTGTACATTAATGAGTTTCAAAGAACATACAATAAGAAGTGTCACCTATTTTCAACAAATATTAATAAGGACATTGCTAATATTTAAAATTTTAATATGAATATTAAGCAAAGGCATAGACTGATTAATAAAATTTTTAAATTCTCCTGAAGAAAGGCTCAAGATACAGAAATCTTGTTTAATATTTTTCACGAATATCAAAATTCATGTCACTTATATTTCATCTACTGAGTATCATAATCTATTCTCCTCTTATTATTTCTATTTATTTTAATTTCCCAAAAAACTGCTGTGTAAGGATGTATAAGAATCTGAAAAAAATATATACAATAATTTTGAAATATCTTACAAAAACAGTTCTACAAAATCCTACTGTTCCTAGAAATTATTAGGACTGTTTTTTGGGAGTGATGCTTATGTCGATAGTTGTGTGTGTGTTTCGATGTCGGATATGTGGTCGGATAGGTTTTTTTTAATCTATTAGTTCCTTACGAACAATACAGAAAATTAATCAACGGCTAAAGCGTTAATTCCAATTAACTGCTACAGCGTATGATTAAGGTTTCAGCCTCCAGAAAAGTTTCAGTCTCTTAATATGTTTAAGATAAACGCTTACAATAATTAAGGAGCAATCTATGTTGACGGTTTCGTATCAAAATCTTTAAATGCAACTTCATTTAAAGGTGGAAAAGCCAGTGGGATCATGAGTTTAGTAGCATTAAGTTTATCGTTAAAATTTATTAAGATAAGTCATTCTAAGGTGGTAAACATAATGACCCCTCAAGACTAAAGAAAGAAAAATCAAAAACGATAACGAATGTGGAATGCAAAGTCCCTGGGCGTAACAATGTTCGCCGCAAAAGGCATTTGTCCACTAAGAATCATTTGAACATGATTATTTTTTTTTTTGCCTTTCTTTTACCCTTTAGAGGGTTTTGTTTTTCTTATTTTTAACTTTTTCTTTTGTTCTTGGTGGACAAATGACTTTTGCGGCGGACATTGTGACGCTCAAGGTGTTTGTATTCCACATTTGTTGTTTGTTTATTTTTTATTTTTCGTTCTTAGTCTTGAGGGGTCATTGTGTTTACCATCTTCGAATTGCTCTTCCCCTCGTACTCCTTTTGAGTTCTGCACTGGCTGTGTAGCTTAAAATGCTCGAAACGGCCGTATCAGGGTCTCAGCTTAACCCAAAAAGACAATTCATTTCATTTAACATTAATAATTCTAGGATAAATAAATTTTGAATTATCGTGCTCACAAACAGATAGGCCTAAATTTAAAGATATTTAAAATGTATTTAAGAATTTATTTCTTTAATTCTTCATTAAAGTTGTTAGAAAGCCTATACGCTTTGTTAGCAATGCTTAAAATGGCAGTTCATTTTAGCCCTCGTTATACGTGAGACTCTTTCCGGGTTTTGTTTTTTGAGGTCAACATGAATGAGTTGATTCGATTCTATGCAGGAGAACTCATCCATAAGTATCTTCCCGAATTAAAGAAGGATTTAAAGAAAGAAGACGATGATCGCACTTAGGTAAGCAAATAGATGGATTTTTTTTTTGTTTTTTTTTAAGCACTCTGACAATGTCGTTTGTATCATTAACGAGAATGATCCTAACGGGAAAAAAAAGCAAGTTTCTAGAGAGATTCAGAGTTCTTTTGGCTTCTTCCCAAGAATTGTACAGGAACAGAAAAAATAATGCTGTCTTGATCTTCGGGTCATTTCTTCAACAGAGCTGAAAATCGAAAATCCGCCAACTTGACCTTGAAATCACCCCAAAAAAAAAATGATTCAAGAGTCATCTGCATTGTTGATTCATCACTCGATAAATTGCAGCAGGAATGTAATCTTGAAGAAGTTAAAAAAAGAAAAGATAAATATATAAATTATGTATATATTTCTAAATTGTAGTTATTTTCATTTTGAAACGTATCCATATTAAACATTCACTTTTCGCGAATTCAGTTTAAGCTGTGTTTTCTCAGATCCCAAAAAAATTGCTTAGTAAAAGAGACATGCAAAAGAAATCTAATAATTTCAAGTAAATGTATAACTGAATCTCCTTCGCTTTGGTTTTTTCGTTTTCAGATCTTTTAATGGCAATGTCCTGTACAAATGTCGTGCTTCGTACCATTACTAGCAAATGCAAAGCCTTCGTCATCAATCGATTCTTGCGATTCTTTATCAGCTGATCCTTGCGATAGGGATTTATAGAAGTCGGTCGCTGATAATTATTTTACGCGTTCGATCAGTACATTAACATTTGACTGGGAAATCGATTGTCCACAGACAGATTGAAAATGCTGACCATCTCAATATTAGGCCTAAATTACCTTCGTTTGCAAGTGACTCAATTTGTAAACCATTTCTCATATATCTTAATGATACGTTATTATAATGATTACTGCAAAGTAAATAGATAAAGATAGATAAGAGAGTTTCTGAGAACTTACATAAGAGACAGAGATTTAAAAATCTGTTTTGCATAGACTGTAAGAATTTTTTGAAGTCAGTCTTTAACTTCAAACAACTTCTCACAAAAACCAGTCAGTTCATACGTCTAACATAAAACACGACGGTTAAATATGACGCTTAGGAATTCTTTGGATATTTCGAGATTGTCTTCAATTTTACTCCTTGCCTGTTTGCGTATTTTAAATGTTTTAAAAATAACATAAACAGTTTGATTTTTAAACTTTTTAAATAAAGTGTATAATATACAAACAAAAAAAAAGTAAAATATTAAAAAGCACTAATGTTTTTTATTTAAGAAGTTCGGGTTTTACTTGTACAATGAACACATCTTGGAATCCGGAGTTTCTAATTTTTGCTGCTGTCAGTTAAACTATATACTAACGAGTAACTATAACCTCTTGCGAAAATAATTTGTCTGAAAATAACATTATGGAAAATATTTACATTTCGCTCTCATTTACCTCCTCTTCAATTTCCAATCCAAAGTATCGGGATCGACTTACAAGCTGACGTAAATATTGAATATATTGAAAGTAATCAATAAAGCAAAAAAAAAAAAAAAAGAGAATAAAATTGAAAAATAAAAGATTTTTCTGAAATTTTGTGTAATTTATTCTTGAAATTAAGCCAATAGTAAATGGCCAAAAACTAGTTACAAAGAAAGTTCAATTTAATTTGTTTTTAAAATGTAATTCTAAATTAAGTTTATCGCGAATTTCTTTTTTTTATAAAAGATAAAAAAATAAAAAGCACGCAAACACACACAATATTAATGTGATTTGGTAATTTACTTAACAGAAATAGTGAAAAAACTATTTTGAATAAAAACTAAGAAGAATTTTCTGGACCAATTGATTTGGCCTAACATGCTACTTCTCAAATTGGATAAAACTATCAATTGAAGAAGCTCATTTACTGGAGCCCAGAGATGTAGGAGGCCATTAATCAATCTGAATGTCAATCTTTGGTGCTAGGGTATCTAACACCAAATAGGGTATCTATTATTTCTTTGGTGAAACGGTTAACCAAAGTTCACACTCAAAAACGGAACTACCTTTTTAGCTACCTTTAGCTACCTTTTTTTTTTCATTTTTTTAGAAAAGCTTCTACAATATCCAAGCTTTTATTTTGCATTTATGTCAGCACAGCAAAGATTTAACTTCAATTGATAGCAGAATTGTCGTGGCTCATTGAGTTAGATGAGTTAGATTGGCTCATTGTCACATAATTCACTGAAAAACTAAAGTCGTTTTTACCGTTTGATTATGTTATCTTTTCTATTCCCTCAAACCGTTGATTGGATTTCAACTTTGGCAGAAGTTGATTATGGTTATTCTCTGTATCTATTATTTTGGAGACTTTATTATTTTAAAGTCTGCAAGGATAATAGATATAGTATTTTATGATTAGCTTATTGGAAGTATGTTAGTATATGTATGTACAAACTACTTAGTAAATGTGACGGTTTCCCATTGTAGAGTTCAGATGGCTGTGAATGCTAAGAAATTAGAGAATTCACCAAATCAATTCAACAGCCTTCGAATAGGGACATAAAGAAAGAAAGGATGAAAGAAGAGTACTCAGACCAATGCTGAGAACTTCTAATTTTCGAGGTGATGACAAAATTAGTGGGAAAAAACCAGTAGACGAAAAAGCAAAATGTTAAAAAAAAAAGTTGCAAAAAAAAAAAGGAAAAAAAAAAGAATTTTAAAAAATCAAAAAGTATTAGAATAAAAGCAGGAATATAATTTTTTTTAAATTACTTAATGTTGGTCATTTCAGTATATAGAATTTAAAAAAAAAATAAAAGAACTAAAAGAACTAAAAGTAAAATTGCTTTTAATTTATCAGATTTTATTTTCTCTGTTCCCCATGTAAACCAAATACTTCTCCTTTCCATCCTATTACTCCAGGGATGGCCTTTCACATTTGAGAGCTTCTCTTCATTTAAGAAAATATGGCAGTCGACTAATACATTAACGAACCAGACAAATAAGATTGGGCAAGAGAAATGATAAATATCGTAAACAGTCATGACTGATTTATTTCAAAATAATTTTTTTCAAGAAATACTGTTTATTACCAGACATTTGACACTGCATTGCAGAATGCAATACTTGGTTATATGGAAAGTCATAAAATGTAGCTGCTATCCTGAAGCAGGGACTGTAAAATGCTGCTTTGCCTTTCTTTCTGTTATTTTTTTTCCTTCTATCCAATATGAAAAATTGGTTGCTTGCTAGTTTTATTGAAACAAATCACCCTGCTTACTGTCCTTGGCTTGGCTATCGACGCACTGCTGTTGGCCTAATAGTCTGTATCTGATTGTACGTATAATTACGTCATTCTCCTTTATTATTTATTTTCTTAATTTAGTTTTATGTTATATGTTAAACAATGTACACTCAACGTTTGTGAAAATTGCAGTACCAAGAAGGAACCATCAGAATGGAAGGAAAGTTTTTACACACATTACTAATAGTGATACAAACAAACGATTAAAGTTTCCGAGTAATGCAACAACAATATTTGCAAAAAATCAGTATGGTGTAAAGCAGTGATGCCCAACCTACGGCCCGCGGGTCATATCCGGCCCGTGAAGGTATTACATGTGGCCCGCTCTTTTTCCTTTTTGAAGCTCTGTCCTCCGTTGAGAAATGTCCTTCTTTTGTGAATTCTGTTCTCCTTTTTAATATGTCAAGTTTAAAAACTTTTTGGTTGAACAGATATGATTGCATCGTTTTTTTTTTTTTGTTGTTGTTTTTTTTGAACAGATTTAACGTTTAAATTTAATACGTTGTGGCCCGCGAAATTCACAGCAAAGTTAAGTTTGGCCTCCATATTATGAAAGGTTGGGCACCACTAGTGTAAAGCCTCCACGAGCTGCAATAAGAGCTACTGTACGCCATGGCGTTGAATCAAACAGACCTTGGATGAATTCCTGGGGTATCGCCTGCCAGGCTGCTTCTATTCGAGTCCACAGTTCATCGGCTGCTGGATGACAATGACGGACTAGTTGCCGAGTGACTACATCCTAGACAGTTCAATAGATATGTTCATATCGGGCGAACATGCAGGCCACGGAAGAATGGGTATCAGCCTCGCTTCGAAGTCGGCCGGACATTTCAGGCATCATGTGGTCGGGCATCGTCCCAGGAATGTGCTGAAGGAAGGATACGACTTCGGCCTCCACAACTTCCCTAATGTAGCGGTTGCTGTTGAGAGTGCCCACAATTCACAGTTCCGAGATCAAAATTGCGAGATCGCCTACGATACCCAATTGCTCCTCAAACCATCACGCCCATCGTTCGTACAGTATGACGCTGGACAATACAGTCTAGAAGATGGCGCTGACCTTGATATCGTCTAATGCGTATGCGCCATATTGTAATCCAAGTTGAAGCGGGACTCGTCCGAAAACACGATATGGTGCCAATCTGCACGCCAGTGGGTGTGTTCATGAGCCCATTGTAGCCTGAGGCGTCGATGGTTCAGGGCCAAGGGAATCCTCCACAAAGGAATGCATGCATGCAGTCCTCTGCGCAGCAGACGCCGTCGAACCGTGAACCAAACAATGCCAGATCTGTTGCAGTATTCCAACATTGTGCTAACACTCGAGAAGAAGCTGAACAGTCCGTCACTGCCGTGCGGATGAGGTGTCTATCATCCCTTGGTATAGGATCACACCAAGGGATGATAGACCGCCATTTTGTGGTCTACTTCCGGATTTTCGATTGGTTCTGCTCGCGTCAGTCCACTGCTTCCACACTCGCATCGCTGTCGCGGCATTATGCCCCGTACAAGCAGCAATTTGGCGGTATGAAAAACCTCCTTCACGCAAGCCTATCATTCGGCCCCGTTCAAAACTCCGTAGCTTGCTTATAAGGCGTCCTTTGACTTCGACGAGATTTACTGACTCTAGTAGGCACTTACACAGCTCACTTACGAGAGAAACTACTTGTCTGGATTCAAACAGTCCTATAATTAAACGATCTTACACGACAGTTCAGAGGGCGCTGCTGAGTCTAGGCATGCGCAATCATTCCCAAATTTTAATCATTTGCATATCACACCCTGCTTTATATTTCCTGTAAGTTTCACTTCATTTGCATGTTTCCTTCATGGTGTTGCATTTTTCACAAATATGAGTGTGTGTAAAAGGTGTACTGAAACGGTCACACTATGGAGCCCTGAAGCGGCAGAAGTGTATCTTATTTTTTGAACTTTTTTTTTTTTTAAGTGACGTACGTAAAATTTCAGACTCATTTAAAGTTTTTTCAAATAAACAAAATTTCTCAAAAAAATTCTTAATAGAAAGCTTTTGAATCAAATTGCAGTAATCGCTGATGAAATAATAAGAGGAAAAGAGGGAAAATAGTTCTATGTTCAGAATTTAAACAAATCTAAAGACCATTGCACATGGATCCGAAAATCGGTCGGTATAATTTTGGGCTCAAACGTTCCCCTTAAGCCCATTACACGTGTGTTAAAAAGCTTATGTACAATTAAAATATAAAATTTACACACTTAAATTAAAATTAAAAAACATATTACAACTGGAGACTTTCAAATCTTCCGGAGTTCATGATGAATCTTCGGAAGATTTGAAAGTCTCCATTGTAATATGTTTTTTAATTTTAATTTAAGTGTGTAAATTTTATATTTTAATTGTACATAAGCCCATTGCATGTGGATCCGACCGACCGATTTTCGGATCCATGTGCAATTGGCTTAAGGCAAGAATTAGCTGAAATGTATCTAACTAATTTTAATCTTAATTTGATATTTTTGAATCATTTATTTTGATTCATATTTAATTTATTGTTAAAAAAGAAAGACTAGACGTTCGCAAAAGAACTTAAGCTTTTTTCCTTAAAATGTATTTTTTTTTTATGTATAGTCTTAAAACAATGAAAAAAAAAGAAAAGTTTACTTTCATTTTAAATTACGGTATCTACTGATTACGAACAGTAAATTTTTTTTTCCATTTTTTTCTGAAAAAAAAAAAAATTATCTCAATCCGAAGTTAGTTAAACCAATTAATTTTATCGTATTAATGCACGCGGAATTAATGGATTAGTTAGAAAAGATTAATACCATTGTTTGACATCATTATTTCGGTTCTAATGTTAATTAAATCAGTTCTAATGAAATCTAATTAATTCGGTTTTATGAGAATTTTTCTGAACCTTCAAGCACTAATTTTTCAAGGATTTACACAGAAAAAAATGTCAATTGAAAATTTAAGTCATTTTCTTTTTTTTTTAAATTGAAATATGTGTGTCAAGTTACAAGGAGCTGTTCAGACGTTGTCACAGGGAGTAACACATAGACAAACTGATGATCTGGTAAGCCTCACTTTCCTACGAAAATAAACTAAAAACTGGATGACGATTAAATGTAAATCAGTTCAAATTGATCGAGTCACGGCAGGTATTTCTGATTTTTTTTAGACGTAGAAATTGAAGGCCATCAACTTTCTTTTTTTTTTCAAGAATCAAGTTCATATCGTCATTGGTCTCATTCTTCGAGACGGAAGCAAATGTACTTAAAGGCTTTAACTTTCTCTTAAAAGCGACATCATCAAAGAAAATGAGGAAGATGTTCTCAGTATTCTGACTTTAATGTATAGTTTTTGCAGAGAAGGTAGTTGGTGCCGTACGATCGCTCTTGCTCGTACGTGGTGCGTGGGAGTCGATTACTTCTCGGGCTATTTCTCTCCGAAAATGGAGATCCTCATTCGGGAATGAACGCCGTTTCCTCCTAATAACAACGTAGGCACTCCACAAAAGCTGATCTGTGTTGCGGGCGTTTCTCTAACGCGGGTTTATGCTGCGCCATTTAGGGCAGACAACGCACACAGGCGGAGTCCGATGCAGGAATAAAGAATTAATAAAGGGAAGAGGAAACAGTTGTTTGTGTAAAAGAGAAAACAATTGGATCGCACAACGATTGGCTTTGTTTCGAATTGAATTTTTCAACTCATTATACGATGAAGACTCATGAATAAGTCATAGTATTCTATTATGAAAAAGATGTCACCAAGGAAGGGAAACTAAAATAGGATTTTTGTTTCGAAGGAGTTTGATCATTTCCCTAAATAAGATTGTAGGGAAAATCCCATTTGTCATCTTTTGTGCAAATTTACATTCTTTTAGGCTTAAGATTGAGAAAAGAACAAAGCTGAGGAAACGAGGGTCAGAAAACAAAATAATATTTTAAGAATTTCAAATTTTAATGAAATTCTCTTTTATTAAATATTTGTTTTAAATTTTACGTATGTTTTAGTATAAAATGTAAAATGTGAGGAAAAATCCAGCAACATTCGAGAATTAAGACAGAGAATGAGAATATAATGTTTATTAACATTAATCAAAATTGTAATTTTTAAAATGTAAATACAAGAAATGAATACGACATATTGAAGCATAATTATCTTATTATGGACTAAAATTTTTTTTTAATAAATCTCAAAATTAGGTAAAAACTAAATGATCTAAAAATTGTCTATATAAATTGTGAAATAATTATATCTAAAATAAACTTAATAAATCTGAAAATGTAATATTTAAGAAACGAATATATCACTTTTAATCGAGGACTGAAATGAATAATCCTAAAAATTATCTAAATAATTTCTTAAATACAATCTAAGAATTATCTATCAATATCTAAATGACAAAAAAAAAAATATTTTTCTCACTTAAATCTAAAAATTTTTACAATTTTGGAATATACTAAAACTTTATATTTTTATGTTTTTATCTGAATCACGTTCGAAAATTACATATGAGAAATCAGATATATGCTACGCAGTACAATACTAATGACCTAAAGATGTGAATTAACTTTTACAGATAAAAATATCCCGCAAAAATACTGTAAATATGCACTGTAATTGAAAATGCTGGTATACTACATTTAGACTACTTTACCATTTTTTTAACTAATTAAAAAAAGATAACATATTAATGACTGCAAATTACTGTCACTGTTCATTACCTATCTTGAATGGTGCTCTAGTTTCCTGAATGGTGAAAGCAGTTGCTTATACTGCAGTACACAAATACAGTACTGTAGTGATTTTCAATTATTTCTGTCTTCGATACAATTCACTTTATAATAAAAATAGGACAATCCTTTATTAGTGGCCAATTTTTTTTTCTTTTGTCTTTCCCAATTTTGCTGATTTGTTAAACATAAACTTATGGAAATACAGTTTTCTTTATAACTATTAAACAAATTACATCAATTACTTTCATCATTAAGCATAAAAAAGTACTAATAAACAGTGATAGCAAAAAAGCAAGCCAGAATTAATTAATTTAGTTATTACCGTAATGGCTTTACATAGCATCTTATTTATACGCTATTACCCTAAAATAATAGGCGTAATTGATGAAAGTGGATCAACAAGAAATTACATATATGTTCACACCTTACATTAACATAATTAAAAAGGTTTTTATTAAGGTTAGTATCAGCAAATTAAGAGCTACCTGTTTCATGGCTGTCAGAAATTACTGTAAGCTGCTGTCCATTATTAGATTCATTGACTAAATTATTTGATGGGTAGTTTCTTTGTTTTTTTCGTTTATGTTTAGTGATTGTATCAAGTTTTTTTTTGTGTGTATGTTTTTTAATGTCTTTAGCTGCAATTATTTTGACTGAAGTCATAGTAGCGTAATTCTGTAATTGACTGTAATGAGACTGAACGCCTCTAAGTTAGAATGGTAGTTTCTATGAAGGCAACGCTGTTATTTAGTTGACTCAAAAGGTTTCTCTGTTTCTCTATTTATTTGTTTGTCTGTTTAAACGAGTATCACATTAAAACAGCTATACCAATTTTTATAAAATTTTGAACTTTGGTTATTTCTTCTGACTTAAAATGTCTTTTATTGTCGTTTGCTTCCTTTCCATCTCCCAAAAATGATCCACAGAAATCCCTCGCTGTAACAGTTAGACGGATTTTATTAAAATTTGATAAAATTCTTAGTTGTGGTCTAACTTTAAAATATTCTATATGATTATTTCTAACCGAACCCTACGTCCGCCAAATCGATGCCTCAGCCTCAATCCCCACTGTAATAATACGTAGTTATTTTTTTGCAATTGAACTATATTCAAGTTAGACTGCATTTTTCTTAATCGTACTTTATATCCGAATGCGTTCTATCGAGATACGTTAAATCAGGATTCGCAAAATTCTGTGATACCGTTACTTTTTGATTCGATGAAAAAAAGCTTCAAATATTATGATCCTCCTACACTGCTTTGAGTGTCAAACGTGTAGTTATGAAAGGAGACCACGCAAGGAGAAGTGATTTATCCGATTTTTCGACTTCTTGACTTTGTAGTGGGTGAAGCATTGACTTCTACGAAAGACCGTCATTCTGGATTTAGTTCTTTTGACCGAATTCCATGTGTTTTGGATGAGCGCCGCACACCGGAGATTCCCCTCGTGACTCATCCGGCGCTTAATTGGTTCCAATGGTAGAATGATCTTCTTCAAAGCCTTCTGATGAACCACGATTAGCGATCTAATAAACGAACGCTTTTTCTTTTTTTACCTTTCTCTAGTCTCGAATTTATGGCTGTGGTCTTCAATTAAGCAACAACCAGTGGGATTTAATGAGTTCATTTCGTTCGCCATTTACATATTAGCTTTAACATCGAAGGCAAAAATTGTAATTTTCGTCTTGAAGAATCTTCAGCAATCCATTTTTTGATACTTATTAAAAAAAAAAAGAGGAAAAAACAGTTGGATAATTACTAAAACAGTTTTTAGCCTAAAGACGAACTGACTTTTTCCTCATTAAAAAAAAGATAATTGACTGAGCATTCGAAGTCATTCTAATCCACATGAACTTCTTTCTTCTTCATTTGTTTGTATTTGAAGTCAATTGCAGATTGTCATGAACCTTGATATTACAGAACTTTATAAGAACATTATAAGAACTGACTCAAATTCACTTAGAGGTCCAAACCAAACATACGACTTTTATTTTCAAACCATGATTAATGTTTGTTATATTTAAAGTCTAACAATTCCTTTTGAACATTGTTCTCAGTTGTTTGATCTTCAAGTTCGCTTATCCATTTACAGACGCATCACTCCAAAATGACTGGACTGATTTTCATCAAATTTGATACATAGCTGACATATGGTCCAAATTAAAACTTAGACTTGTTCATCATCAACCGCTGGACTGATTTCTTTAAAATTTGATGCTCATTATTTTGGTCTCCACCCACTTCCCAATCGTCAAAAGGTCTGTCCCCCCACCAGCCCTGCATAGCGTGTTTCAAAGCTGACCTAGTCTATAAACAATCACGCTCCAGATTCCAAATTTTCTCATGACTGTCTGACCGAGGAAGTATGCTTATTACTACTCCACTTGAATAGTTACTTTCCCTCTTTTGTGGTGTATTTTGTCAGCTTGTCGTTTTAAACGCGCATCAGGATTCCCGTAACTTTGGTACACAGCTTATTTGTGCTCCAACTTATAATTGAGCAGAATTATTTTGATTTCCATTCCTTTTCAGTTCTAAGAATTGACATCTTCCTAGCGCTAAATTCTCATTCTTCCCTATACGACAATAGCTGAACGTTTATCTAGTTCTAACTACTTTTAAGAATTAGGCATAACTAAACAAAAAGTTTTTCGTAAATACTCTTTTTTTCCCCAACCAAACTACAAATCGGACAGACATGAGGTTGCTACCATAGCGTGCGGTCTATCGCTGTCAAGCATACAATAATAAGTACATGTCATTAATATTACACCATTATTCAATATCTTTATATGTTTACTTTATTTGATGATCATTAATAAATTGATCCACAAGTATAAATGTCCCAGTACATCATACGTTATGGTGCACATATGAGTCACACCTTATTGAACCCTTAAAACTTGTAGATGTGGAAAAAATACGAGTTCCGGTCTATGGTCATTTATTGTCTAACAGGAAGTTGTCGAAAATGAAACATGTACGGGGTCTCTCTCTGGTTCGAGTTCAATATGTAACCAGTTTTTTGCGTTCGTTTTTATTGAACATTTTTTGTATTTCCAGAAACCTTAAATTTTCATGTTTATTTACCACATTTATCTTTATGGCAGCCCTCTCTTTGAAATTTCGACAGTCTTTCTATAAAATAGTTTTGTTGCCAGTCTGCTTTTGATTTTAATAAATCCAGTTTTGTTTCTGTTTTTGTTTTTCACTTAGTCCCTGAAGAATCCATGTATTCAAAACAGTTGCATTCAGCAGATAATAAAAAAAAAAATTATTTACAAAATGTATCATTGTAGATTTCGTGTGTTTTTTGTATGCAGGGCTACTAAGATGAACTTCTCCCAAGCTTGTTATATATTCCATTGCAATGCGGACATTGGATATCAATAAGTTTTTTCTCCTTTCTACTAAATCTATAAAAGTAGCCTTGTGCTGTTGGTTACTATCCACTTCAACACCCTTATATCCCTGTCAAAATTGAAGCGAACTGTTCATCAGTAAGACGTTTGTGTTAACATATATTTCTTTGAGGTTGAAGATTAATTTCTGCTAATGGTCCAGGAGTTGTGGCATTGAATTGCAATTCATTGTGAAATGAATAAAAAAAATTAAATTTTATAATTTCAAATAAAAAAAATTAAAAAATTGTTTTAATAAAAAACTTAATATCGTAAAAATAAGCAAGCAATAACATTTATTTTATTTTTATTCTGTATAAATTAAAATATTTCATAAACATAATTCATAAATGTTTATTAATTATTAATTATACTAAGTATTCATTACTTTTATAACTCAAAGTTAATTCTAATTTAGATTATAAATTTTAATGAAGCATTTCTGAATTTTGGAAAATAAAGGAATTACTTATTTGGTCTATAAGAAATAGAGCAGGCTATAAATGCAGGCACAACTGGAAGAAAGAACTTAGGTAGGCCTATTTATTCTAACTAGGTTATTAAAAATCAATTAATTAGAGATTTATAAAAAAAGATTAATCTAGAATTTACTAGTAGTTCGAACGAACATTAATATTTAAAATAGTCAGTAAAGTGATAAACTCAATTGAAGTTTATATCTAATCCACGAGAGAACAGAACTCAAAAGTTAACTTTTACACAAGTTTTTTGCCCTTGTAACTATTACCTAAAATTAAACTTGCAAATTTGAATTAAAATTCCATTGGAATCGCTTTCAACTAAAGTCTGAAGTTAACTTCATGCTTCGATGCAAAATTAGTGTTGTTCCAATTGTAAATAAAATATTCGCTTTCAGCTATTTTTAAAATTTTAACAAATGCGGCAAAATGACAATCACTACTCTAATGTAACAAGATTTTAACTATTAAAATGTATGGTTACGACCTTAAACGAAAAGTTTGCTATTTAAAAATTGAAGTGTTGATCTGTTCAACTTAATTTCCCTGTAATTGTGGCTTGTGTTTATTTCTCTTTTAACCCTTTTTCCTTGGAAAAAGAGGCTTATATATATTAATAGAGCTGTGTATGTGTGTTTGTTTGCCTAAAACTTCCAAACTGGAGAACAGATCTTCTTTAAACCGAGATCATGTTTCGTTTTCGGCCATTTCCTCTGAGACAGAAACTGACCGCAGACCGAAATTCGTATTTTTTTCAACTTAATCATAATAAGATGTGACTATGTCTATCCGACTTATTCTTTTGGCTGCAGAGGTGGTTACTTACAGAATAACCTTTAAACTTAAGTGTAGGAGGGAGGGCCATAACAGCAATATGTTAAGGAAAATAGGATTTATGGTTTTTCAACGACGTCTTGTTTCAAGGTATAGGAATAGATACAATGTTATCCTAGGAGCCAGTGCTGACTAATGGATGTGACTAAAGATCTAGGCTCCGATGATTCTTGGATTAACAGTTGAGAATGAATGGTAACCCTCAAAGCTCGCCCACTTTTAATCCCTGGGGAAGTCTTGGTCTCAATTTTATAGAAATTTTTAGATTTAATATAAGCAATTGTAGTTTTTTTGCCAACTTATGAATATCCACAGGATAAGATCCAAAAGCAATTTAAACTCTTCAGGTTACTTCTGTATAGACTAAATAAATAGTGGTTTTCATTATTTGGATTAAAGAGCTTTAAAAAAACAAAAATTGATAATAATAATTTTTGTCCTAAACAAAAATCCACGTTAAAAGTTTATTTTTGTATTAAAATCAATAGGGAATTCATTTTGAGTAATATTTTTAGGCATGAAATAAGGATATTTTCTCCAATAATAATTTAACTGTGAGTTCAGAGATATCAAATAGTATTTCACGCAATTATGGTTCACAACAATAATACAGATGCATAAAAAAAAAAATATATATTTTTAGATTCAGAGTTGGGTTGGCAGTGTCAAAAAAAAAAAAATGAATATAATTTTGTGCTAAAGCGTAAATTTAAGGGCAACCCATGAATAATATAAAAACATTTAAAATAATAATAAAAAAGGAAGTAAATTAACATAAGGAAAATAAAAAAAAAATTAGGAAAAAAATAAAAAAACTTTAGGAAAATAAATAAAACAAAAACAATCCTCGCGGACACTTAGGAAAAAAGATTAAGAGAAAAAAAAAGTACGATATACAGGACTGAACCGTCAACGTTCAGTATATGAGTCCGATATCTTAACCATCAAGGTATAGTTGACAACTGAAATGAGGTAGTTGCATTTCTAACATTTAAGCTAATAATTTAAGCGGAAATTCAATTTAAGCAATACCAAATATCTCGAACATGGGGTGGGGGGCGTTGGTCCCTGAAAATACTCCATTCCTATGATGTTTGGGCCTCTCAACACGATGGTGATCTGTTTGTCGATCTGACTTTCCGTTCGGGAATTGTTAGGAGTGGACAGACACGGACGAACGTATGGGACAAACGCAATAGCTATCGATTTTGGTCGCTATCACAATAGCTCTCAAAAGAGTCGCTAAAGATTTGTAAAATAATGATGTACATTTAAAATATTTATTATTAGTGCAATAGTTAATTTTTAAAAAAATAAAAATTGTGTTTTTTAAAATTATTTGAGATTAATTTTTTTTTTACGTGCTTTCAAATAATCATAATAAAAAATATTTTCATTAAAGGCTTTCTAAATGCATATCATGCAAATTCATTTGTTGGTGTTCGTTTCCAAAAATAAATTTGTTTGGAAGCATTTTTTTTTTTTGGTAGAAATAGATTTTAATAGAATTAAAAAAAAAATCTAGTTCTACATCCATCTAACAACCGCTTCATTCGTAGTCATATGAAGTATACTATTACAGCTAAAAAGAAAAAAAGATTAAAATTCAGTTGCAGTTATTTGAGCTCAGGTATTTTCTTGTGTAATTCAAACAACAAAAGGAATATTTTCTTCCCCTAAATGAATTCCCTTCCGTTCTTACAATCAGTTTAAAGCAATCAACATTGTATAGTTAATCACTTAATTTTTAGAATAAAGCTTAGTCTATACAATATTTTTAAACAAAACTAGTCGGCTACCCGTCGCTCCGCTCCGGAAGCCTCCCTTATGTAACGGAAAACAATTTTTTATTTATTAAAAACACACACACACACACACACACACAAATTACATCAAGGAAACTAAAACTAAAATTTTTTAAAAGCTTTTCTTTTAATTTAATTTTTGATGTCTATATTCTCTCAATCTACGACTGCTTTTAGAACCACCTTGTAAATCATATATCTATGATATATTTTTAGTTTTTACAGAGATTAGAATGTAGGCCTAGTGGTCTAATGGCTAAGACGTCTAACTTCTGAGCAGTATTCTACCTAATAGAAATAGTGCATCTTTCTTTCTAGACTATCTTTTTTTTTTATTCCTATTGATACTTTTCAGTGGTTTTCGAGTTAGAAATAGTGATGGTTTTTGAGTTACAAATGGGGATTTTTCAGTATTCTACCTAATGAAATACTGCTTCTTATTTCTTGACTCTTTTTATTTTTTTTTATTCCAAATGATACTTTTCAGTGGTTTCTGAGTTACAATAGTGTTCAGTATTCTATCTAATACAAATACTGCTTCTTTCTTTTTTGAGTCTCTTTTTTTATTCTAAGTGGCACTTTTCAGTGGCTTTTGTGTTCCAAATATTGATGGTTTCTGAGTTATAGATAGTGATTTTTCAGTATTCTATCTAATAGAAGTATCTCTTTATTCTTTTTTGACTCTCATTTTAATTATAATTGTCACTTTTCAGTGACGTTTGAGTTACATTTACTGATGGTTTTTGAGTTGCAAATAGTGATTTTTTCGTTATTCCACCTCAAAAAAAGAGTGCTTCTCTCTTTCTTGACTCTGTTTTCTTTACTCCAACATCTGGCGTGTACACCCACATATTTTTCAATATCACATAGGATTTGGTTAAGTAAGAATATTTAAAATATTGCAACGTTTCGGCAATTATCGTTCTAATTGTCAGTTTCGAATTACAAATAAACTGACTGATGTGAAATAAATAAACAATTTTGAGATTAAAAAAAAACGATTGAATACATTCCTTTTTGATGGTGGAAAGGAAAGGAGATATAAGCTAAAAAAAGCTTATGAAGAGAGTTGTAGTCCCTATGGCCTAATGGATAAGGCATCTGACTTCGGATCAGAAGGTTGCAGGTTCGATTCCTGTCGCGGATGTTTCATTGTAAAAATTATTTCTACTTTCCATTCTCTCAGAAAATTGCGCCAGACAGAAAGACAGACAGAGAAATAAAAGATTTTAGTAATATAGATTGTTACTTTTCAGTCAAAGTCAGTTCAGTTTTGACAGATAAGTCAAAAAAGCAATATGAAGAGAGTTGTAGTTCCCATGGCCTAATGGGTAAGATGTCTGACTTCGGATCAGAAGGTTGCAGGTTCGATTCCTGTCGCGGATGTTTCATTGAAAAAATTCTTTCTATTTTTCATTCTCACAGAAAACTGCGCCGGACAGACAGACAGACAGACAGAGAAATAAAAGATTTTAGTAATATAGATTTCCGTCTTGTTTCCCATTCGCAGCTACATCTGTCGATTGATCGTCTGCATTTATTTACTAAGATTCTCAAAGTGTAAATATAAATTCTCTGTGTTGTATCTTTTACTTGTAATAATGTATTTTGGTTTTACAATTTCAGACTCTTGTATGCTTTACGATCAGCATTCAGAACTTAGTAAAAACTCTTTGACTAGGGAATTATCCAAAAGATTAGCGTTTTATATCAGAGGTAACTTTTCTGTGAATTCCTTGAGATTTTTGTTCAGGGGGCGAATAAGTCCTTAAGTGAACAGAACTAATACTGAAATGTTTGCTGATTTTAAATCGCATATTTTTATCATCTTTTCTTTTTTTCTGTGAATTTTATAATCTTACTAAATCAGTTTTTGTATATTAAGAAAATAGAGATATCAATAGGACTATTTTCTTTTAACTGTAATTTCATAGAACTACATCAAGCCTTTTATGCCACTATTGAAAGTCCTTTTCTGTTATTTGTCTAATTAAATTTTATAACAATTGTTTTATAAATATTATAAATTTACTTATTAATATTGATAAAGCGATGTTATCTCTATTAATAAATTACGTTTTAATGGCAGAGATTGATATTCCATTTCATCCACAAGGTTGTGACATATTGTACATTCATTTTATATTATATATTTTCCCAAGATGTTCCAGTAATTTTTTTAATAGCCTGCATTTTGTGCATTTGTCAGTATTAATATTTTATTTCCTTATAAATTTCCTGTAATTTTAGTGTGGATTACTCTACCTTGTGCAGCTATTCTGAAGCCTATTATTTGCAAAAATGTTTTTCCCTATTTTTTAAAATCTTATTTTAGATGCTTTTTTATCCATTTTTCCATCCATTTGATTCATTAGGTATGGATATTTTCTGCCATCTTTACTGAGATTTTCGATATTAACAATAGGATTTGGGGTTTTTTTTCCCTCTATTTCCATATTATGACTCTATAACTTAATTGATTAAAAGATTTAACGTGTGACAAAGCTGTTAAAATCAAAATTACTCAGGACACTCATATTGAGTTAAAAATTGTTTATAAATAAAAATTAATAAAAGCTGGACAGTTTACTTTACCGTTTTCTACCGAATGGCCATCCTCAGCAGAATTCGTTCTTTATAAATATATATGTGTCCTAAATAATTTTTCATTTTAACTCCACAAACTTAGAGGACTACGATTCTCATCCACTCCTATTATCACTGAATAATCGGTACGTGCGCCTATTAATTTTGTAAATCTTTCTTGGCAATATTACTTTTTCTATTACAAACTTTAGCATTTAATATTTAGTAATCGGGGTTTAGTTGCATTGTTACTATAATAATTTCTGTTCAGTAATGTTTTAAATACTCAATAAACCAGGATTTGAAAGGGATTAACTCCTGAAATGTCTCCTATCTAATATTGCATTGAGCTTAGGATTGCAAGTTGGAGAAAGGTAATCTGGCGTGATTATCGCCAATCGTCGTTGCATTATAATTACCTGTAGAATTCTTATGAATGATTGCGAATTTAAATCTGCCTTAAGATTAACCATTGCCTTCAAATTAAATGTAATGGCTTCCAGAACTCACAGATTAGGGATTAGTTGGAAAAGCCGTCATTAAGTTAATTTAATTCAAATTACGTGTGAATGGTGTAGACTTCCTTCATTAGAACACAAGAATAAATGAATGATTTTTAAAAAAAATTAAAACAAGGAAATTATAAGTTTGCAATCGTCTTTTCAATATCTAGAGAGAAAGAAAGCATATAAGAGAGAATCACAAAAAGACCTCTGGTAACAATCCTTCTCAGCATTTTTTTGTTTTGTTTTTTAGCTCTAATTATTGGACTTTTCAATAGTTAAATCGAAATCATCTCGCAGCCTGATAATCAAAAAAGATTTTGGAGAGGAAAGCTGTTCTAAGATAAGCACTTAGTAACTTATATTTAGTGAAAAGTTCTTTCTTTATACTAAAGTACAGAATTAATCTCATCTAGTCAGACTGAATAGTTATACTTTTAAGTAAAATTTTGAAGACCTACCAAGCTTCTTCTATTACTTGAATTCTGTGAAAAATAGAAAAAAAATGAAAGTGTTAAGTTTTAGTGTTATCGGAACCTTTGGATTTGCTAAGCATTTCCAATAAGAATAGCGGTTAAACTGATAGAAAGAAAGATCTATGAAATATTAAAAAAAAAAAAAAAAATCTTAAGAGTTTTTTTTTTTATTATTATTTTGCTGTAATACATCAAGAAACAAAAAAAACAAAACAAGGTAGGAATAGTGATTAGTAAACCAATCACAGTGCTTCGCAACGGCTTCTGAGTCACCTTTACTTAAAATAGACTGCGCCGGGCTGGTTAAGAAAATTCTCGCGCGAGTCTGTTTGCGACCCCATGCTATCTTACCCGCACCTATTTATAAGGAATAATCGTCAAACCTTGTTAATACACTGAATTCCTAATAATAATTTAAAAAAAAAAAACAAAAAAAAACAAAACAACTTAAGTTGATGAGGGGATCGAACCCCCGACCTTCGCGTTATTAGCACAACGCTCTAACCAACTGAGCTGACGACATTCAATATTCAGGCCACCTACAACTGAGATAACAGAAGCCGTTGCGAAGCATTGTGGGATATGTGTCCACCGACAGACAAATTGCGGATATAAGGCGTCTTTCAGAAGCCTCAGATAGATTGAAAATCGTGGAATTACTGTTATAATCACTTATCATTTTATATGAAGTAATTATACAGTCTTGCTACCCAAAGATATTATAATTAAATAAATAAATAAAAATCATATTTAGCAGCAAATTCAAACATAATAAATTTAACATGTGAAAAGTAAACATTGACAGACAATATAAAATCACACAAACTTGAGAAAATACAATTTTAGTAATAAATATATTTAAAAATTACGCAGAAGTTTCAGTAATTATAGTTACCGTTGTCATTTTCAAGTGATTTATATTGTCTGTAAATTCAAGCGGTTGCTTTAATTCCATTATTACAAAATACTTACTGAAGACTGATTTCTTGTTTTAGATTAAAAATAAGGATAAATCAAATTTTCACTTTTAATTTTGATTTGAAGAATTCTCATATATAATTCAAAACAAAAACTTTGAAAAATGAATATTATAAAGAACCAAGCTACAACAAAACCAATAATAGCGCGGGCAAAGTTGATGAACAGAGGTGAAAATGAGGAAGGTAAGGCTAATCTAAGGCCCTTCCCCCTCAGCCCCACCCGTTGATTTTTTTTTTCTTCTTGTTACAGAATGTAATTTCGTTTGCTGATTAGATGAATCGTCATTTAAATTATTTCTCAGACCTTTAATGCAATTCCTTCAAAATAAAGGTGATTATTTCTTTCTTTGTTTTTTTAAAAGCAGACCAACCACCTTTTCATCTATTGTAATTAAAACACTGCGGAGGTAATGAAATATTGAAGCCATTAGTTCAGGTGAGATCTTATTTTAATTAAAATCGGAAAGAGTAGCTAGAATTTTTTTTTTTTTTTTCAGTTTTGTTTTTTCATTTTGAAATTCTTTACAATATTTATTCCTAAATAAAAGAACGTCGGTGAAGAAATTATAAATGAATCAAATGAGAGTGTTTTCTTCCTCTTGAACTTTTGCTGGTGTTTGGAGAACATCTCATTATGCGATGGTGAAACAACATTTTTAATGTAAGTTTAATTAATCTCAGATATTTCGGTTGTTCCAAAGAAAGCCACGCCCATCATCAAATCACTTAGCACAACAAGAACGCCTTTATATTACCATACAAATCTTTCCCAAAGTAATTTAAAAGCACGGCGAAATTAATATTCGTCAAAAATACAATGAAATGGAAATAAAAGCACAATTTAAGCAAAGTATTATGAAAGATGGTGAGAATTCTTCATCTAAAGTAATAATGAATCATCAGTTGATAATTTAGAAAAATATGTGCATCATATTATAAATACGTTTATAATTTAGAAAAAAATCTGTCGAGTATCATGGAAGTCAAAAGCATTTTTAAATAATATTGTTGCAAATTAGCAAAATAATAATAATAATAATAATAATAATAATAATAATAATAATAATTACCTGGAGCCTATTTTCAAGTGTTTTGTTTGGTTGGTTGATTTTAACTCTTTGAAAATAATATAAAGTAAAATGGTGTCCTGGAATCATTGACGTCACTTTACCGTAAATTAAGAAATGAAACTGTCTAATAGACGCTGGAGATGACGGTTCGATTCCCCTGGGAGGTGAGGCATTTTCCTCTGGTTATTTTTCAGAGGTGAATGTTAGACTTCCCCAAAACATCTGCCAATAAGGCAATGATTCTAGGAGCCTGTGTTTCCTGACTTTCCCATCTTCATTGATCATACACATATTACGATTGAATCTTCATTTACATCGTACATTAAATGGCCTTTAATCCATATTAGTATCATTATATATTATTTCTCAAAGGTTTTTTTTTGTCGGAACGCCATATTTCCTTTACTACTTCATCAAAATCAATGATTGAGGCATCATTTTCAAGATTACGTTCCCCGCTAATGATGAAAAATAAACAAATTGTTTAAAATTAATGTTTTCGTTAAAAAACTTTATTTTTAAAAACTTTTTATAAAAATGTAGACACGCTTTAACAGAAGCACCTTATTTTTCGAAAGCGAAAATATTCTGTAGCGTTGTAACCTTCAACTATTTCCTTTTTTGAATAAAAATGCACTTTAAATGATATTTCATCGTTTATTTAATAACAACAGATAAAAAAACAAACAAAGATTTATATTTTAATAAAAATAAATGATTTATTACAATAGAAACATAAAAATTAGTCAACTTCTCATATATTATTTTATACATTATTTCTCAAAGGGTTTTTTTTTTTTGTCGGAAAGCCATATTTCCTTTACCACTTCATCAAAATCAATGATTGAGGCATCATTTTGAAGATTACGTTCCCCTCTAATGACGAAAAATAAACAAATTGTTTAAAATTAATGTTTTCGTTAAAAAACTTTATTTTTAAAAACTTTTTATAAAAATGTAGACACGCTTTAACAGAAGCGCCTTATTTTTCGAAAGCAAAAATATTGCTTTAGCGTTGTAACCTTCAAATATTTCCTTTTTTGAATAAAAATGCACTTTAAATGATATTTCATCGTGTATTTAATAACAACAGATAAAAAAACAAACAAAGATTTATATTTTAATAAAAATAAACGATTTATTACAATAGAAATATAAAAATTAGTCAACTTCTCATATTTTATTTCTCAAAGGTGTTTTTTTTTTCTTTCCCTTAATACTTCATCAAAATCAATGATTGAGATATTTTCAAGATTACGTTCACCGCTAATGATGAAAAATAAACAGATTGTTTAAAATTAATGTTTTCGTTAAAAATCCGTTCATTTATTTATTTCCACATTACCATTCGGTGACTGATCAAGATACCATGCGAATTATTCGCACGGGTCAACTTTTTTATAAAACTTGAGAAGACGTCATCTATTGACAATGTGTTTAACTAACATGCACACAAGCTGTTGGATTTGTTTATTATTTCTCAAAGGTGGTTTTTTGTTGCGAATTATTCGCACGGGTCAACTAGTTTGTCATTAATGTCAGTGGGATTTCTGTTTCATTTGCAATGGCTTCAAGAATTATTACAGAATACTTTTTTTGCCTTCAGTGACAGACTTATCTATTTAGAAAATCACACAAATACAAAAGAAAAATTTCAAATACAAAAGAAAGATCATCTCTTGTCCATAAATATGCATGTCACATTTGAAATGGATCCTTCTGCCATATTCTACATATTGGGAGCATTGTATTCGTATTTGATCACACATACCGATATGCAGGGTGTTTCGGAAATGGTAGACAGAGCGAAGAGATACGGGTTCCAAAGGCCATTTTCAATCGAAAATACTCTTAAGACATTTTGTTGTAGTTTTAGAGTTAGGAAATGAATGCTTTTGGAATGGTCCCTAATCAAAGAAAGCTCAGTCTGGTCATTTTCAGCATTTTCTTTAATTGTCATACCTGTTTTCAGTCATGACATTCATTATCCGGATTTTTTTTTTTTTTTATAATAAACCTTTACCTTATTAACTCACACTTCCTAATGTGAACTGAGCTTTCTTTGATTAGGGACCATTCCCACAGCATTTATTTCCTGCGGCCTGTACAAAAAAATGTCACAGAAAACATTTTTGACTCAAAATGACGTTTGAAAGCCGTATCTCTTCGCTTTGTCTACCATTTCCGAAACGCTGTATATAGTGGGCGGAGAATGAAAGAATGAGATCTCCACAAACAATAATTTCAAACTCTTTATTACAAATAAGTATAAACTTCAATTTCATCATACAAAACCTTTTGCTTGCAGAACATATTTACAGAAACGTGTAACTATATGTTTCGGGCTGACGGATATTATGTAACTTTGTTCAATGACTCACTCCTGATGTTTTTTCTGATACTGACTTTAAATGTATCTCTATTTGACTGCTAAGATATTTTCGGACTAAATGCAGGTACTTCAGAACTAATTATATGAGTGTAATAATTACAATTACAATTTATTACAAATTCCATCCTTGTATTTAATATATCCTGGAATCTTAGCCGGTTAATTCTGGCCTTTCTAGAAAATTCTGTATTCTACTCCCATCTCAAATTTTTCCTGTAGATTAAATTTCAGAAATATTTAGACCTACTGTATTTACACTTTCACATATTTAAATTTGTCTAGTATTTTTTTATTGTTAATTAAAATTTTAAAAAAATATTGAAGTATCGTAATAAATTTACTTTACATAATTAACTAACAATTCTCGTTTATTTTGCTTTGCTTCATTCTCCCTTTCAATCCCATTACAGTTAAAAATCTCTTGGATTTGTTGCAATCCTTTAGCTTTGAATGTTGTCTGAAATCTGACAACTTAGTTAAGTTGGCAGCGTCATTCGGTTCATCAATCATGATTCACCGTCCTTCCATCTGCACTTCATTGATGACAGCAAAAAAAAGACTAGAATCAACAAACTTAAAGTAGTGTTGGGTTGGCCATGTTGCTTCTTCGGCCTCCAAACAACGCACAGGAGCAAGAATAGATTCTGATCTTTGATCGTTTGGCTCTCATTGCGTTTTATTATATAAATCCTAATTGTGTTCTAAGATATTTTTTCTTTGTTATTTTAGTCTTTAATGTTGAAGATAAGAATCAATAAGTTCATGAAAGAACATATCTTTAAAAGATTGTTCCTTAAAATTCCATGAGGATTTTTTTTTTTTTCCTAAGTCGTGAAAACGACAAAAATCAATTTATTTTCAAAATATATCTGCTGACTAAAAACAGTAAAATTTTTCTAAGGAAATTGTTTTTCGCATTCTAACGCTAATTTCTCGACAAGACACCGCTTGGAAAAAATATTAAACTTTTATTAGATCGTATCTAGTCCATAAATTTGCATTCCAAGTTTCAGGAAGACAATGCAGTGGTTCAACCTAATAACTTTTACAATACAATACAAACACACAGACTAACTGATTTGATAGCCCACTATTCTAAGTCAGTAGGCTAAAAACAAGAATTTAAGTTTTGTTGTTTAAAAATGATATATCATCATCATCAACCATTTTCAATCCACTGCAGAATAAAGGAATCGCGATGTTTTTTGTTTTTTTTTTTTCAGTTCTTTCGGTTGAAAGCTTTTCTCTTCCTGTCGTACACTATGTAATCCAAAAATAATATATAAATAACAGATCATTGGCGCATCCAAGATTAAAGTTTGGGGGGGGGGGGGGGGGGGATTTGTAAAAAGGCCATTCAGATGTAGGCCTATTTCAAAGTAAATTGTTTCAAAGATCAATTTCTAAAATATTAAGATACAGATACATCAGTGCTTTAATAAAGGTTTTTCTTCTGGTTCTTTGTTTCTTTTTTTCTTTTCTTTTTCTTTCTTTATTTGAGGGGGGAGGGGGAAGAGGACCTTCAGCCCCCTTAGCCTCCAAAGGTGCGCCATTGAAATAGATCTATATCTAAGATGTAAATTAATGGATATCGTTTCAGACGAGACCCTGCGAAGTCACCATTTTGACAGTGATCTCTATTAGAAACATGAACGAATGCACCCACACACACAAACTGACTGATTTTTTTTGAGCCTCAATTATGTATAGAATAAACGGAGATAATCTTGAAAATGACTTGTTGTAATGACACTTACAAATTTTCACATTTTTTTATAACCAGAGTTTTTATTAAACATTATAACTGAAAAACTTAAAAAAAAAAATATTTAGCTAATACGACTTTAATTTTTTTTAAAAAATGAAGATACTTCAACCGCCTTTGCTGTTTCTGGTATTTCCTGACCATCTTGAATAGTAACAAATAACTACTTCGTTTCCCATGTGTGTTATGTTTAAAGGTCAGTATATCTTCATATTAAATTTTTTTCTAATAATTTTAACAATTTATAAAAAAAAAAGGAAAAAATATGTAATTGCCGTTATCTTGGCCCTGTGATCAATTATTAATTCATATTCAGGCAATAATATTAAAAAAAAAGAAATACAAGAAGTTATTAAAGGAACTTGAAACCTACTACCCTTAAAAGCTTGTGTTTTATTTTTTATGTTTTTATTTTTTTTTAAAGTCGTGAAAATGATATCAATAACAAAAACCTTCAGGTTTATTTTCCAATTGTAATATCTGCTAAATAAGCACAGATGTTTCTAATTCCTGAAAAAAAAATTAATCCGTAAATACTTTCTTAAATTGTCTGAATCCAAGTAATTTTACTTAAGTTAAAACTCACATAGAAATTAAGAGGATTAATAAGCTGATTGATTTCTTTAAGATATCAATAAAAATACATTGTTTTCGGTTCTATTGCTAATTAGACTATCTGTAAAAATTGTCGGCGCTGATTTCGCGACAAGCACCCACACTAAGTTAGATTATCTTCTTGTTCTTAAATGTGCCCACAACATTTCAAGAAGTCATCCAGCAATTAAAGTTATAATGAGAAGCACAGACACACACATATTGTAGTGATTTTTATCTTTATTTGTATACTTGTATCATAATTTT